>JAVIAB010000160.1:9816660-10161660 GCA_032433765.1 Megaustenia siamemsis
GTACACGTTTAATATATTCATTCGATAGCACGGTCGGTCACTCAGTCAACCACAGTGATAACACTGCTAGATATGTGTCCATATCTGTAAATTATTAACAGATTCCGTGAACACTCTCAACGTTTCTATTTAGCGAGCTGAACATGGAGAATACTCGCACACATCTAGGACAATTGTATCAATTACAGCCATCGTGTCCTTTAGGCTACCTCTCCAAAAGAGAGAGGGAAAAAATATATATATATATAAAGCAACAAGCTAGAATAACTCAAAGCAATACGCTAATTGGGATGAGCGCTATGGATATTAGTGAGCAGAGTATTTTACAAAAAACCGACCGCAAGGTTAGCATGTCTTATTATTCTCTCTCCATCGTTTTTTTTTTTTAGGATATTAAGATACTCTAATTTTTTTAAATATCAAATTACTTTAGGTGACGTTTGCCGAAGAGTTGGTGACAGTCCATCATTTGGATGATCTTACAGAGGATAGACGCTCAACGTGGATGCAGGTTGCCTGTGACAGGCACAGATTTGCGAGAAGAATAGCAACAACGGCATTAGTTATAGAGCCTATTCTTCAACCGCCAACGTCAAAAGCAGGATAAATAGCGTCTCTTCCAAAAATCGAGAAGGAAACAAGCGCCATAATTAGAGATGTAATAAGTAAAACGAACAAAAACCGCAACTTCTAAAACTATCAAACGTGCGATAAACCTAATACCCAACAAGCCCATGCTGCAATTGACAAACTACCAGTCATACACAACGCGTTTTTTTAATAATTTTTTCACCTAGCGAAAAACCTACGATCCTCCCTTTACGATTCTGACGTGAACGCTAGACTCGCGATATAACAGTTTGCAACCGATGCCTCCAACTACACATCGTAGAAAAACTACAATATGGATATTCTCACATGGCGGATTTCTATTAAAATGTTTGCAAAACATATATATTAAAATATAAATTTAAAATGTTGGTTTTATAAAGAAAAGAGCGTCTGTTTTTTGTGTGTGTGTTATACATTATTCTTATCAGGTTAATACACTTTGTGGGAATCCATAGTGACTCACCAACTTCCAAACCATTCCTCTGTCTAAACTAGCAAATACCGTTTCGTAATCGTTGTTCAATTGTTATACGTAGAGTAGTTATGTGATCAACACATGAGCTGTTCTTCCTAAAAATACGTGTGCGTCTCTCAAATGTTTCTCTGTGACCTTTCTTAGGCTCTCCAAAATAAATCTACTTAATTTTTTTTATTCATCCTGGCACTGATAGCAGCATAATTCCCATATAATATGTACACCCCTGTAAACTTCCTGTCTAATGGTAGTTGATCATATAACCTTCTTCCGTCCCCCAAATGTTATCTAATAGAGTATGTAACATCATGGTAGAGGTGTTAATACTCCGAAGGAATTTCATCTGGCCCTATGGCTTTACCATTTTTTAATAACTTCTACTGGTAGTATATCTTGAGGATTATTTGAGCCGGGTCTGGTCCCAAAAGTTCTTCAAAGTGCTATTTCCATCTCTCTAGGTGTTCCCTTATAGTACTAGGCAGATTTCCTGTCTTATCTCTAATAAAGGCAGCAATCTGTTTGCATTTTCCACACAATTTTCTGTGTACGGTTGTACACTGCTTTATAATTCCTTTTATTTGCTGCTTCCTCTGCCTCTTTAGCTAGATCATCTATATATTTCCGCTGGCCACTTTTACTCTCTCCAGAACGATTCTGCGTAATATATTTCTTGACACTGATAACGGCTACCATGGAGCGTCATTCCGCTCTGTCTCTTGCTTTAATGGTGCACGTTGTCATAGGCTGACGTGTTCATCTTTTGATGTTACTCGTCCATGTTAGTCGTGGTCTGCCTCTCCCTCTTTTACTTGTATTTTCCCCTCCAGGATTACTTTTAGTAGACTGTTGTGACTTTTAACATGGCCCAACAACCGCATTTGTCTTGTTTGAATTGTGCTTAGTAGTTCTCTTTTCGTTGTTAGTTGTTTTAAGACTTCATCGTTGTTTTCTTTTCCTTCCATCCAATTCTACCTATTCTTCTATATACCACATATCAAAGGCTTCAGTTGTCTGTTCAGTTTTCTTGTCTAACGTCCCTGTTTATGCACCATTTAGGAATGTTGAGAAGACAACATTTTGCTATTCTTAGTTTTAGCCCTGATCTTATTTGCCTTGATGTAGTATATTTTTCATGGCATTAACGTTATTTTTCACCATTCATATTCTTTTGCTTATTTCAATTTTACATTTTCAATTACTGGTTATAGTATGTACAAGGTAGTTGTAGCTCTGAACTATCTCCAAGTCTATTCCTTCAATTTTGATATCCACTTGCTGGTTTTGAATATTTTCTTTGTTTATTGTCATAGTTTTACTTTCTTTTATATTCATATCTAATCCATATTTATTTATTATTTTTATTATTTTTTTTTTTGGCTTGTCATGTTTAATTCATTAAGTAATGTTGTAGATCTTTATGATTTTCTGGTACTAATACAGTATCATCAGCATATTTTAGGTTAATGATCATCTCCCCATATTAATGTTTAGGTATGGCATTTATGTGATGTTTTAAAGATTTTCTCGATGTATATACTGCACAAGCATGTTTTACTCCTCTTTTTATAAAATAGGTATCGAGTTCTCTTTGTTATATTTTATTATCGCTGTTTGCCCGCAGTATAAATTATTTATCTCAGTCATCCTTCAAAACTGGGAACTATTGATATGGTGATACGAGGGATCAACAACAATATATTTTTCTGACACCGTAATCTCTGATAAACTCACAGACAGCGTTACGAGTGACGTCGATAATTTTTTTTTGTTGGAAAAGTTGAGATAGTTTAACATCTGTTGAACGGGTTCTTTTCAATATTGGATATTCAGATGAGACCAAAATCAAAGCAGAATCCATAATTACCGAGCTAGGCGAAAACACTGAGATGTGCTGTTGGTGACGCATGCGAAAAAGATGATGGTGTTATTGTCGAAACACCATGATGGTTGAGTGAACATGTGTTGACATGACAGATACGGTTGTCGTTATTGTTGCTGACAACAACAATTTTTTTATTTGGTGATGAGTATGTGAAAGATCGTGATATCATTTGTATCCTAGATGTGTTGAAGCGAAGAGATTTCTATCTTGCAGATACACCTGCAAATGTTCGCCTTTCCAGCAAAGAGCCTACACAAGGGAGAAGCTAATGGGTCTGTAATTCTTGGAGATCAATTTATTTGTGACTTTTCCGAGTCAAGGAATGGTATGTTGAGATCTCCTCCCACACAGATGATGCTTGTCCTAAGTGTCAAATATTGTTAACGAGCCTGAAAAAACAGTCATCGAGGTGGCATTGTCGGCAGGTTTGAAGAAATCAATGTCGAACTCTGATATTGATAAATACATATCTCTCCCCAATTATCATTATAGATCTGTCTGACATCATATGGAAGAATATCTAAAGCGTCATCGTCAACTGTTAGTTTTTCTTTTCGCAGAACATCCAGTTTCCACTCGATGTGATAGCTCGTTTGTGTGACACCGATGAAGAAGTAGAAAGGAGTCTGTATGGGGAACGATGAATACTGCTGTAGTTCGTATGTCAATTGTCGCTACTATTAAACGACGAACTGTAAAGAGGCCGTATGGGTGAGTGGAGGCGATATAGGTAGTGATATTGCATTTTTGGTTTTCTAGATGTTTTTTCTTTAGATTGTTGAGGTGCATTTGCACACGAAATATCACCAATAGTTTTGTTTTCACTAGCAGAAAATCACCATAGACTTTTTTCTCCCACAGAGCCTCATTTCTTATCTTATATCCGAACTTATCTTGGAACTAGTTTCCTGACGTATTTGTGACACAGGTGACTTCCTACCGCTGAGAGTTATTTTCACGATGCATCGTTTAAGAGCTGTTGAACTGGGCTCTTTTCGATATTGGATATTCAGATGAGTCCAGAATCAGGATGAATCCATAATGACTGAGCTACTCGAAACACTGAGATGTGCTGTTGGTGACACATGTGAAAATAGATGATGGCGTTGTTGTCGAAACATCATGATGGTTGAGTGAACATGTTGTTGACATGACAGATACTGTTGTCGTTATTGATGCTGACAACACAGTTTTTTTTTCGGTGATGGGCATGTGAAGGGTGTATCTCCCTATTAACCGACAACATGGTAAAAACTTGTAGTCGGTGGGTCTGGTGTACGACTCGTTATGACAGAGGCTGACACACTCACAGAGTTTGTAGTGTCAACATAAGAACATACCCAGATTTGTCGACGCATCAGAGATTGTAGGATCACCACAGTTGACATGCTCATGTGCCTCAACACACACTCGATTGTAATGTCTCTGCTCTACATGTATTATCGGTGTTCTTGTAGTCGACACTGTCGCGGTGTGATCGTTCAAGATGTCATAGATGTCGACACACTAGGCTGTAATGTCGGTGATATATGTGATGGTATTGGTGTCGGGAGAATACAATTTGTAATGTCAACTCCCCACATTCTCTCTTATTAACAACTGGTCGAGTCACCTTTCATGATAAGCGTGGTCGGTGACGCACACATTTTATGTTGTTTTAATGGTGTCGAGCAAAATTTAATATCAAAATATATCAAAAAGGTTCAATTTTTTTTTTAATGTTGATGTAGTTGTAGTCTTGCGCGCATCAGAATAACGAGATCCCCATCACTGAGACCGGTGTCGACACGCTCTCTGTTTTGTGTGAGATATATCAACTGAACGTATGTTTTGTTTCTACCCTAGCTGTGTTCTAGTAAGTTGTTTTTTGTGTACCAGATCAACCTTTTATTCATCATCTTCCACAGCAACATTCCTACATAAGGGAGCAGGCAGATGGGTCTGTAATTCTTGGAGATCATTTTTCTTGTGTTGACTTTTCTGAGTCAAGGTATGGTATGCAGAGATCTCCTCCCAAGCAGATGATACGTGTCCTAAGTGTCAAATATTGTTAACGATCATAAAAAACCAGTCATCGAGGTGGCATTGTCGACAGGCTTGAAGAAATCAATGTCGAACTTTGACATTGACAAATACCTGAACATTGTCCTTCACCCTCATTGTAATGTTTAAGTAAGATTTCCTGAAATGAAATTCGACATCTAGGTGAGCATCGCGTCAAACATATCCTAGGCTGTGATTGAGCTCGATGTTTTACATCCCTTTGACTGGAGGATGATGAGCCTGTAAATCACGGAAGCCGTGTTGTCATCGAACGGTCAAGGTATGGTATGTAGAGATCTCCTTCCAGGTAGATAATTCATGTCTTGAGTGTCAAATTCGGTTAACGATCCTGAAAAAAGACATGATGACGGAATCCTCGAGGTGTGAGCAATATTGTTATAAGACCATGATTAGCATGTACCATACCAACGGACGTAGACAATCATCATGCCCGACCACATTTGTCTGTCCACACTGCAACTTATCAGTTCAGTTGTTGAGTGTTTTCCATCTTCTCTCTTTATCGAACACGATCTTTCATTCTTTTTTATTTTGCCACTTGTAACCAAGTATTCGAACTTTCCTTTTTTTCATGATGTGCCTATAAAACATCGATTGTTACTTTCGACTGTTGATTAAGAGCTCTCTTTTGTGTTGGACTGTTTTCAAACATTCAGGGAACGCTCAAATTCTTCTGAGAAAGGCCACATATGCGGCCTCTAAGCGATTTTTCATTTGGTTGTCTGCTGACCAGCGATGTCACCACCACCTCATGTATACTTGACTCTGACAGGCGATTTTGTGAAAAATAAGAGGGAAGCAAGTAGGTATGAACGCCGTATACAAACAAGACATGAGAATCTGTGGCAAAATCAATCTAGCCAGGGGTCTGATGGTGACATATATCGAATGATTTGACATGAACCCTCTACTTTTCAACATCTTCACTTTTAAAAGTAACAGGTGAATCGACTAAGGTATAGATAGCATACTACCCAAAACCGGCGCTTTTTTATTCTGCTGCGAAGATAGAGATAGTGGACACGATGTACGTACACGAGCAGTAGACTGAACTTACCCAATTGTTCAAAAGACTTGAGCAATTGAGTGAGAATCGAACACTGGTGAACCAGACAAAGACGACTTCAAATTTGTATCTCTCCGATCAAAGAGATTGTGAACACACTTTCAAAACTTCCACAAGTTGATTCAGAAACTATCGCGATGACCGCGCGAAACACGGGTGAGTCGAAAAAAAAAAAAAAAAAAAAAAAAAAAAACACGAGCCATATTACGACCACCAATCAATTCAACCATTCCAACAAAACTAGCATCTGGCATTTTCCCGTTACAACCGAATGTCTGGTGACGAATCGCAAAATATATTTACAACACCGCTAGTCCAGCGTCATTACCGAACAACAAGTGTCCTTCAACCAAGAAAAAATGTTGATCATGTTGATGTCGCATGTAACCACCACCACGACGACTGCGACATCAACATGATCAACATTTTTTCTTGATTGAAGGACACTTGTTGTTCGGTAATGACGCTGGACTAGCGGTGTTGTAAATATATGTTTGCGATTCGTCACCAGACATTCGGTTGTAACGGGAAAATGCCAGATGCTAGTTTTGTTGGAATGGTTGAATTGATTGGTGGTCGTAATATGGCTCGTGTTTTTTTTTTTTTTTTTTTTTTTTTTTTTTTTTTTTTTCTTCGACTCACCCGTGTTTCGCGGGTCATCGCGATAGTTTCTGAATCAACTTGTGGAAGTTTTGAAAGTGTGTTCACAATCTCTTTGATCGGAGAGATACAAATTTGAAGTCGTCTTTGTCTGGTTCACCAGTGTTCGATTCTCACTCAATTGCTCAAGTCTTTTGAACAATTGGGTAAGTTCAGTCTACTGCTCGTGTACGTACATCGTGTCCACTATCTCTATCTTCGCAGCAGAATAAAAAAGCGCCGGTTTTGGGTAGTATGCTATCTATACCTTAGTCGATTCCCCTGTTACTTTTAAAAGTGAAGATGTTGAAAAGTAGAGGGTTCATGTCAAATCATTCGATATATGTCACCATCAGACCCCTGGCTAGATTGATTTTGCCACAGATTCTCATGTCTTGTTTGTATACGGCGTTCATACCTACTTGCTTCCCTCTTATTTTCACAAAATCGCCTGTCAGAGTCAAGTATACATGAGGTGGTGGTGACATCGCTGGTCAGCAGACAACCAAATGAAAAATCGCTTAGAGGTCGCATATGTGGCCTTTCTCAGAAGAATTTGAGCGTTCCCTGAATGTTTGAAAACAGTCCAACACAAAAAGAGAGCTCTTAATCAACAGTCGAAAGTAACAATCGATGTTTTATAGGCACATCATGAAAAAAAAGGAAAGTTCGAATACTTGGTTACAAGTGGCAAAATAAAAAGAATGAAAGATCGTGTTCGATAAAGAGAGAAGATGGAAAACACTCAACAACTGAACTGATAAGTTGCAGTGTGGACAGACAAATGTGGTCGGGCATGATGATTGTCTACGTCCGTTGGTATGGTACATGCTAATCATGGTCTTATAACAATATTGCTCACACCTCGAGGATTCCGTCATCATGTCTTTTTTCAGGATCGTTAACCGAATTGACACTCAAGACATGAATTATCTACCTGGAAGGAGATCTCTACATACCATACCTTGACCGTTCGATGACAACACGGCTTCCGTGATTTACAGGCTCATCATCCTCCAGTCAAAGGGGATGTAAAACATCGAGCTCAATCACAGCCTAGGATATGTTTGACGCGATGCTCACCTAGATGTCGAATTTCATTTCAGGAAATCTTACTTAAACATTACAATGAGGGTGAAGGACAATGTTCAGGTATTTGTCAATGTCAAAGTTCGACATTGATTTCTTCAAGCCTGTCGACAATGCCACCTCGATGACTGGTTTTTTATGATCGTTAACAATATTTGACACTTAGGACACGTATCATCTGCTTGGGAGGAGATCTCTGCATACCATACCTTGACTCAGAAAAGTCAAACGCAGAAAAATGATCTCCAAGAATTACAGACCCATCTGCCTGCTCCCTTATGTAGGAATGTTGCTGTGGAAGATGATGAATAAAAGGTTGATCTGGTACACAAAAACCAACTTACTAGAACACAGCTAGGGTAGAAACAAAACATACGTTCAGTTGATATATCTCACACAAAACAGAGAGCGTGTCGACACCGGTCTCAGTGATGGGGATCTCGTTATTCTGATGCGCGCAAGACTACAACTACATCAACATTAAAAAAAAATTGAACCTTTTTGATATATTTTGATATTAAATTTTGCTCGACACCATTAAAACAACATAAAATGTGTGCGTCACCGACCACGCTTATCATGAAAGGTGACTCGACCAGTTGTTAATAAGAGAGAATGTGGGAGTTGACATTACAAATTGTATTCTCCCGACACCAATACCATCACATATATCACCGACATTACAGCCTAGTGTGTCGACATCTATGACATCTTGAACGATCACACCGCGACAGTGTCGACTACAAGAACACCGATAATACATGTAGAGCAGAGACATTACAATCGAGTGTGTGTTGAGGCACATGAGCATGTCAACTGTGGTGATCCTACAATCTCTGATGCGTCGACAAATCTGGGTATGTTCTTATGTTGACACTACAAACTCTGTGAGTGTGTCAGCCTCTGTCATAACGAGTCGTACACCAGACCCACCGACTACAAGTTTTTACCATGTTGTCGGTTAATAGGGAGATACAACCCTTCACATGCCCTCACCGAAAAAAAAACTGTGTTGTCAGCATCAATAACGACAACAGTATCTGTCATGTCAACAACATGTTCACTCAACCATCATGATGTTTCGACAACAACGCCATCATCTATTTTCACATGTGTCACCAACAGCACATCTCAGTGTTTCGAGTAGCTCAGTCATTATGGATTCATCCTGATTCTGGACTCATCTGAATATCCAATATCGAAAAGAGCCCAGTTCAACAGCTCTTAAACGATGCATCGTGAAAATAACTCTCAGCGGTAGGAAGTCACCTGTGTCACAAATACGTCAGGAAACTAGTTCCAAGATAAGTTCGGATATAAGATAAGAAATGAGGCTCTGTGGGAGAAAAAAGTCTATGGTGATTTTCTGCTAGTGAAAACAAAACTATTGGTGATATTTCGTGTGCAAATGCACCTCAACAATCTAAAGAAAAAACATCTAGAAAACCAAAAATGCAATATCACTACCTATATCGCCTCCACTCACCCATACGGCCTCTTTACAGTTCGTCGTTTAATAGTAGCGACAATTGACATACGAACTACAGCAGTATTCATCGTTCCCCATACAGACTCCTTCTACTTCTTCATCGGTGTCACACAAACGAGCTATCACATCGAGTGGAAACTGGATGTTCTGCGAAAAGAAGAAAACTAACAGTTGACGATGACGCTTTAGATATTCTTCCATATGATGTCAGACATATCTATAATGATAATTGGGGAGAGATATGTATTTATCAATATCAGAGTTCGACATTGATTTCTTCAAACCTGCCGACAATGCCACCTCGATGACTGGTTTTTCAGGCTCGTTAACAATATTTGACACTTAGGACAAGCATCATCTGTGTGGGAGGAGATCTCAACATACCATTCCTTGACTCGGAAAAGTCACAAATAAAATGATCTCCAAGAATTACAGACCCATTAGCCTTCTCCCTTGTGTAGGCTCTTTGCTGGAAAAGGCGAACATTTGCAGGTGTATCTGCAAGATAGAAATCTCTTCGCTTCAACACATCTAGGATACAAATGATATCACGATCTTTCACATACTCATCACCAAATAAAAAAATTGTTGTTGTCAGCAACAATAACGACAACCGTATCTGTCATGTCAACAACATGTTCACTCAACCATCATGGTGTTTCGACAATAACACCATCATCTTTTCGCGTGCGTCACCAACAGCACATCTCAGTGTTTCGCCTAGCTCGGTAATTATGGATTCTGCTTTGATTTTGGTCTCATCTGAATATCCAATATTGAAAAGAACCCGTTCAACAGATGTTAAACTATCTCAACTTTTCCAAACAAAAAAAATTATCGACGTCACTCGTAACGCTGTCTGTGAGTTATCAGAGATTACGGTGTCAGAAAAATATATTGTTGTTGATCCCTCGTATCACCATATCAATAGTTCCCAGTTTTGAAGGATGACTGAGATAAATAATTTATACTGCGGGCAAACAGCGATAATAAAATATAACAAAGAGAACTCGATACCTATTTTATAAAAAGAGGAGTAAAACATGCTTGTGCAGTATATACATCGAGAAAATCTTTAAAACATCACATAAATGCCATACCTAAACATTAATATGGGGAGATGATCATTAACCTAAAATATGCTGATGATACTGTATTAGTACCAGAAAATCATAAAGATCTACAACATACTTAATGAATTAAAAATGACAAGCAAAAAAAAAAATAATAAAAAATAAATAAATAAATATGGATTAGATATGAATATCAAAAGAAAGTAAACTATGACAATAAACAAAGAAAATATTCAAAACCAGCAAGTGGATATCAAAATTGAAGGAATAGACTTGGAGATAGTCAGAGCTACAACTACCTTGACATACTATAACCAGTAATTGAAAATGTAAAATTGAAATAAGCAAAAGAATATGAATGGTGAAAAATAACGTTAATGCCATGAAAAATATACTAACATCAAGGCAAATAAGATCAGGGCTAAAACTAAGAATAGCAAAACGTTGTCTTCTCAACATTCCTAAATGGTGCATAAACAGGGACGTTAGACAAGAAAACTGAACAGACAACTGAAGCCTTTGATATGTGGTATATAGAAGAATAGGTAGAATTGGATGGAAGGAAAAGAAAACAACGATGAAGTCTTAAAACAACTAACAACGAAAAGAGAACTACTAAGCACAATTCAAACAAGACAAATGCGGTTGTTGGGCCATGTTAAAAGTCACAACAGTCTACTAAAAGTAATCCTGGAGGGGAAAATACAAAGTAAAAGAGGGAGAGGCAGACCACGACTAACATGGACGAGTAACATCAAAAGATGAACACGTCAGCCTATGACAACGTGCACCATTAAAGCAAGAGACAGAGCGGAATGACGCTCCATGGTAGCCGTTATCAGTGTCAAGAAATATATTACGCAGAATCGTTCTGGAGAGAGTAAAAGTGGCCAGCGGAAATATATAGATGATCTAGCTAAAGAGGCAGAGGAAGCAGCAAATAAAAGGAATTATAAAGCAGTGTACAACCGTACACAGAAAATTGTGTGGAAAATGTAAACAGATTGCTGCCTTTATTAGAGATAAGACAGGAAATCTGCCTAGTACTATAAGGGAACACCTAGAGAGATGGAAATAGCACTTTGAAGAACTTTTGGACCAGACCCGGCTCAAATAATCCTCAAGATATACTACCAGTAGAAGTTATTAAAAAATGGTAAAGCCATAGGGCCAGATGAAATTCCTTCGGAGTATTAACACCTCTACCATGATGTTACATACTCTATTAGATAACATTTGGGGGACGGAAGAAGGTTATATGATCAACTACCATTAGACAGGAAGTTTACAGCGGTGTACATATTATATGGGAATTATGCTGCTATCAGTGCCAGGATGAATAAAAAAAATTAAGTAGATTTATTTTGGTGAGCCTAAGAAAGGTCACAGAGAAACATTTGAGAGACGCACACGTATTTTTTAGGAAGAACAGCTCATGTGTTGATCACATAACTACTCTACGTATAACAATTGAACAACGATTACGAAACGGTATTTGCTAGTTTAGACAGAGGAATGGTTTGGAAGTTGGTGAGTCACTATGGATTCCCACAAAGTGTATTAACCTGATAAGAATAATGTATAACACACACACAAAAAAACAGACGCTCTTTTCTTTATAAAACCAACATTTTAAATTTATATTTTAATATATATGTTTTGCAAACATTTTAATAGAAATCCGCCATGTGAGAATATCCATATTGTAGTTTTTCTACGATGTGTAGTTGGAGGCATCGGTTGCAAACTGTTATATCGCGAGTCTAGCGTTCACGTCAGAATCGTAAAGGGAGGATCGTAGGTTTTTCGCTAGGTGAAAAAATTATTTAAAAAAACGCGTTGTGTATGACTGGTAGTTTGTCAATTGCAGCATGGGCTTGTTGGGTATTAGGTTTATCGCACGTTTGATAGTTTTAGAAGTTGCGGTTTTTGTTCGTTTTACTTATTACATCTCTAATTATGGCGCTTGTTTCCTTCTCGATTTTTGGAAGAGACGCTATTTATCCTGCTTTTGACGTTGGCGGTTGAAGAATAGGCTCTATAACTAATGCCGTTGTTGCTATTCTTCTCGCAAATCTGTGCCTGTCACAGGCAACCTGCATCCACGTTGAGCGTCTATCCTCTGTAAGATCATCCAAATGATGGACTGTCACCAACTCTTCGGCAAACGTCACCTAAAGTAATTTGATATTTAAAAAAATTAGAGTATCTTAATATCCTAAAAAAAAAAAAACGATGGAGAGAGAATAAGATAAGACATGCTAACCTTGCGGTCGGTTGTTTGTAAAATACTCTGCTCACTAATATCCATAGCGCTCATCCCAATTAGCGTATTGCTTTGAGTTATTCTAGCTTGTTGCTTTATATATATATATATATTTTTTTTTCCCTCTCTCTTTTGGAGAGGTAGCCTAAAGGAACACGATGGCTGGTAATTGATACAATTGTCCTAGATGTGTGCGAGTATTCTCCATGTTCAGCTCGCTAAATAGAAACGTTGAGAGTGTTCACGGAATCTGTTAATAATTTACAGATATGGACACATATCTAGCAGTGTTATCACTGTGGTTGACTGAGTGACCGACCGATGCTAGTCGAATGAATATATTAAACCGTGTACGCGCCTTTTTTTTTTACATAACCTGTTGCGTTTCGCGCTCGCTGGAGACAATAATCATTAAACTCACGCGAGAGCGGCAACGGTGGGAGATATTGAGCTGCCACGGTAGGAGAAAATGACTGTTCGTTAATACCGCCAGCAAGATTTGCCAATATATATGTATGTATATATACCTACTTATGGTCCATATCTTAAATACGGGGCCCATTTACGTCCACGTAAATATAATAACTATTACTATTACTATTATATGTATATATACTCACCATAACTATGAAATAACTAACGTATCACTACTCCCTAATATGGTAGTTTCACTTCCGGAGTGGGCGTGGTCTATAGCCGGACAACACACACACACACTAGCTCCTATTGGAAGTCACTTTGGCGGGAAAAACTGATGTCCAATACATGACTCACCCCTTCATGCACTATACAACCCCTATTCATATATACATATATATCATGACATCACTCTGGCTTGCCGCAGCTTGCCGCAGCTTGCCGCGGCTTGCCGTAGTCTCTATATAACTCTTGTACTTGAAGGAGGAAATCTTTCTCCTTTCCTCCTTCTCTTTGGTCAACTAAAAAACCAGGAGCATTGTGTCCACCTCCTACTACTCTGGATACGTCATGTCTCCAGAATACTCATTAGAATGTATCCGAAGTAGATTTTACGGGATATTTCACAGAGATTCAGACACATGGAAAACAGATAATGTCAAAGAGAGGCAGACAAAGGGAAAACAGGGAATGTCAAAGAGAGGCAGACAAAGGGAAAACAGGGAATGTCAAAGAGAGGCAGACAAAGGGAAGACAGGGAATGCCAAAGAGAGGCAGACAAAGGAAAAACAGATAATGTTAAAGAGTGGTAAACAAAGGGCAATAGGGAAATTCAAAGAATAGCTGGCAACGGACAAATGGAAATATCAGATAGAGAGAGAGAGAGAGAGAGAGAGAGAGAGAAAGGGCAACATAAAATGTCAAAGAGAAGCAGATCAAGGGCAACAGAAAATATAAAAGAGTAGCAGACAAAGGGCAACAGGGACTGGTAAAGAAAAGCAGACAAAGGAAGACATACAAATTCAAAGAGAGTCATCAAAAGGGCAATCTGGCGGAGAAGAGAAGAAAGAATATGAAAACAGAATAAAGCAATATAAGTAGTGTCGTCCAGACCTGTGGTACTCTGTGAAGGATGACCGCATGATGTCCGACGTGGGAACATTTGTTGTTGCTGACCATGACGTCACACCACGTGTCGATCATCACGCTCTCTGTTATCCCGAGGCTTCAGGATATTAGAAAACATTGGCGATCAATAATGTACACATTCAGCAGTGTACACATTCACTAGTGTACACATTAAACAGTATACACATTCAATAATGTACACATTCAGCAGTGTACACATTCAACAGTATACGCATTCAATAATGTAAACATTCAACAGTATACACATTCAGCCGTGTACACATTCAATAATGTACACATTCAGCAGTGTACACATTCAACAGTATATACATTTAATAATGTACACATTCAGCAATATACACATTCAACAGTATACGCATTCAATAATGTAAACGTTCAGCAATATACACATTCAATAATGTACACATTCAACAGTGTACACATTAATAATGTAAACATTCAACAGTGTATGGATTGAATAATGTACATATTCAACACTCTACACATTCAATAGTGTATGTATTAAAAAATGTACGTATAAAACAGCTTACATATTCAATAAATGTACATATGAGATAGCTTAAATATTAAATAATATAGATAAAAACAGCTTACAAATTAAATAATATGCACATAAAACAGATTACATATTCAATATTGCACATTTAAATCAGCTCAGATAATCAATAATGCACAGATAAAACAGCTTACATATTCAGTAATACACTGTATACATATAAAACAGCTTACAGATTCAATAATGTACATATAAAACAGCTTACAAATTCAATAATGTACATATAAAACAGCTTACCTATTCAATAATGTACATATAAAACAGCTTACAAATTCAATAACGTACATATAAAACAGCTTACAAATTCAGTAATGTACACATAAAACAGCTTACAAATTCAATAATGCACATATAAAACAGCTTACAAATTCAGTAATGTACACATAAAACAGCTTACAAATTCAATAATGCACATATAAAACAGCTTACAAATTCAATAATGTACATATAAAACAGCTTACCTATTCAATAATGCACATATAAAACAGCTTACCTATTCAATAATGCACATATAAAACAGCTTACCTATTCAATAATGCACATATAAAACAGCTTACCTATTCAATAATGTACATATAAAACAGCGTATATATCCACTAATGTACATATTTATCATGATTAGTCCAGGCAATATAAGAAGGTAGTTTGCCATTCCTTTCCTTCTTGGCAGTGACTGTACTAGTCGGAGATCGCAGCCATTGTCTCTATACATGAGATCCTCAGCCTGCCATCGCGGTGTGGGGACCATAACCAGCACTACTTGTCTGCTCCCACAACACCATCCACCACCTACTCCAATGGCTTCACATAACCCTGATAGGGGGGCTAAACGGGAGCTCCACCTTGCCCTAGGGTGTCCCGAAGACTAGCGGAGGAAAGGAGACGTCTTACTCCTCCATTGGTAGGGCAGAACTCTACCCCGCTAACCACAGGCAGCTCCTAAAAAACATCAGAAAGAAACAATCAACATTTTTCGGGCACATCTTGAGAAGAGGAAAGTTGGAATACTTGGTTACAACTGGCAAAATAAAATGAAAGAGAGATCATGGACGACAAAGAGACAAAATACTTGATAGCTTGGTTTCATGGCATGGAAAACAGTAAACAACAGACCTGATACGATGCACTGTAGATAGAAGATTGTGGAAGGACATGATCGCCTACGCCAACCGGTATGGCACATGATGATGAATGTACATATACAGCAGCTTAAATACTCAATAGTGTACATATCAAACAATATTGACCTGGTCAAGTCGAGTGATTCATTGTTCCAGATATTGATCATCATGACGTACATAATATCATTAACATCCTGCTACGAGTAATGGTTTATCTGGCAACCATATATCTAAGTTTTGTAGAAATTAAACACACACAGAAAAAAATAGATAAATTTTACAAACAATTAAACCGTTCGGTGTAAGCTGTACCGGCAATATTTGTTTTTAGTTTGTTATCAGTAAGTAGGCGAAATAAGTGAAATCGAAATAATTGAAAGGAAAAAATAATGGAAGTTATTCGATATAAAAAATAAAGGTTTCCCTCGACGCCTTCCTAGGCGTATGGATAATACGGTGTTAGTTTTGGTGATGTGGTCGGTTTTACGACAGGCCGCTTTTACTTCCCAGAAAAATACTTCCCTGGTACTCATTTTTAGAGGTCTAGTGAACTCCGAAATTTTGTTAACCCGACAACTCTCACCAATTCTGGGGATCGAACCCAGATCCTTGTGATGAAGAAGCGAGAACATGAACCACACAGCCATGCAGGCTATGTCACTTATATAAATATAAGGAAACAAAAGGCAAGAGGAGCCTTTGCTGTACAAAGAAACAAAGATCTAAATAAATTAGGTTGAGTACAAAAATAAAAAATTTCAACTCCAATGTTAAGTCAGTCCTATTATACTCGTATGGCTGTGAAACATGGAGAATTTTTAAAAATATGACAATACCCAAGATACCGTTCTTCATTCATGGATACTTGCGCAGAATAGAATTATGGAAATAGTAGGACAAAATAACTAATGTAGAATTATGGAAATAGTAGGACAAAATAACTAATGTAGAATTATGGAAATAGCAGGACAAAATAACTAAAGTAGAATTATGGAAATGGCAGGACAAAATAACCAATGTAAAATTATGGAAATGGCAGGACAAAATAACTAATGTAGAATTATGGAAATAGCAGGACAAAATAACTAATGTAGAATTATGGAAATAGTAGGACAAAATAACTAATGTAGAATTATGGAAATAGTAGGACAAAATAACTAATGTAGAATTATGGAAATAGTAGGACAAAATAACTAATGTAGAATTATGGAAATAGTAGGACAAAATAACTAATGTAGAATTATGGAAATGGCAGGACAAAATAACTAAAGTAGAATTATGGAAATGGCTGGACAAAATAACTAATGTAGAATTATGGAAATGGCAGGACAAAATAACTAATGTAGAATTATGGAAATGGCAGGACAAAATAACTAATGTAGAATTATGGAAATGGCAGGACAAAATAACTAATGTAGAATTATGGAAATAGCAGGACAAAATAACTAATGTAGAATTATGGAAATGGCAGGACAAAATAACTAATGTAGAATTATGGAAATGGCAGGACAAAATAACTAATGTAGAATTATGGAAAAATGCCAGTCAGATATCAGTGGGAAAGATATACAATGCAGATGGTGGAGCTGGGTGGGTCACTCACTATGGAAGCCAGATGAAAATATTACACGACGCCCTGTTTTTTTAAATCTCCAAGCAAAAAGACAAAGAGGAAGACCAAAATATTCTTGGAGAAGACAGATGGAAACAAAGATGAAGATGATTGGGAAACATAGAATGATCTTAAAAGAATGGCAAAGAAACGGAACGGCTTGTAACGTGTTTATTGAAGACCTATGCTCCACAGGGAACTGAAAAGTAGAAGAAGAAAATATATAAATAGTCGATTCCCGCGACCATTAGCCAAACCGCTAACAGGAAGTCCATCTGAGAGGTCAATAACGGTCTGAACTAACTGATGGTCGCTGACTGCGCTGCTGCCGGCGTAGGCAATCTTGGAAGAGTTCTTCTCTAGTTGTGTTTTAATTCCTGCTATAAAGATAAACGGCAATCAAACCTCTACTGAGTGCCACATAGACAGCTCACCAGCGACATAGACAGCTCACCAGCGACATAGACAGCTCACCAGCCACATAGACAGCTCACCAGCGACATAGACAACTCACCAGCCACATAGACAGCTCACCAGCGACATAGACAGCTCACCAGCGACATAGACAGCTCACCAGTGACATAGACAGCTCACAGCGACATAGACAGCTCACCAGCCACATAGACAGCTCACCAGCGACATAGACAGCTCACCAGCCACATAGACAGCTCACCAGCGACATAGACAGCTCACCAGCGACATAGACAGCTCACCAGCGACATAGACAGCTCACCAGCCACATAGACAGCTCACCAGCGACATTGACAGCTCACCAGCGACATAGACAGTTCAATATATAACCATCAAAGTACTATGCTTGCTGGAGTAGGTGATCATGTTTCTCCACAACTTTCGATCTCGACAGTTATTTATAATTTCTGTTGATGATCTTCTGTCAAAGCCATTATCTTAAGCTATCTGGTACCTTTTCGCTTTGCTGCTCCTTATCTCTCTGTCCCTTAATTTTCCCAGTTGTCACAATATATTTCTGCTGTTCTCTTTACATTAAATGGCCAAAAAAGATTATTGTTTCTTCCTAATATTTGATAGGGGGCCTCGGTAGTCTTGTTGGGAAAACCACCCATGTGGACTACCAACGTTCGAACAACCCGTCTTCGATTCCGTGTGAAGTGTACCCGTGGCTGGAAAAAAACACCCCTCGGTCGACCCAGCCGCTGTCAGAAATGGGTATCAGAGAAGTAAATAATTTCAGAGGATGAGGTATGTTTACAACACTCTGAAAAAATGACAAATAATCAACAACAGAAAAAAAGAAAGCACAATATATGGACCAAAGCAGATTCGAACCCGTACTCAGTGGCACAGCGCCTTGCCACGAAAAGCCAAACGCTAGGGAACACTGCCACTCAGCTAACTTCGCCTTGGAAGTTTCCCTCTATAATAATATTCATTTATTATTATTTGTCTCGTATCAGAGAAGTACTCTGGGATGATGAGGAATACCTCCTCGCATCGTGAGTTTCGATGCTTGAAGCGACACTATCCAGAAGTCTCCGAACATTTCTGGATAGGCACATATGGATGAAAACTCGTGTGCTAAAACGCCGATTCAAGTCTCGTGATTTACTTTTACCCGATATTGGAAATTAGCTTTCCTTTTGTCCTCTTTCAGAACGTTTTCATGACTCTTCTTATCTGTCCATGGTATTCTCAACATTCTTCTGTCAAACTACAATTCTACAGTCTCCAGTTCAACATGGACAGGAGTCTTACAGTAACTTCTTCTTTAGTGTATATTTCTAAGCATCAGTCTAAATACATCAGTCTAAATACATCAGTCTAAAAACATCAGTCTAAATACATCAGTCTAAGTACATCAGTCTAAATACATCAGTCTAAATACATCGGTCTAAGTACATCAGTCTAAATACATCAGTCTAAGTACATCAGTCTAAATACATCAGTCTAAATACATCGGTCTAAGTACATCAGTCTAAATACATCAGTCTAAATACATCGGTCTAAATACATCAGTCTAAATACATCAGTCTAAATACATCAGTCTAATACATCAGTCTAAATACATCGGTCTAATTAAATTCAGTTAAAGCATTAGTCAGCTCAAGGTTGATGACATCTCTTGATAGCTTGTCTGGGAATGATACTGGTGATGGCCACAAGAGCCTTCTGTGTTCATAATATGTTGGAAACCTCTATCGAAAATGTCTGAGAGAGAGAGAGTCATTTTGCCTTGCCCACAATCACTGGATCTGAAGGTGTTGAAAAGACGATAATTCGAGTTATTATGGTCTGCCCAGAGCCTACACATTGTTATTTGTTGTTTTCATTTCTTATTTTTGTTTCTGCTGATCTGAGGGTAGTTATTGTACTGCTACTACCACTTGTACTAGCCTCCGTCAGTCATAGATGACTGGATTTGGCAACACCGTTAGAAATGTCCCTTCCAAGGCGTGAGCTTGTGCACTAAAGTAAGGAGACAAGTTTTCGCCCGTGCAACATGTTCCTCCTCTCCACACAGCCGAGCCCATACAACATGTTCCTCCTCTCCACACAGCCGAGCCCATACAACATGTTTCTTCTCTCCACACAACCGAGCACATACAACATGTTTCTTCTCTCCACACAACCGAGCCCATGCAAAGGTCTTACATGGCCAGAGAGTTTGGAACCAATTGGTTCGCACGAGTTGCCAAAGCAATGCTGAAATCAACACTGACCTGCCTTAAGGAATCCATATCCGGATTTTCCCGCAGCGTTTACTCGCGAACTCTATTTTATGAACGGTTAGACCCGCTAGGCAGGAGGTTTTTTTTTGTTTTTTTTTTAATCGCAGTTGACCTTCTTTTAGATGGTATTTCATTTTTAGACTAATGGGTCGCAACTACCCGGGGAAGAAGTTATGGCGCCTCCGAATCGCCGATGAAAATGTCATAGGGCATGTGGGGCTTTTAATAGTGTTATCTACCCCACGCAACTAATTCTCCCTGCCCTCCTATAGTAGGCATACTTTCTTTGGTAAACTTGACTTTGTATTTTCATGTTATCCCTAACAGACCTCAAGACTCCTCAAGCATCTATCTTGTATCTGGCTAGCACAATTCAACCAGCAACACCCGTATCATAAACAAAAAAAGATTAAATAATGGATAACTGCAATTCTGGCAGAGTGTGGAGAATATGGCGGGAGTGTCTTTCCATGACCTTTAGGATATTTATGGATTTAGTGGTTAGAATCCCGCTAGATAAAAGTATGTTGCTGGAGAAAACCTCCATGAATAATTTTAAGGAGATGTGATCAATAAGATTACTTCAAGATTGTTGTAAGTACATGGATACAAAAAGTAAATTAATGAGTCTTATGATGCCACGTGATGTATAGAGAGTTGAACACGCTGTATATAACAGCTTAGCATAGAAGAAGAATAGAAAACTATTAGGAGTTGAACAAACACTTACGGAGACAGCTTGATATAAGAAACCTATGGATTAAAATTATTGACGTTTCAACCTACATGCGGTCTATCTCATAAAACAGCAACAACAAAAACATGTAGACGAACACATAAGAGAGATGTAATAAAATCTAACTACATTATACACAGTAACCAAAACTAGTATGAATAAAGAATAAAATAACTTAGAGAATGCTTAGCTACATGTGGAATCAAAGGTCACCAATGTATGAGCGCGACACGGGGAATGACCACATGTTGAGAAACAAGAAAAGGTGGATAGAAGAAAAAGGGGATGACGGAACTGTAACCTTGGACTGTGTTCAACTCGTACCCTTCTCATCAGCTTTACCCAAGCCTCCCAGTTATTGGTCTGAACGTTCCAGGTATTTCACTGTTCATGCAGGACAATAACAACGAGATTAGACCCAATGGCGGGGACATATTGTTAGCTCCACTTTGGACAACTTTAGCATAGACAATTGGTGTAAACTGATCACTATAAGAGAGCAATGATTTTGTGTGTGTGCAGAAATGTATGGGAAATATAGGTTCATTGTGAAGGAGGTTACAGCAAATATAGGTTCATTGTGAAGGAGGTTACAGCAAACAGAGGTTCATTGTGAAGGAGGTTACATCAAATATAGGTTCATTGTGAAGGAGGTTACATCAAATATAGGTTCATTGTGAAGGAGGTTACAGCAAATATAGGTTCATTGTGAAGGAGGTTACATCAAATATAGGTTCATTGTGAAGGAGGTTACATCAAATATAGGTTCATTGTGAAGAAGGTTACATCAAATATAGGTTCATTGTGAAGGAGGTTACATCAAATATAGGTTCATTGTGAAGGAGGTTACATCAAATATAGGTTCATTGTGAAGGAGGTTACATCAAATATAGGTTCATTGTGAAGGAGGTTACATCAAATATAGGTTCATTGTGAAGGAGGTTACATCAAATATAGGTTCATTGTGAAGGAGGTTACATCAAATATAGGTTCATTGTGAAGAAGGTTACAGCAAATAGAGGTTTATTGTAAAGGAGGTTACAGCAAATATAGGTTCATTGTGAAGGAGGTTACATCAAATATAGGTTCATTGTGAAGGAGGTTACATCAAATATAGGTTCATTGTGAAGGAGGTTACATCAAATATAGGTTCATTGTGAAGAAGGTTACAGCAAATAGAGGTTTATTGTGAAGGAGGTTACATCAAATATAGGTTCATTGTGAAGGAGGTTACATCAAATATAGGTTCATTGTGAAGAAGGTTACATCAAATATAGGTTCATTGTGAAGGAGGTTACATCAAATATAGGTTCATTGTGAAGGAGGTTACATCAAATATAGGTTCATTGTGAAGAAGGTTACATCAAATATAGGTTCATTGTGAAGGAGGTTACATCAAATATAGGTTCATTGTGAATAAGTTTACAGCAAATAGATGTTCATTGTGAAGAAGGTTTCAGCAAATAGATGTTCATTGTGAAGGAGGTTACATTAAATATAGGTTCATTGTGAAGAAAGTTAAGGCAAATAGAGGTTCATTGTGAATAAGTTTACAGCAAATAGATGTTCATTGTGAATAAGTTTACAGCAAATAGATGTTCATTGTGAAGAAGGTTACAGCAAATAGATGTTCATTGTGAAGAAGGTTTCAGCAAATAGATGTTCATTGTGAAGAAGGTTACAGCAAATAGATGTTCATTGTGAAGAAGGTTACAGCAAATAGATGTTCATTGTGAAGAAGGTTTCAGCAAATAGATGTTCATTGTGAAGAAGGTTACAGCAAATAGATGTTCATTGTGAAGAAGGTTACAGCAAATAGATGTTCATTGTGAAGAAGGTTACAGCAAATAGATGTTCATTGTGAAGAAGGTTAAGGCAAACAGAGGTTCATTGTGAAGAAGGTTACATCAAATAGAGGTTCATTATGAAGAAGGTTACAACAAATAGAGGTTCATTATGAAGAAGGTTACAACAAATAGAGGTTCATTATGAAGAAGGTTACAACAAATAGAGATTCATTATGAAGAAGGTTACAACAAATAGAGATTCATTATGAAGGTTACAACAAATAGAGATTCATTATGAAGAAGGTTACAACAAATAAAGGTTCATTATGAAGAAGGTTACAACAAATAAAGGTTCATTATGAAGAAGGTTACCACAAATAAAGGTTCATTATGAAGAAGGTTACAACAAATAAAAGTTCATTATGAAGAAGTTTACAACAAATAAAGGTTCATTATGAAGAAGGTTACAACAAATAAAGGTTCATTATGAAGAAGTTTACAACAAATAAAGGTTCATTATGGAGAAGGTTACAACAAATAAAGGTTCATTATGAAGAAGGTTACAACAAATAGAGGTTCATTATGAAGAAGGTTACAACAAATAAAGGTTCATTATGAAGAACGTTATGGCAAATGAAGAAAGGTTCACTATGAAGAGAATAATGACAAATAGAGGTTCATTATGAAGAAAGTGTTGGCACGTAGAGTTTTTAGTTGTAAAGAAATTGATTGGAAATATAGGCTCAATGTTAGGAGAACATTAACAATATACAGAGCAATGAAAATAATGATTGCATGAATTTTAATTAAAACAGCTAAACTTTTTGTAGTGACATTTAACATTAAACATGGCCCTGTTTGTCCTGTTTTCTGTGACATTGACTCGATTTACAAGAACGCGAGGTCCCGATTTGAAATTATATAGTCTTTACAGGTCTATTGAGACAGCTGATACATCAGTGAAGCTGTAGGTGATATGTCCTTTAACTGGGAGTGTATAACAACATGCAAATCAGCGCTGTAAAATGACGTAACAGAAGTCATGAAAATGAGAATAGAGAGTCGGTAATGATTGTTTGAGTGTTTGATTGTGTGAGTGTATGAGAGGCATAAAAGACGGCCGATTTGATAAATCTGGGAACAACATTCTCTTTCTTTCTTTCTTTCTTTCTTTCTTTCTTTCTTTTTGTCTTCACTTCTTCCTGTGCCCGTTCATGTTTGAAGGGAAATACAAAGTTTTGATTATCGCCCTTTTTCTTTCTTTCTTTCTTTCTTTCTTTCTTTCTTTCTTTCTTTCTTTCTTTCTTTCTTTCTTTCTTTCTTTCTTTCTTTCTTCATTTCCTCTTGTGTCCCATCGTGTGTGGGTGGAAATACACAATTTTGGTTATCGCCCTTTTTCTTTCTTTCTTTCTTTCTTTCTTTCTTTCTTTCTTTCTTCATTTCCTCTTGTGTCCCATCGTGTGTGGGTGGAAATACACAATTTTGGTTATCGCCCTTTTTCTTTCTTTCTTTCTTTCTTTCTTTCTTTCTTTCTTTCTTTCTTTCTTTCTTTCTTCATTTCCTCTTGTGTCCCATCGTGTGTGGGTGGAAATACACAATTTTGGTTATCGCCCTTTTTCTTTCTTTCTTTCTTTCTTTTTTTCTTTCTTTCTTTCTTTCTTTCTTTCTTTCTTTCTTTCTTCATTTCCTCTTGTGTCCCATCGTGTGTGGGTGGAAATATACAATTTTGGTTATCGCCCTTTTGACGGCTTCACTCAAATGTCACATGAGATTGATGTAACGCTTTTTGATATTTGTGGTCCATCTTACTTTAGGTTTACCTCTTGCTCTTATCCATTCTCCTCTTTAATATATGCTTTGTATGGTAAGGAGTCACATGGCAGTCTTTCTAGATGGGCAGACCATTTTATTTATTGCTTCTGTATGTAGCGTAGGGTAGGCTCAATCCCTACTCATTCCTTTATACCATTTCTGATTCTGTCTTTTCTGGTTGCTCCAAGCGCTTTTCTCAAACATCTCATCTTTTTGACAAGAAGCTTTCTGTTATGTTTAGTCGTAAGTGTCCATGTTTGGCTTTGGTAGGACAATGTTGGAATGAATACACTCTCTATAATATGTTTCTTTGTGGTAATAGGATTTTCTTTGTGTTGAAGTACAAGGGATAGCTGTCAAAGTATTCTCTGAAAATGGTTAAATGAACTAAGAGATAAACTTGTAATATAAACGAAATGTACAAACACTACGACATAAAGAAACACTACAACATAAAGAAACACTACAACATAAAGAAACACTACAACATAAAAGAAACACTACGATATAAAGAAACACTACAATATAAAGAAACACTACAATATACAAAAACACTACAACATAAAGAAACACTACAGTATAGAGAAATACTACAACATAAAGAAACACTACAACATAAAGAAACACTACGATATAAAGAAACACTACGATATAAAGAAACACTACAACATAAAGAAACACTACAACATAAAGAAACACAACGACATAAAGAAACACTACACCATAGAGAAACACTAGTCCATTAAGAAACACTACGATGTAAAGAAACACTACGATATAAAGAAACACTACACCATAGAGAAACACTACGACATAAAGAAACACTACATTTGTATCATTATCTCCAACCCCCATTGTCAGACAGCAGTAGCGCAGTAGAAAGTGAAGGGAGTTGATCACCACAGTTGTTGGATGTTTAAGGAAAGCAGCTGGAGTGACCAAATGTGACAAATTAGAAAGGTGATTGACCAAAAGTGACATAGAAATCTGATGTACAAAAAAATGACATAGAAATGTGATTGACCAAGAGTGACATAGAAATGTAATTCACAAAAAATGATAAAAATATAATTGACCAAAAATGGCATAGAAATGTAATTGACCCAAAAGTACGAAGAAATGTAATTAACCAAAAGTAACGTAGAAATGTAATTAACCAAAAGTGACGTAGAAATGTAATTATAACCAAAAGGGACGTAGAAATGTAATTAACCAAAAATGACAGAAATGTAATTGAAAAAAAGTGACATAGAAATATGATTAACCAAATAAATAGGAACTGACATAGAATTATCCTTGAACCACGCTTAGAGACAAACAATAGATTGGTCTGTCAACTCGGAGATTGTACCCGGTGATTCAACACCAGGCACCAACAGAGCAAGGAGACAGACCCAGAGTTTCAAGTAGAAACAAAGAAAGATCACGTGACAAAATTAATGACATTCTACAATAACAGCACGTGACAAAATCAATGGCATTCTACAATAACATCACGTGACAAAATCAATGACATTCTACAATAACAGCACGTGACAGAATCAATGGCATTCTACAATAACAGCACGTGACAAAATCAATGACATTCTACAATAACAGCACGTGACAGAATCAATGACATTCTACAATAACAGCACGTGACAAAATCAATGGCATTCTACAATAACAGCACGTGACAGAATCAATGACATTCTACAATAACAGCACGTGACAAAATCAAATACATTCTACAATAACAGCACGTGACAAAATCAATGCCATTCTACAATAACAGCACGTGACAGAATCAATTACATTCTACAATAACAGCACGTGACAAAATAAATGGCATTCTACAATAACAGCACGTGACAGAATCAATGACATTCTACAATAACATCACGTGATAAAATCAATGACATTCTACAATAACAGCACGTGACAAAATCAATGACATTCTACAATAACAGCACGTGACAAAATCAAATACATTCTACAATAACAGCACGTGACAAAATCAATGACATTCTACAATAACAGCACGTGACAGAATCAATGACATTCTACAATAACAGCACGTGACAAAATCAATGGCATTTCTACAATAACAGCACGTGACAGAATCAATGACATTCTACAATAACAGCACGTGACAAAATCAAATACATTCTACAATAACAGCACGTGACAAAATCAATGACATTCTACAATAACAGCACGTGACAGAATCAATTACATTCTACAATAACAGCACGTGACAGAATCAATGACATTCTACAATAACAGCACGTGACAGAATCAATGACATTCTACAATAACAGCACGTGACAAAATCAATGCCATTCTACAATAACAGCACGTGACAGAATCAATTACATTCTACAATAACAGCACGTGACAAAATAAATGGCATTCTACAATAACAGCACGTGACAGAATCAATGACATTCTACAATAACATCACGTGATAAAATCAATGACATTCTACAATAACAGCACGTGACAAAATCAATGACATTCTACAATAACAGCACGTGACAAAATCAAATACATTCTACAATAACAGCACGTGACAAAATCAATGACATTCTACAATAACAGCACGTGACAGAATCAATGACATTCTACAATAACAGCACGTGACAAAATCAATGGCATTCTACAATAACAGCACGTGACAGAATCAATGACATTCTACAATAACAGCACGTGACAAAATCAAATACATTCTACAATAACAGCACGTGACAAAATCAATGACATTCTACAATAACAGCACGTGACAGAATCAATTACATTCTACAATAACAGCACGTGACAGAATCAATGACATTCTACAATAACAGCACGTGACAGAATCAATGACATTCTACAATAACAGCACGTGACAAAATCAATGACATTCTACAATAACAGCACGTGACAAAATCAATGACATTCTACAATAACAGCACGTGACAGAATCAATGACATTCTACAATAACAGCACGTCACCAATATTTGAGGCTGCAAAAGGGGAAGGGTTAGAACTATGTATCCCACCCTAAACCCTATACTACACCATGCTCTTGACCCAAAACTACACTCTACCCCACACCACACCCTAGCCTACACCACACCCTAACCTACACTACACCCTAACCTACACTATACCTTAACCTACACTACACCCTAACCTACACTACACCCTAACCTACACTACACCCTACCCTACACTACACCCTAACCTACACTATACCCTAGCCTACACCACACCCTAACCTACACTACACCCTAACCTACACTACACCCTAACCTACACTACACCCTAACCTACACTACACCCTAACCTACACTACACCCTACCTACACTACACCCTACCCTACACTACACCCTAACCTACACTACACCCTACCCTACACTACACCCTACCCTACACTACACCCTAACCTATACTACATCCTACCCTACACTACACCCTACCCTACACTACACCGTACCCTACACTACACCCTAACCTATACTACATCCTACCCTACACTACACCCTACCCTACACTACACCGTACCCTACACTACACCCTAACCTATACTACACCCTACCCTACACTATACCCTGTCCTAGACCCAACCTTACAACCTACTCTATACACTACCCTATATCTTATACCCTACCCTACATGCTACACCTTATGATACATCCTACACCCTACCATACATCTTACACGCTACCCTAGGTCCTACATCCTGCCATATATCCTACACGATACCCTACATCCTACACCCTGTCATACATTCAACACGCTACCCTATATCCTACACGCTACCCTACATCCTACATCTTACCATAAATCCAACATCATACCCACGCCCTTTATTACATCATACACCCTAACCTACACTATAACGCTACACTCTTCCCTATATTTTACACCACATCCTACACCCTTCATTTCATAATACACCCTATCCTACACTCTTACTCTACACCATACCCTATATCTAACACTATCCTACACACTACGCTACATCCTACACTCTATCCTACACTCTTACTCTACACTCTACCTATACCTTACACCACATCCTACACACTATCCTACATTCTTGCTCTACACCCTTCCCTATATCTTAAATCCTATACTACACATTACCCCATATTTTAAACCGTATACTACACCCTACCCTTTATCTTACACATCATCCTACACACTACACTACATCTTACACACTATCCTACATTCTTACTCTATACCCTACCCTTTAACTTAAACCCTATACTACTACCTGCCCTAGACCCAACTTTACACCCTACATTACACCCTGCCCAGGCCCAGTATTACACCCTACACTACACTTTAACCTTACACTCCAGAAGCATGCAATGGCAAGAATTTAAACTATAACTTTTACATTATTGAAACATAACTTCATTTGTAATGTTACAATAAACCGCTTCTAACAATTTGAAACACAAAATTTGTCATGACAAAAGTGCATGTAATCAGAGCCAGTTGATTACCTGCTAATTACCTGTTGATCGCGTGCTTGTGCCACCGAATATACCAGGCATGTCCCTTTAAGGTGACTCTTCCTGAATCGTGCGTATTCATTACAAGTGAGAATCATTAGTTAACGGTGCAGTTACATTTCCTGTATGCAAAACTGCCATATAGACAGTAACTAACTAAAGTTAGTCTTGAATTTGAATTTACATTTTCATTGATATCATCATCATCACCATCATCATGTGCCATACCGGTTGCCGTAGGCGATCATGTCCTTCCACAATCTACTATCTACAGTGCATCGTATCAGTTCTGTTGTTGACTGTTTTCCATGCCATGACACCAAGCTATATGGTATTTAATTTCTTTGTCGTCCGCGATCTCTCTTTCCTTTTATTTTGCCTGTTGTAGCCAAGTATTCCAACTTTCCTCTTCTCAAGATGTGCCAGATAAATGTTCATTATTTCTTTCTGCTGTTTTTTAGGAGCTGCCTTTTGTGTTGGCCTCTTTGAGAACTTCCTCATTGGTCTTTTTAGCTGTCCAGGGAACTTTCAACATTCTATTGAGAAATCCCATCTCTGTGGCCTCTAATCGTCTTTTCATTTGTTTGTCTACTGCCTATGATTCGCTTACATAGGTCAGAATTGGTTCTATATAGCACCGATGAACTCTCTTTCTAATTTTTATTGACATAGATTTGTTGCATAAGATATTTTTCATTTTCTGAAATGCTATTCTGGCCTGAGCTATTCTGCTTTTTATTTCTGTGGTGCATCTTCCATCTGATGTTATTATTGTGCCGAAGTATTTGACGCGTTGCACTTGTTTCAGATTTGTCCTGTTTCCTGGATATACATTTAATAAACTTAGGTTCATTTAGTGATGAATCCAAAGAGAGTATCTGATGTTGGGTTACGTTTTATTGTGGGATGCTGCAGGGATATTTCTTAGCTGCTGGGGATTTAGGTTGCTACGACTGTTGGTGTGGAAGCTACAGAACTGGTGAACTCTCCTAATATTTCTCTTCTGTTCTAGTATCGCCCTTTGTTTTCCTTTTATTGTTCAAGTGATGCTAGTCATTAATGGGAAGGGGTTTGAGGTATCTTGGTCATCCTCTCTGCTGCTGCTTGTCAACGCGAGAGGCGTCTATCCTCTCTAGAAATCGATTTGCAGCGGTGGGCATTCAGAGGAGGCAACATAGGTGACGATTCCTCTGTTTTATCAGAATACATAACACAATCACATTCCTGCGCAATGAGTTAAAAGTCAGTGTACAACCAGCACGGTATTCCAGTCAGCCGTGATATAGAACAAGTAATTAGAGCCGTTATTATTAGAAAGGCTTGAATGTCTTTATAAATCAAGCCTACTGCAAATGTACAGCGACATCTATCGACATTGCAATGTGTATGAGAACTATAAGAATGTCATGTAAGAAATCGTCTCCTGGTTGTCATGACGACAGTTGCTTAACTAATCAAATAGCTTACTTTCTTGTTATCGAAACGTATGCAAGTTTAGGTCGGACGGGAGGTAAACAGAATTAAACCCTCTGTTAAATGTTTATAAAATAAAAAAATTGAACCAGACTGAATGAGATATTAATTAACCACAAAACCAAGTTTTATTTTCATAACTTACATTGCAAATATCTATGATATGATGTAATTAAGGTTATTTAAGGATATACTTCAAATAACTAATTTAATAGCGTAAATCCCCGTAATTTTTATGCAGCAAATTATCAGGTCAGCCTAGAAGTGTGGACCGAAACAAACAGCGTGTGAGATACAGAAACGAATGGATGTAAGAGATGATTCCAGATGATAGTGTTTGTTGATTTTTTAATTGGATATTCCCTTTTCGTAACGAAATGGCGTTGAGATTATTCTGCAGCAAGGGTAGACCCGCTGCAGTATGTTCCACTTCTTCAAAATGAGAAATGTAGAAGCAGAACATTAAGATCTACGTGGTAAGATCTACACAAAATGGCTATTTGGCAGTTCAACAAAGGAAAGTCTATTTTGTTGGTGTTTCAGAAGAATGATTGACGAGTGGATTAGCTGTACAAACCTAATGAGACAATGGTTATGGTTAGTCGAAGGCCCCGGCATCACTGTAAACGGATTCACGTCTATAATTGCTCAAGTTGCCAGTGCTAGTGGAATAATCTGAAACTCACCTCATCCAAGGATCCGAATAAAGAAACGCAGCTGCAGTCCATCATAGCAACTACAGCACACGCCTAAAGACATAAGTCCAAGCGGTACCAAAAGTAAAGGCAGCTGCTCTGTACTTCGCAACACATCGTAATCAATCGGAATATCGAAACATGAGGCGGATTAAAAAAACACACACACAGATCACGGTGTACACACAGATCACGGTGTACACACAGATCACGGTGTACACACACATCACGGTGTACACACACATCACGGTGTACACACAGATCACGGTGTACACACACATCACGGTGTACACACACATCACGGTGTACACACAGACGACGACTCAGTAGCTCCGGGGTCAGGCCGGACTTGGAATATGACGAAACTGCAACAAGAAACACTTTTTATACTGAGCCTCATTGGTTCCTGCCGCATATCCGCCATATTGACCGGAAGTCCTATTAAGACTAATGTAGATATACAAGTAGTCTATGTATTGGTTACACATGCAAAGCGACCACTCATCACGTCCTGGCCTTCTCAAATTGTTTAACTGCCGTCCACCTCTGTTCGTTTCCCATTTTCGGTGCAATTGTTGGTAACTGTGAGTTATACTGATTATCTTAAGTTGTTTCTCACGTGACCTAAAATCACATGCTTTTAACTTACACTTTAGGAGTCAATCCTAAATCTCCTCCTAGTCTTAACTTCTTAACATTCTCTCCATCAGACTCCCATCATGTGGCTGACACATTTACTTTCAATGCTATTTATCTGATTGATTGTTCAAGTACGTATGTTTAACATTGATAGCTGGGATGAGGGTAATGAGCGCTCTCTATATTTCTTTGGTGATTTCTTTGTTAGCTAAAAAATATGAGTCTTTACTGCAACTTAAATCTTGTTTTCTATTTTGTTGTTGTCATACATCACTACTGTCATACTTCACTGCTGCTATACTTCACTGCTGTCATACATCACTGCTGTCATACATCACTGCCGTCATACATTACTGCTGCTATACTTCACTGCTGTCATACATCACTGCCGTCATACATCACTAAACTACCCCTACATTCTCAACCGGATACTCAACCGCTACCGTTCCATTCTCCCCTCTGATCCCACTACCCGTCTACTTTTTAGTGATCTCCCGATGATCGCCTTCAAGCGCGACAGGAATCGCTCCCACCCTCAACACTTCGGTATTGCCCCTTGTGGTCGTAACTGTATCACCTGTGCCTATGTGCTCCCTGCTGACTCGGTCTTGTTCCCTAATGGACCGTTCGAGATCAATCATTGCTTCACATGTGTGTCCCGCAACATCATTTATGTCATCATATGCCAACGATGCCACATGACCTATATTGGTGGGTCTGGGAGAAGATTAGCGGAAAGATTTTGTGAACATCTATGTGATGTCCAACAGAATACTGGTACTCCGGTGTCTTCCCACTTCAACTCCCCTGATCACAAGGGCAAAGACGACATCCGTGTCACTGGTATTGTCCTTTGTCACTCTGGCGACCGCAGCCGCTATACTTTGGAAAATCGCCTCATAGTCCAGTATGGTTCGCTGACCCCGAGAGGTATGAATGTATCACACTCATACACATAGTTTCCTTTTGGTTGCTCCTTCCCTTTTGCATAGCCTTCTCTACTGCACATATTTGGGTTCTTTGGTCTACTTACTATGCCATGCTATTTATAGTTCTTCTCCTCTAGTCCCTTATGAAACACTTCGGTTTTCTCCTCTATACCTTTTTTTCTGTGTTCCTTACCCCTCATTGTTTTTATTGTATCCCACTCTCAGACATCTCACTCTTACCGCCTTTTGAACACCTGTTAGTCTACGATTCTATTCTTTCTTCTTTTTTTGTTTGCACACTGACCCCTGTGTGAACTCCTCTGGTTCTGTGTGCATTTGCGCACATTTTTGCACGTTTCTCTAAGTTCACGACAGCCGCACTTGGTTGCTATTGCCTTTTGTTTTGACAGGATAGATAATTTTGTTTTCTTTAACACATTTCGATTGTTTTTGTTTTGGTTGTTTCGTTATTAGTTTTGTGTGTGTTTTTTGTTTGTTTGTTCCTGATGAAGGCCTATTGGGCCGAAACGTCGTTTAGTCTGTGTCGTCCACTTATCACGTAAAGCTTCTTACATGCCATTTTTTTTATTTTTTAATTTTCCCTACATACTCCACTACTTTAGCTGTGTGCTCCGCTCCCTGTCTTTACGCTACCGCTGTGTTACGTTTGTGTTGTGATGTTCATTTCTTTGTCTATGTTCATTTCAATGTTGGATTACCAGCTTGTTTATGTCTGGATCGAGTTTCAACTAAGTTTGGCTTTATTTATTATTTAATTAATTATTTTTTTTAGTTGTCAATTTGTGCTTCCTTATAATAATGGACAATAGGACAACGGACAAGAAAATCACTGGAGGCTGCAGAAATGTGGTTTTTACAGAAGTATGTTGAGAATATCAAGAACAGATAAGAAGAGTAATGAAAACGTTTTGAAAAAGACCAAAGCAATAAAGAAGCGAATTGTCAATATTAGGAAGAAACAATTATAATTTTTGGCCAGGTAACGAAAATTGAGGGACGAAGAGAGACAAAGGGAAGTAAAAAGAAAAGATGCCAGACAGCTTAAGAGAATGGCTTGACCTAAGGTCAATAACAGAAATGATAAATAACTGTCGAGATCGAAAGTTGTGGAGAGACATGATCACCTACACCAGCAGTCACTGTTCTTGATGATGATGTTCCCTTAGTAATAATGTTGTACATCACCCTTTTGTTTATCATCTCATTTTTAATCCCACTTTTTATTTCTCCTTAATTTACTAGTTCGCTCATTCTAGATCTATGAGAGTTGATCGTTATTTCTCCTTAATTTACTACAAGTTCGCTCATTCTAGATCTATGAGAGTTGATCGTTATTTCTCCTTAATTTACTACAAGTTCGCTCATTCTAGATCTATGAGAGTTGATCGTTATTTCTCCTTAATTTACTACAAGTTCGCTCATTCTAGATCTATGAGAGTTGATCGTTATTTCTCCTTAATTTACTACAAGTTCGCTCATTCTAGATCTATGAGAGTTGATCGTTATTTCTCCTTAATTTACAAGTTCGCTCATTCTAGACCTATGAGAATTAATCGTTATTTCTTTGTCCGTTTGTGTTTTCCTCGTTTTCTGAGGAAGGCCGCATGTAGGTCGATACGTCAGGATTTTGTTGTCTTCTTTTCTTGTAAAGCTGTCACCGTACACAGTCGGAGTGTACGTTACGGCCCACCACTTGCTGTCACCGTACACAGTCGGAGTGTACGTTACGGCCCACCACTTGCTGTCACCGTACACAGTCGGGGTGTACGTTACGGCCCACCACTTGCTGTCACCATACACAGTCGGGGTGTACGTTACGGCCCACCACTTGCTGTCACCGTACACAGTCGGGGTGTACGTTACGGCCCACCACTTGCTGTCACCGTACACAGTCGGGGTGTACGTTACGGCCCACTACTTGCTGTCACCATACACAGTCGGAGTGTACGTTACGGCCCACCACTTGCTGTCACCATACACAGTCGGAGTGTACGTTACGGCCCACCACTTGCTGTCACCATACACAGTCGGAGTGTACGTTACGGCCCACCACTTGCTGTCACCATACACAGTCGGAGTGTACGTTACGGCCCACCACTTGCTGTCACCATACACAGTCGGAGTGTACGTTACGGCCCACCACTTGCTGTCACCATACACAGTCGGGGTGTACGTTACGGCCCACCACTTGCTGTCACCGTACACAGTCGGGGTGTACGTTACGGCCCACCACTTGCTGTCACCATACACAGTCGGGGTGTACGTTACGGCCCACCACTTGCTGTCACCGTACACAGTCGGGGTGTACGTTACGGCCCACCACTTGCTGTCACCGTACACAGTCGGGGTGTACGTTACGGCCCACCACTTGCTGTCACCGTACACAGTCGGGGTGTACGTTACGGCCCACCACTTGCTGTCACCGTACACAGTCGGGGTGTACGTTACGGCCCACCACTTGCTGTCACCATACACAGTCGGGGTGTACGTTACGGCCCACCACTTGCTGTCACCGTACACAGTCGGGGTGTACGTTACGGCCCACCACTTGCTGTCACCGTACACAGTCGGGGTGTACGTTACGGCCCACCACTTGCTGTCACCGTACACAGTCGGGGTGTGCGTTACGGCCCACCACTTGCTGTCACCGTACACAGTCGGGGTGTGCGTTACGGCCCACCACTTGCTGTCACCGTACACAGTCGGGGTGTACGTTACGGCCCACCACTTGCTGTCACCGTACACAGTCGGGGTGTACGTTACGGCCCACCACTTGCTGTCACCATACACAGTCGGGGTGTACGTTACGGCCCACCACTTGCTGTCACCATACACAGTCGGAGTGTACGTTACGGCCCACCACTTGCTGTCACCATACACAGTCGGGGTGTACGTTACGGCCCACCACTTGCTGTCACCATACACAGTCGGGGTGTACGTTACGGCCCACCACTTGCTGTCACCATACACAGTCGGGGTGTACGTTACGGCCCACCACTTGCTGTCACCATACACAGTCGGGGTGTACGTTACGGCCCACCACTTGCTGTCACCGTACACAGTCGGAGTGTACGTTACAGCCCACCACTTGTTGTCACCATACACAGTCGGAGTGTACGTTACAGCCCACCACTGGCTCCTTGCATATGCCAGAGATGTTCTGTCCATATGGGAAATGGAGGAGGGACGAGAAAAAAGGATTCACTTAAAATGCGTTGTCGTTCAATAATATAAGTAACTGTCTCTGCTTTGACTGTATTTGATGCCTTGTGTGTATGGAATAGATAGGTGATGTATATCAGGTGAGTGAGTAAACTTAACTTAGCTTTCTGTCTTCCAAATAACGATCATATTTATATTTATTTTTTAATTATTATTATAATGCCCAAGCATCTATATGCTGCTCAAACAACGTAGGTCACTCTGGCTTGAAGATAAGCAAGATATTAAACATAACTATGTTTAATGAAGGCTATGTTTAATGAAGGATATGTATGAAGGTGTTCCTTGTTGCAGTTTCCTCATATTCCAGGTCCGGCTTGTTGCAGGAGCTACTGAGTTAAGTGCTCTGTGCACACCGTGAGCGGTGTGTTTCATCCGTTTTGATCATGTTTCGATATTCCGAATGTTTACGAAAAGTGATGATATCGTATGACAGGGAACAGTTGGCTGTGTTCACTTTCTGTGCGGTTTCGACTTATGTCGTTTGGCGTGTGCTGAGACTGCTATGATGGGGACTACAGCTACCTTTCATTGTTTGGGAGATGAGTTAGTAACTCGGATGATTCCACTGGCACGGGCGGTTGAGCAATTATGGATTTTAATTCGTTTGCAGTGATACCGGTACCTTCCATAACCAAAGAACCAAATAACCAATTAAACATAAGAAATATTATATATTATGAGGGGCAGTGTGTACAGCCGCAGCTATATTAAAGAAAATAACAATCAAATACTGTTGAGCATCAAGACTAACAGAAAGACAAGACAAACTAAAACATGTCGGCAAAAGTCATTAAAAAAACAAAAAAAACTATCTTTACGACACACATTAGCATTGCTGGTGTATGTCGGGGTGGGGTGAGGGGGGGAGGCGCTCAAGATAGAACTAGGGGGATAAAGGCCGCTTGGTCGAAGCAGTCGCCACGACGTGTGAGAAATGTGACTTCCTAACCTCCACAACCATCACCCTCAACAATCTACCCCACCAACAACTGACTGGACTCCGCAGCGCTGCAGCACAAACTATTCGGTCAATCTGTGTGTTATTTCTTGTTCCTCACCTCTCTCCTGAAAGTAATGTTTATTATATTCTCTTGCAGTCAATAATCAAATCTGTTATATTTACATCAACATCACTTCGACGCCACACAATTTACAGGTTTGTTTACCTTCAATCTTTGGTGGCTTATGACTAGACCAGATATGTGTTTGTTTACCTTCAATCTTTGGTGGCTTATGACTAGACCAGAAATGTGTTTACCTTCAATCTTTGGTGGCTTATGACTAGACCAGATATGTGTTTGTTTAACTTCAATGTTTGGTGGCTTATAACTTGTCCAGATATGTGTTTGTTTACCTTCAATCTTTGGTGGCTTATGACTAGACCAGATATGTGTTTGTTTACCTTCATTCTTTGGTGGCTTATGACTTGTCCAGATATGTGTTTGTTTACCTTCAATCTTTGATGCATTATGACTTAAATATCCTAGCTATTCAAAGCAGATATTGACACTCGAAATCTTCGACGGGTATACTTCGAGGTAGCAGGAACATAGACAAGAAAACTCATTTAACTTTCTCATCTAAGGACAGAGCGTGCCAACCTGATTTCCCGATTAATTAAATCTTGCTACATGCCAAGTAACTGTTGATGGAAGGTGAGCTGTTGAGATGAATCTTTCTCTGTAATCTGCTGAGCAGAGAAAGACCAAACTCAACTAGGAAACAGCATCCGTGAGTCTAAATCTACCCTAATGAACAGTCGATTTCTCCAAATCGCATTTTAATCATAAATCAATGCAACCAATTCGGGATCAGTAAAGCGTACTTTTCCAACCACTTTCCAGTCACTTTATTCTTGTCAAATTTAAAATTGACCGGGTTGAATGTTTAGTTAGCGATCAATAGAATGTGATGAAGAACAACAAACAGTTCGATGTGTGTACAAGTCTGTGGGTAACCCACATGTGAAAAGGATGGTGAAACATGGCGACACGGAGAACGAAGTAAAAACACCGTCAGTGGAAAAGAACATAACATGGTCAATTAATGCAGCACAGGAACAATCAGTAGACAGATATTTCTAAAGTTGCTGGAATGATCAGCAGAACGGATATGGGAATGTCCCGATTACTGTGGCGTCGGTCCAAACTAAAGACTAGAGCCACGGATCTTGATAGATTAGTGTTTTGGCTTGTCAGGTATTGGTGTTACATCGGTGGGTCGCTTGTAGAGAGGTGGGTCGCTTGTAGAGAGTTGGATCTCTTGTGAGAGGTGGGTCACTCTGTAGAGATGTGGGTCGCTTGTACAGAGGTGGGTCGCTTAAAAAGAAGTGGGTCACTTGTAGAGAGCTGGGTCGCTTGTAGAGAAGTGGGTCATTTAGAAAGAAGTGGGTCACTTGTAGAGATGTGGATCTTTTGTAGAGATGTGAGTCGCTTGTAGAACGGCTGGTTGCTTGTAGAGAAGTGGGTCGTTTGTAGAGAGGTGGGTCGTTTGTAGAGATGTGGTTCGCTTATAGAGAGGTGGGTGCCTCCTGCTTTTTCATGAGTGTCTCTGGTAAGTCAGTGGATATCTCTGTTAGACTGGCGGGATTATAGCGGATATCTCTGTTAGACTAGCGGGATTTAGAGGGTACCTCAGTTAGACTAGCGGAATTTAGCGGGTACATCTATTAGACTAGCGGAATTTAGCGGGTACCTCTGATAGACTAGTGGGATTTAGCGGATACCTCTGTTTGACTGGCGTGATTTAGCGGATACCTCTGTTAGACTGACGGGATTTAGCGGATACCTCTGTTAGACTGACGTGATTTAGCGAATACCTCTGTTAGACTGGCGTGATTTAGCGGATACCTCTGTTAGACAGACTGGCGTGATTTAGCGGATACCTCTGTTAGACTGGCGTGATTTAGCGGGTACCTCTGTTAGATTGGCATGATTTAGCGGGTACCTCTGTTAGACTGGCGTGATTTAGCGGGTACCTCTGTTAGACTGACGGGATTTAGCAGGTACCTCTGTTAGACTGGCGGGATTTAGCAGGTACAGAGGTGTTAGGCTGGCGTGATTTAGCGAGTACCGAGGTGTTAGACTGGCGTGATTTACGGTACCTCTGTTAGACTGGCGTGATTTAGCCGGTACCTCTGTTAGACTGGCGTGATTTAGCGGGTACCTCTGTTAGACTGGCGTGATTTAGCGGGTACCGAGGTGTTAGACTGGCGTTATTTAGCGGGTACCTCTGTTAGACTGGCGTGATTTAGCGGGTACCTCTGTTAGACTGACGGGATTTAGCAGGTACCTCTGTTAGACTGGCGGGATTTAGCAGGTACAGAGGTGTTAGACTGGCGTGATTTAGCGGGTACCGAGGTGTTAGACTGGCGTGATTTACGGGTACCTCTGTTAGACTGGCGTGATTTAGCCGGTACCTCTGTTAGACTGGCGTTATTTAGCGGGTACCTCTGTTCTCTGTTAGACTGGCGTGATTTAGCCGGTACCTCTGTTAGACTGGCGTTATTTAGCGGGTACCTCTGTTAGACTGGCGTGATTTACGGGTACCTCTGTTAGACTGGCGTTATTTAGCGGGTACCGAGGTGTTAGACTGGCGTGATTTAGCCGGTACCTCTGTTAGACTGGCGTTATTTAGCGGGTACCTCTGTTAGACTGACGGGATTTACGGGTACCTCTGTTAGACTGGCGTTATTTAGCGGGTACCGAGGTGTTAGACTGGCGTGATTTAGCCGGTACCTCTGTTAGACTGGCGTTATTTAGCCGGTACCTCTGTTAGACTGGCGTGATTTACGGGTACCTCTGTTAGACTGGCGTTATTTAGCGGGTATCGAGGTGTTAGACTGGCGTTATTTAGCGGGTACCGAGGTGTTAGACTGGCGTTATTTAGCGGGTACCTCTGTTAGACTGGCGTTATTTAGCGGGCACCTCTGTTAGACTGGCGTTATTTAGCGGGTACCTCTGTTAGACTGGCGTTATTTAGCGGGTACCGAGGTGTTAGACTGGCGTTATTTAGCGGGTACCTCTGTTAGACTGGTGTTATTTAGCGGGTACCGAGGTGTTAGACTGGCGTTATTTAGCGGGTACCGAGGTGTTAGACTGGCGTTATTTAGCGGGTACCTCTGTTAGACTGGCGTTATTTAGCGGGTACCGAGGTGTTAGACTGGCGTGATTTAGCGGGTACCGAGGTGTTAGACTGGCGTTATTTAGCGGGTACCGAGGTGTTAGACTGGCGTTATTTAGCGGGTACCTCTGTTAGATTGGCGTGATTTAGCGGGTACCGAGGTGTTAGACTGGCGTTATTTAGCGGGTACCGAGGTGTTAGACTGGCGTGATTTAGCGGGTACCTCTGTTAGACTGGCGTGATTTAGCCGGTACTTCGGTTAGACTGGCGTTATTTAGCGGGTACCTCTGTTAGATTGGCGTGATTTAGCCGGTACCTCTGTTAGACTGGCGTTATTTAGCGGGTACCTCTGTTAGATTGGCGTTATTTAGCCGGTACCTCTGTTAGATTGGCGTTATTTAGCCGGTACCTCTGTTAGACTGACGGGATCTAGCTACTATCTCTCGAGACTAATGTCTTTAACAAATCTTCAGATTTCGCACAGGACTCCCAGCGTATATCATGTACATGTTCTAGGCGAACATGATATTTTGAGCAAAGGAGTCAGTTCCGCCGTCTTTACCTCTCTTACCAGTGTTCTTCTTAGTGTGTCTCTAGATTAGCTTCTTTTCCTTTTCTGCTCGAGCTTTGTGATTTTCTTATTAACTTGATCAACAATGCACGATCGACATATAGCAGAGTTTCATATAATTTGTTGATAATTCTTCATTGCTGATAGATGGCTGTCTTGGACATTGAGTTATCACATGAGAGGGGTACTACCGATATCACATCACAATTAACACATTTAATGAAATTGATAACTCACAATCTTTATGTTACAACATGAATAAACTGTTTATTCATTACACTTGATTATAGACTTCAACAGCAGACAAAGCAATCAGCATTGTTCTTATATGCTACAGCAATAGAATCTTATCTCTGCCACTTATACATCAGCATTATGTTGATCCGCTGGACAATCGACGTGGTTACGTGGCCAACTCCGTGATCGTCTGTCATCTCATACCTAACTTCTGACTGAAAGATCTTATGTTTTATAATATCTAACTTGACACTTGCTTGTACAACTCAATCTCTAATATCTAACTTGATACTAGCTTGTGCAACTCAATCTCTAATATCTAACTTGATACTAGCTTGTACAACTCAATCTCTAATATCTAACTTGATACTAGCTTGTACAACTCAATCTCTAATATCTAACTTGATACTAGCTTGTACAACTCAATCTCTAATATCTAACTTGATACTAGCTTGTACAACTCAATCTCTAATATCTAACTTGATACTAGCTAGTACAACTCAATCTCTAATATCTAACTTGATACTTGCTTGTACAACTCAATCTCTAATATCTAACTTGATACTAGCTTGTACAACTCAATCTCTAATATCTAACTTGATACTTGCTTGTACAACTCAATCTCTAATATCTAACTTGATACTTGCTTGTACAACTCAATCTCTAATATCTAACTTGATACTTGCTTGTACAACTCAATCTCTAATATCTAACTTGACACTTGCTTGTACAACTCAATCTCTAATATCTAACTTGATACTTGCTTGTACAACTCAATCTCTAATATCTAACTTGCTTGGACAACTCTATCTCTAATATCTAACTTGATACTTGCTTGTACAACTCAATCTCTAATATCCAACTTGATACTTACTTGTACAACTCAATCTCTAATATCTAACTTGACACTTGCTTGTACAACTCAATCTCTAATATCTAACTTGATACTTGCTTGTACAACTCAATCTCTAATATCTAACTTGCTTGGACAACTCTATCTCTAATATCTAACTTGATACTTGCTTGTACAACTCAATCTCTAATATCTAACTTGATACTTTCTTGTACAACTCAATCTCTAATATCTAACTTGACACTTGCTTGTACAACTCAATCTCTAATATCTAACTTGACACTTGCTTGTACAACTCAATCTCTAATATCTAACTTGACACTTCCTTGTACAACTCAATCTCTAATATCTAACTTGACACTTACTTGTACAACTCAATCTCTAATATCTAACTTGACACTTGCTTGTACAACTCAATCTCTAATATCTGTAATAATTATCTCTTGTAAAAACACGGATCTATATATTAATTACTCCAATAGCTCTAGAAGTCACTGATAGCCTCTCACCATCATCATGTGCCATACCGGTTGCCGTAATCGATATGATAGCTTCTAGTAGTTGCTAATTCTGGTAATCGTGATGAAACAAGCCTACTTACTACATCATGGGTACATCTATAATCACAACTCCTAGGACGTTTAGTTCAAGACGCAGGATCGGCTGAGGGCCGTACTTAAACTCGTTTAGGCTACAATTTTTTAGGTAACTCTTCCCACCTCCGAATAAGTCGTCGTCCGCATGTCCTTTTTGTAGTCTGCTAGGCTTCTACCATCAGATGAGGATTCTGGGAAACCTGGCATGATCAGTTGTCTACTCGTGAAGTTGTAACTGTTACTATAAAGAAATCCGCCTTACAATTCCAAAACTCTGGTCTCACTGATTACTTGTCAATAACCTATCAACCCCTGATAATTTCTTGAGGAGAGTTTGACAACATCTGTCAGTCATTGCCTACCACTTGGCGTCTCATTTAACAAAGCTGCTTTCTTAATCTCGTCTGAAATACGCGGTTCATATATCCAAGGCTTTTTGATCATGTCCATTGTTGTTGAACAACACGGAGAACCTCGTATTCACTGCCGCTGGACATCAGAAGAGGCCGCTCGGTCCCTACGGACAAGATTATCACTCAATTGTCTCTGTTCCTGTCCTGAAGAAGGTCCGTTGTGTTATCTCCTTTTCCTCATTCCACTGTTCTTCAGCCGCAGCACCTGTCCGTTCCGCTCAATCTTCACAAAAGTATTAAATCTCGTTACGTTTAACACTTCCTGAGTCCAGTCAACGACCTCTCCTTTGTCAAAGGTCAAGAAAACTTAAGTCCGGCTGTGTCGACATATGTGTAATCTATGTCTCACTGTTCGTCCACCGTCAATTTACGCTAATATTTTAAGATCGATGTCTCCATTATTAGAGTCCGATTAGCGATCTCTCTATTTTAAAGTTCGTTCCTCTTGTTATTCTCTGTTGTTTCTTATTTGATTCCTATAGTCTTGTTTTCCTTCTCGATTTGCTCACACTGTTACATCTAGTCGCCTGCTTTTCTTAAGTATTGATGAGATCATGACTTAGAATATATGACAAAATGGAAAGATGGATACAACTATAGCCAGTGATACACGCATACAGAAACAAGAAGTAAAGAATAAAGAAAGGACTATAAAGTAAAAAAAAAAGTAAAGTACCCCCGTCACGCCAAGTGGCGTATAGGTAATATGGTGTTAGTGACCATACATTTTACAGACCCTCGGCACAAGGTTTGTGAGGTAATGTGGTCGGTATTACGCCCGTGCCGCTTTACTTTCCCAGAAAAAAAACAGGTACCCATTAAAGGCTGGGTGAACCGGAAGCCGTCGGTTGGATCGAACCCTACCTCTTGTCCTTTGTAGTCCAATTCACTAACCACTGAGCTATCGCGGCTCCCTCAATCAGTGTCTGTAATGATTTTTCCTTCAGTGGAATATAGTCAGCATAAAACACATACAGAAACAGACGGCAAAGATAATAGAAATAGCTGCAACGAGTATCAAATGGATACAGAAACAAAGCAATCAGAAAGAGCTACATCCAGCATCATATGGGAACAATATGTTAAAAAAGAAGAAAAAAAAAAGAGAGAAACAACTATAGCTAGTATCAAACAGATAACAATAAATAAGGTTAGTATGAAGGTTATCCATATAATGTTACCCGTCAAAACAGCATGTGGTGTAGCTGTCATGGCAGTTCTACCAAACATAAAATAAACAATATCAGTGAATGTCTGCAGCGACAAGGCCTAACAATAATCAGCATTACACAATTGAACATATCAAAGTGCAGCTGTCACAAAAATGCACGGCCCACATGAATGTACAATTTATGAATATTTATGGTCAGTGCTTGCTGCGTCATGGCAGTTAACCTGTCCGCTTTGATTGTCTTGGTCTCATGCATAATTAACATGTTCATTTATGTGTCTTTGAGCATTCCAATCTTTGCCCTATTCTGTACACTCATTGATCCAATTGAATTTTGAAATCTTGCACAATGGGACCGTTGTAAATGAGATTAATGGATTAGAATGCTAACATATCCTAGAATAGCTTCGGATGCTAGACTGACAAACAGAGGTGAAGTAAGTAAAGTAAAGTAAGTAAAGTAAGTAAAGAGACCGGTCACGCCAAGTGGTGTATAGGGAATATGATGTTAGTGACCCGTCACGCCAAGTGGTGTATAGGGAATATGATGTTAGTGACCATCATTTTTACAGACCTTCAGCACATGATTTTCGGGGTAATGTGGTCGGTATTACGCCCAAGCCGCTTTACTTTCCCAGAAAAAATCCGGTACCCATTTAAGGCTGGGTGAACCGGAAGGCGTCGGTTGGGATCAGACCCTACCCCTTGTCGTTTGTAGTCCAGTTCACTAACCACTGAGCTATCGCGGCTCCCAGAGGTGAAGTGCAGCGGCGTATATTTAATGGAGGTCACGACTCCTGTGATGATTTATCTGAATACATAACACAATAACATTCCAGTTCACTGAGTTAAATGTCAGTTATTTTCCTAAATCACTTAGGGTCAGAGAGAGACCAAAAGGTACGCCAGTGCTGAGATATAAGGATGTTTGCAGGACTTCATTGAGTGAAGTCTCTATCAGTGAAAGAAACTGGAAAAATCTGGCTGCAGATCGTAGCACATGGAGAACACAAATGAAACATCAACATTCTAGGAAGCGTTGATATCAAATTCGGAAGACAAAAGGGGCAAGAGAAAGGAAACAAGACCAAGCACCACAAATACATTTTGTTCATTCTGCAGCCAAGATCAGTGGTTAGTGAACTGGACTACAAAGGATGTCGGGTTCGATCCTGATCGACGACTTCCCGGTTCACCCAGCCTTAAATTGGATTTTTTTCTGGGAAAGTAAAGCGGCACATGCGTAATACCGAACACATTACTCCAAAAATCATGTGCCGAAGGTCTATTTAAATGATGGTCACTAATACCATAATCCCATATACGTCACCATTTGGCGTGACTGGGATCTTAACTTTTCTTTTTTTATTCTGCGGTCAGGTCTGTCTATCCAATCTCAGGAATCGCTTACCTGGTTACCACCTTAATGGTTCAAGGAATAAAATGGTTTCATTTCTCTGTATCGTTACATAGATGTATATACATTTAGTTTATGCTTAGTAAACATTTAGTATATATTTAGTATACATTTATTATACATTTAGTATACATTTAGTATATATTTATATAAAGAAGGTCAGACGTATTCAGAGTTTCATTTTTATCTGCCCTGCGTCTTTGTACACAAACTTGAATGATGTTAATGGTAATGAGATGTTAACAGAAAAATCATGATTTATTTGTATTACTTTCATGACATTACAGTGTGATTATATGTGATATGTTATTACAATATGAGTATCTGTGACAGGTTATTACAGTGTGAGTATCTGTGACAAGATATTACAGTGTGATTATATGTGGCATGATATTACAGTGTGAGTATCTGTGACAAGATATTACAGTATGATTATATGTGGCATGATATTACAGTGTGATTATATGTGATATGTTATTACAATGTGAGTATCTGTGACAGGTTTTTACAGTGTGAGTATCTGTGACAAGATATTACAGTGTGATTATATGTGGCATGATATTACAGTGTGATTATATGTGGTATGATATTACAGTGTGATTATATGTGACATGATATTACAGTGTGAGTATATGTGGCATAAGGAGCATGCCTGGAATAGCAATCGTAGGTAATAATATAAATATTCTAAGGTATGCTGATGATACAGTCTTAATTGCTAAGAGTGAAAATGAGTTACAAGAAATGTTAGACATTATAGTGAAAGAAAGCAAAAGTAAAGGACTCAGCCTTAATAGCAAAAAGACAAAAGCAATGGTAACAACAAAGAAAAGACATCACCTCAGTGCAAAATAAAGACAAGTGGAACAATATTAAAACAGGTAAATGAATTTAAATATTTGGGAACTTTGTTAACCTCAGACGGAAGATGCACAACAGAGGTGAGATGAATAATGGCTCAGGCAAAAGCAGCTTTACACAAATTGAGGAGGATACTATGCAGTAAAAAGTTACATCTTCTCAATATTCCTGTATGGTTCAGAAACATGGACATTAGACATGAAAACAGAACAGAGAATTGAAGCCTTTGAAATGTGGATATATAGAAGAATAGGTAGAATTGGATGGAAGGAAAAGAAAACAAACGATGAAGTCTTGAAACAGCTAAAAATTAAAAGAGAACTACCAAGCATAATTCAAACAAGACAAATGCGATTTTGGGCCATGTTAAAAGACACAACAGCCTACTAAAAGTAATCCTGGAGGAGAAAATACAAGGTAAAAGAGGCAGAGGCAGACCAAGATTAACATGGACGAGTAATATCAAGAGATGGACAAATCAGCCTATGACAACCTGCGCCATCAAAGGAAGAGACAGAGCAGAATGGCGCTCCCTGGTAGCCAACCTTCGTTGAGCAGAAGGCACTCTATGATGATGATAACTATGCAGTCCATTTTTGACAATAGAAACAAGAAAAAGAGTTATTAAATGTTATGTAAAGCCAGATTTAACATATGGATGTGAACTATGGACAATAGGACAACAGACAAGAAAATCACTGGAGTCTGTAGAAATGTGGTTTTATAGAAGAATGTTGAGAATACCATTGACAGCTAAGAAGAGTAATGAAAACGTTTTGAAGAGGCCACATAAAAAAGAGAGCTAATTTCCAATATTTGGAAGAAACAATCATCATTTTTTGACGATGTAATGAGAAGAGAACAGCTGGAATATATTGTAACAACTGGACAAATTGAGAAACGAAGAGATAGAGGGAAGCAAAGAGAAAAAATAACAGACAGCTTAAGAGGATGGCTTGGCAAAAGGTCAACAACAGAAATGATAAATAACTATCAAGATCGAAAGTTGTGGAGAGACATGATCACATACGCCAGCAGTCATGGTACTTGATGATGATGATATGTGACAAGGTATTATTGGTTGATTATAAGTGAAAAATTATTATAGTGTGATTATTAGTGACAAGTTATTATAGTGTGACTATATGTGACACACTGTTATAGTGTGACTATATTTGACAAAAAGGAGCCGCGATAGCTCAGTGGTTAGTGAACTGGACTACAAAGGACAAGAGGTAGGGTTCGATCCCAACCGACGGCTTCCGGGTTCACCCAGCCTTAAATGGGTACCGGATTTTTCTGGGAAAGTAAAGCAGCACGGGCGTAATACCGACCACATTACCCCAAAAAATCATGTGCCGAAGGTCTGTAAAATTGATGGTCACTAACATCATATTCTTTATACGCCACTTGGCGTGATGGGGTTCTTTACTTTATACTTTATATGTGACAAGTTATTATAGTGTGACTATATGTGACTATATGTGACACGCTTTTATAGTGGCATTATAAGTGACAAGTTATTATAGTGTGACTATATGTGACTATATGTGACACGCTTTTATAGTGGCATTATAAGTGACAAGTTATTATAGTGTGACTATATGTGACTATACGTGACACGCTTTTATAGTGGCATTATAAGTGACAAGTTATTATAGTGTGACTATATGTGACTATATGTGACACGCTTTTATAGTGGCATTATAAGTGACAAGTTATTATGGTGTGAATATATGTGATATTTTTTGGAGGGTGGGGTGGGAATTGGATTTACCATCCTTGTTTTGTCAACAGTTACACTACGAGCTTACCTCCCCTACTCGGCCTCCCAGTCTCTACATATGGATGAGAGTCCTGGACAGTCCGACACCAGAAAAGACAATAAATGAAACCCACAGAAATGCGATTAAACAGAGAAATGTGTAGAGTACCATAGGCTGTTGAAAGTGTAATCATTCTAGGAGAGGCCAAATACAAAAAATAATGCCTTTGTTCAACATCGGGTGGTGACGGGCAACATTTGTTGCCTGCCATGTTACGAGAACGGGTGGGGGGGGGGGGGGGGTGTGCAATTTTATTTTTGTGACGACTGGAAAATCGAGAGAGGAAGAGATAAGAGACAGAGAGAGAGAGAGAGAGAGAGAGAGAGAGAGAGAGAGAGAGAGAGAGAGAAGACGCAGGGAGTTTAAGGGAATTGTTGGTAGGAGGTGAGTAGCATAAATTGTCAACAGCGGTGGAGATAGAAGGTTGTGGAGGGCATGATCACCAACGTCATTAGTCACGGTAGTTCATTGATGTGAGTTAGCTTACACTCACTTTATTAGCTTCTCTATTAGTCCACCCCCCTCCTCTACACTCCATTAGTTTCATGATCATCATTGAGTGCCGTCTCCGCATCGAAGGTTGGCTACTATGGAGCGCCATTCCGCTCTGTATCTTGCTTTTATAGGGCAGGTCACCATAGGCTGACTTGTCCTTCTTTTGATGTTATACGTCCATGTTAGTCTTGGTCTGCCTCTTCTACCTTGTATTTTCCCTCCAAGATTACGTTTAGTAGGTTGCTGTGTCTTTTAATATGGCCCAAAAATCTCATTTGTCTTGTTTGAATTTTGTTTAGTTTTCTTTTCATTTTAGTTGTTTTAAGACTTCATCGTTTTGTTTTCTTTTCTTTCCATCCAATTCTACCTATTCTTCTATATATCCACATTTCAAAGGCTTAAATTTTCTGTTATCTTTTCTTGTCTAATGTCCATATTTCTGCACCATACAGGAATGTTGAGAAGACATAACATTCTGCTATTCTTAGTTTTAGCCCCGGTGTTATTCGTTTTGATGTTAGGATATTTTTCATGGCATTAAAATTACTTTTCACCATTCCTGTTCTTTTGTTTATTTCAGTTTTACATTTCTCATCACTGGTTGCAGTATGACCAGGATAGTTGTACATTTCTCATCACTGGTTACAGTATGACCAGGATAGTTGTACATTTCTCATCACTGGTTACAGTATGACCAGGATTGTTGTACATTTCTCATCACTGGTTACAGTATGACCAGGATTGTTGTACATTTCTCATCACTGGTTACAGTATGACCAGGATTGTTGTACATTTCTCATCACTGGTTACAGTATGACCAGGATAGTTGTACATTTCTCATCACTGGTTACAGTATGACCAGGATTGTTGTACATTTCTCATCACTGGTTACAGTATGACCAGGATTGTTGTACATTTCTCATCACTGGTTACAGTATGACCAGGATTGTTGTACATTTCTCATCACTGGTTACAGTATGACCAGGATTGTTGTACATTTCTCATCACTGGTTATAGTACGACCAGGATTGTTGTGCATTTCTCATCACTGGTTACAGTATGACCAGGATTGTTGTAGCTCTGAACTCTGAATTCAATCTGTTACAGTTGACCTTCCCTATTAGCTCCCTCCCCTACACTCTTGCTCCTACAAAGTCTCCCCTTCCCCTACACTCTTGCTCCTACAAAGCCTCCCCTTCCCCTACACTCTTGCTCATACAAAGCCTCCCCCTCCCCTACACTCTTGCTCCTACAAAGCCTCCCCTTCCCCTACACTCTTGCTCCTACAAAGCCTCCCCTTCCCCTACACTCTTGCTCCTACAAAGCCTCCCCTCTCCCTGCTCACTTTCTTGCTGTTACTATCCTGTTTCCAGAACAACACGTAGGGAGAGGCAGAGAGAGAGAGAGAGAGCATGATCCTGGTCAGTTATGATTCGTTAATTGCAGCTTTGTCAATACCTATTGTTGCATATAAATTACTTTTTCAATTCTTTCAAATGGAATAAAGCTTGAATCGACCTTTTACGTGTGGCGTAAATTACATATGGAACCACATACAAAATACGTGCATTCGGCGTTCCAGAGGATCAATAGCTACTTGCCTTCACCTGTTACGTGAACCTAACATTCAGATTGTAAACATCATGACTCGACCTTATCGATATTTCCTTTCATCTTTCAAATCGATAATACTTTAATTCCCAGCTTTCTAAGACGCTTCTCTGCGAGTTCCTGATGACGTATCTCGCCTATCGATATTTTTATTTCTCCAATCAAGAATTCTGGACTTTTATCAATCTCTTCACGTCATGTTCTTTGATGCACGAATGTTGTGCTTGAAAGTCGTACTGCTCAATTCGATTCTTTATTGGGGTTACAATATTACTAGGATAAATTAAGATCATAACAGACAAAATGAGTTGTCTAAATGTGGCAAAAGGAGATTACATGAGAAAAATTATGAACAAAGGGTGTGCAAGACAACATTTTCGTAAGCGATAAATGAACTGGTTGGGAGAATATAGGTGGCTGTGTGGTTTTACAGAGGAATGTTGAGAATACCATGGACAGCTAAGAAGAGTAATGAAAATGTTCTAAAAGAGGTCAAAGGAAAAAGAGAGCTAATTTGCAATTTTAGGAAGAAACATTCATCATTTTTTGGTCATGTAATGAGAAGAGAACAACTGGAATATATTGTAACAACTGGGGAAATTGAGGGACGAAGAGATAGAGGGAAGCAAAGAGAAAAAAATACCAGACAGCTTAAGAGGATGGCTTGGCAAAAGGTCAACAACAGAAATGATAAATAACTGTCGAGATCGAAAGTTGTGGAGAGACATGATCACCTATGCCAGCAAACCCGGTACTTGATGATGATGATGTGTGGAAGCTGTCTTAAAGGTAATATATGTGGCTGTGTGGAGGCTATCTTAACGATAATATATGTGGCTGTGTGGAGGCTATCTTAACGGTAATATATGTGGCTGTGTGGAGGCTGTCTTAACGGTAATATAAGTGACTGTGTGGATGCTGTCTTAAAGGTAATATATGTGGCTGTGTGGATGCTGTCTTAACGGTAATATATGTGGCTGTGTGGAGGCTTTCTTAAAAGTAATATATGTGGTTGTGTGCAGGCTTTCTTAACGGCAATATATGTGGCTGTGTGGAGGCTATCTTAACGGTAATATATGTGGCTGTGTGGAGGCTATCTTAACGGTAAAATATGTGGCTGTGTGGAGGCTGTCTTAACGGTAATATATGTAGCAGTGTGGAGGCTACCTTAACGATAATATATGTGGCTGTGTGGAGACTGTCTTAACGGTAATAATTGTAGCTGTGTGGAGGCTAACTTAACGGTAATATATGTGGCTATGTGGATGCTGTCTTAACGGTAATATATGTGGCTGTGTGGATGCTGTCTTAACGGTAATATATGTGGCTGTGTGGATGCTGTCTTAACGGTAATACATGTGGCTGTGTGGATGCTGTCTTAACGGTAATATATGTGGCTGTGTGGATGCTGTCTTAACGGTAATATATGTGGCTGTGTGGAGGCTTTCATAAAGGTAATATATGTGGCCGTGTGGAGGCTTTCTTAACAGCAATATATGTGGCTGTGTGGAGGCTATCTTAACGGTTAATATATGTGGCTGTGTGGAGGCTATCTTAACGGTAAAATATGTGGCTGTGTGGAGACCGTTTAAACGGTAATATATGTGGCTGTGTGGAGGCTGTTTTAACGGCAACATATATGGCTGTGTGGAGACTTTTTTAGCGACAATATATGTGGTGGTGTGGAGACTGTTTTAACTGTAATATATGTGGCTGTGTGGAGGCTGTTTTAACGGTAATATATGTGGCTGTGTGGCGACTGTCCTAACGGTAATATATGTGGCGACTGTTTTAACGGTAATACATGTGGCTGTGTGGAGACTGTTTTAACGGTAATATATGTAGCTGTGTGGTGACTGTTTTAACGGTAATATATGTGGCTGTGCGGAGGCTATCTTAACGGTAATATATGTGGGTGTGTGGAGGCTGTCTTACGGTAATATATGTGGCTGTGTGGAGGCTTTATTAACGGTAATATATATTGCTGTGTGGAGGCTATCTTAACGGTAATATATGTGGCTGTGTGGAGGCTATCTTAACGGTAATATATGTGGCTGTGTGGAGGCTATCTTAACGGTAATATATGTGGCTGTGTGGAGGCTATCTTAACGGTAATATATATGGCTGTGTGGAGACTATCTTAACGGTAATATATGTGGTTGTGTGGAGACTGTTTTAACGGTAATATATGTGGCTGTGTGGAGACTGTTTTAACGGTAATATATGTGGCTGTGTGGAGACTGTTTTAACGGTAATATATGTGGCTGTGTGGAGACTTTTTTAACGGTAATATATGTGGCTGTGTGGAGACTGTTTTAACGGTAATATATGTGGATGTGTGGAGACTGTTTTAACGGTAATATATGTGGCTGTGTGGACGCCGCCGTAATGACAATAATTATCTTCTGTGCTTTCCAAAAAAGAACAACTGCCACAACATGAACCCTGAGATTGCAGTTGGTAGCGAGAAATCACAACACATGTAAGCAAACACATTTGGCCACCTGCCAGTACACTAGTCCATATAAGAGAAGCATGTCAGTTAACAGTGGACAACACATCCATATAAGAGGAGCATGTCAGTTAACAGTGGACAACACATCCATATAAGAGGAGCATGTCAGTTAACAGTGGACAACACATCCATGTAAGAGGAGCATGTTAGTTAACAGTGGACAACACATCCATGTAAGAGAAGCATGTCAGTTAACAGTGGACAACACATCCATGTAAGAGGAGCATGTAAGTCCTCGGCGAACACAACTGATCTATGTAATATGAGCATTTTAGCCATCATCATGTGCCATACCGGATGGCGTTGGTGACCATTTCATTTCACAATCTTATATCTAGAGTGCATCCTATCAGTTCTGTTGTTGACTGTTTTTCATGCGATGGCGCCAAGCTATCTAGCTTGTTTCATAAGTCGTGCCCAACTTTAAAAATCAATATCTTTTAAACCGCTTTTTGTATTTTTTTCAAAATTTGCATGTATAGTTATAATGATTAGAACCCAACAGGGAATTAATTTCATTAAAAACAAACATTTGGTTATTATTATTGCTTATTTGATTTATATAAATTATAACGACCCATTGATGTAGTCAAAACTTAGTGTTTACAGTATTTAAGTTAAAAATAGCGATTACAAATCTATACACGCTGAAATTTACGATTTTTCACGCTTTCCGCGTGAGTTCTCTGACACAATTAGACACTTGTAGTAAACACGAGGCATTGTGTGTTCCATTTCCGTTAATTCAGCGGCGTAATGTGGAACAATAACATTTATCATGCGTCTTAAAATGAAATTCTGCAGTTTACAAAACATCGCAATAAAAATGTATGACTATTTTTGCAAAGAGGCTAAACGAGGAAGATTATTTCATTCTTTAGAAAACCCTGAGAATAGGACAAGACACATTTTGGATTTATCTAAACGGTCATTTAATCGCTGGATTCAAGCACGTGACCGTCAATGTTCCAAATATACAAAATCACAAGGAAGAGCAAAAATGTTGGATAATTTCGACAGTGAACTTATTACAAGTGAAATTCGCAAAATGTTGGGTATGAATGAAACTGTTACAATAAGAAAATTAAAAGTATCGCTGAAAAACGAACAACAGTATTGAAATATCAAAGTCTACATTATGGAGGAATGTGAGAGCTGCAGGCTTTACATTCAGAAAGTATTCCAATGGACGAAACATCATCTGTGAGAAGCCACATATAGTAGTCATGAGAAGCAAGTACTTACGTGAAGTAAAAGAGGTGCGCAAGCAAGGTTATGATATTGTGTACTTGGATGAAACATGGATCAATGCTCACCACACTAACCAAAGGGAATGGCAGTCATCAGATGGAAAGATTAAGAGATTAATACCTAGCAGCAAAGGACAGCGCTTGATAATTGCTCATGCAGGTAGTCGACAACATGGACTAATACAGAATGCAGAGCTCATTTTTCTTTCAAAATCCATAGACAATCGGGATTATCACTCTGAGATGAATGGTCACATATTTAGACATTGGATTGAAAATTCTGTTCTCCCAGCACTAGATCGACCATCTTGCCTAATAATGGACAATGCAGCGTACCACAACATTGTTGCACTTGAAGATAAAGTGCCGACGTCATCCAGTACAAAAGATGCTATTAAGATATGGCTCACAAAGGAGCACATACAATTTAATAACATGTACTTAAAACCTGAATTACTATCTCTAGTAAAGCAAAAACAGAGGACAAAGATTTTTCAAATAGATAAGATTATCCAAGAGCACGGTCATATAAGTTTGAGGCTGCCACCTTACCATGCTCATTTAAATCCAATAGAACTAATCTAGGCAAAATTAAAAGGACAAGTGGCAGATGAAAATACAACATTCAAAATATGCGATGTAAAGACTCTTGCTAATCTCGCTTTATTAAATATAGACAAAGATTATTGGGCTAAATGTGAAGACCACGTCTTAAAACAGGAAGAGGAATATTGGAAAAATGATGGTTTGTGGAATGTTCAACCCCAAACAGTTATTAATCTTTTAGACTCGTCTGATTCAGAATGAAAGTATATAGCCCCCACAATGTTGGCCCCTATAATACCTTAAATTAGTTCAACAAACGGTCCTTTTCAGGACCACACAACTATGAAAATTGGACATACAGGCATACCTTGATATTATTATCGTCCGTCCTCGAACTGAGCAGACAATAATTCTCCTGGTGTTTTGTTTTATCCAGTTATTTCCCCATTACGGCCACGCCTTTACCTAGTGAAAATTAATCGTAGACCAGCAACTACGGTAATTTCTATTCTTTAGGGCTTCACAATTTACAATTTTGACAAACATCAAAGAAATATCGCCGCTTTAAGAAAACTGCAGCGCCAAGATATTTGTTAAATATACATTTAAAGGGTCTTTTGCATTCTAATAACATTTGGAAAATTTCAAAAGTATTTAACAAACGGTTAGAGAGTAATAGCGTTTTGAAGTTGGGCATATGTTTTGAAACGAGCTATAGTATTTTCTTTCTTTGTCGTCTGCGATCTCATTTTCCCTGTATTTTGCCAGTTGTAACCAAATATTCCAACCATTCTCTTCTAATGATGTGTCAGAAAAATTTTGATTGTTTTTATTCTGTTTTTTTTTTTTTTAGAATATCTCTTTTTGTGTTGGCCTCTTTGAGAATTTTCTCATTAGTCTTTTTTTTTAGCTGTCCAGGGAAACTTCAGCATTCTTTAGAGAAATCTCATCACTGTGGCCTCCAACCGTCTTTTTATTTGTTTGTTTCCTACCCATGATCACTTCCATATGGTAGAATTGGCTCTATATTGCACTGATCAACTCTCTTTCTCACTTCTGTTGATATAGCCTTTTTCCATATGAAGTTTTTCATTTTCTGAAATGCTATTTTAGCCTGAGCTATTCTGCTTTCTATTTTTGGGGTGCATCTACGTGATGTAATCATTGTGCCCAAGTATTTGACGCGTTGTACTTGTTAACCATCAGCGGACACAACAAATCCATGTAATAGGAGCATGTTAGTCATCAGCGGACACAACAAATCCATGTTATAGGAGCATGTTAGTCATCAGCGGACACAACAAATCCATGTTATAGGAGCATGTTAGTCATCAGCGGACACAACAAATCCATGTTATAGGAGCATGCTAGTCATTAGCGGACACAACAAATCCATGTAATAGGAGCATGCTAGTCATTAGCGGACACAACAAATCCATGTAATAGGAGCATGCTAGTCATCAGCGGACACAACAAATCCATGTTATAGGAGCATGCTAGTCATCAGCGGACACAACAAATCCATGTAATAGGAGCATGCTAGTCATCAGCGGACACAACAAATCCATGTTATAGGAGCATGTTAGTCATCAGCGGACACAACAAATCCATGTAATAGGAGCATGTTAGTCATCAGCGGACACAACAAATCCATGTAATAGGAGCATGCTAGTCATCAGCGGACACAACGGATCAATTATCTTAAACGGCATTTACCAAATGTGTGCGATCAAGTCTGCGAGTGGGGTTTGAAGAAGAAATATCGTAATCTCCTTTGGAAAAGTCGCAATCCATTCTGAATTCCGATGTGATAAAGAAGTCATCTTTTGTTTTTGTTTGACATTTCACCACTAGAGATAACAAACGTTCCGTCTAAACGGCAACTTGAAAGAATAAAAAATAAAACTTACGAGTTTTCTTCTGGTTAGTTCCATCATGTAAACCAAAGGCAGGGGAGGTAACAAATGCGTTCTGGGGTCGAATCATTTTCATGTAAAACACGAAGCAACAAAATCTGTTGATATCAACAGGAAGAAGAAGACTGTTGTAAAAGATGGGACAACAAAATCTGTTGATATCAACAGGAAGAAGAAGACTGTTGTAAAAGATGGGGCAACAAAATCTGTTGATAGCAACAGGAAGAAGAAGACTGTTGTAAAAGATGGGGCAACAAAATCTGTTGATAGCAACAGGAAGAAGAAGACTGTTGTAAAAGATGGGGGCAACAAAATATGTTGATAGCAACAGGAAGAAGAAGACTGTTGTAAAAGATGGGGGCAACAAAATCTGTTGATGGCAACAGGAAGAAGAAGACTGTTGTAAAAGATGGGGGCAACAAAATCTGTTGATGGCAACAGGAAGAAGAAGACTGTTGTAAAAGATGGGGGCAACAAAATCTGTTGATAGCAACAGGAAGAAGAAGACTGTTGTAAAAGATGGGGGCAACAAAATCTGTTGATAGCAACAGGAAGAAGAAGACTGTTGTAAAAGATGGGGGCAACAAAATCTGTTGATAGCAACAGGAAGAAGAAGACGTGTACAAGATGAGGGAAAACAATCCATTTAAATAGCAAGAAATAGAGAAAGACATTCTTAAAAAGGAATGCGTTTTTTTTTTCTCGGCCTACACATCAGAATCTCCTATAGATACACACTTCTAGGCTCCCATCTTTAATTCTCATGTACGCCGAGATTACGGTTAGCTAGGATGTTTGTCCCTGACATTTTGGTCGCACTGTGTGCTGTTCTTATCAGCATTAGCGGCACGCCGAGAGATTTTAGCTGGTGCTTGCTGCCTTGATAATGTTTGTTTAACGAATGTCTGTGAATGTCCGGGTTGTTCTATATTGTCTTAATATTCTGCATCTTAGAACCATTGTCCATAAAAAGTGGGTTTTTTGGGGGGCGTGCGTGCTTGCGTGTGTGTGTATATATATATATATATATATATATATATATATATATATATATATATATATATATATATATATTTACATAAAACACCACCGTCATTGCTTTCGAAAAATGCGCAAAATGAATACCACCATTCTTCATTTTCTTCTTCATCTCTCATCCCTCAGTTGCCTTTCAGCGTCGAGTGGGAGATATAGTTTGCAGTTTTTCGCTCATTCGTTGGAAAAGTATTATAACTAGATCACTAGTGACATTTTTTTCTCGTTAGGGTCCGTAGATACCACAGCGAAATGATCAAACTAATGATAGACACGTGTTAATAATCACATGAAAATATCACAATGACTCAGTCATAATGACTCGGTCACGATAAATGGACAAACTCCACAAGAAACAGATCTAGCAAGGCTAAAAAAAGCTCAAAGGCTGTGCATGCTAAACAAGGGATTAATTTGTCCCTTTCAGTCTCTTGTTCCTGCGTGTTTTGATTAATTATGGTGACCAACGCAACATCTGTTCTACTGTGCTTACTTAATCGCTGCCCATAATCACCAGCTTCATTCCTCTGTTTCCTTCAAGTTGTTTTGTTTAGCGTAGTTGTTTGTCTTACTCTCGGCTTGTATTTACTCTTACAATTCAATTATCGTGTTATATTGAATATTGTTTTAATGAAGTATAATAATTTTGTGAAGAACTGAGAAGAAAGCGTGTAATGTAACCGTGATATGCATGAGAATGGAGATAGGGACGGCAAAGGCGACGCTAGCATGACTGGTTATACAGAATGTGGATCAAGCAGTCTTGATCAATGACTAGCAAAGTATGCTACAGAAGACTAACAATGTCTACCTAGTAAAGCATGCTACAGAAGACTAACAGATAGTGTCTGACTAGCAAAGTATGCTACAGAAGACTAACAGATAGTATCTGACTAGTAAAGTATGCTACAGAAGACTAACAGACAATGTCTAACTAGTAAAGTATGCTACAGCAGACTAACAGATAGTGTCTGACTAGTAAAGTATGCTACAGAAGACTAACAGATAGTGTCTGACTAGTAAAGTATGCTACAGAAGACTAACAGACAATGTCTAACTAGTAAAGTATGCTACAGCAGACTAACAGATAGTGTCTGACTAGTAAAGTATGCTACAGAAGACTAACAGATAGTGTCTGACTAGTAAAGTATGCTACAGAAGACTAACAGATAGTGTCTGACTAGTAAAGTGTGCTACAGAAGACTAACAGATAGTGTCTGACTAGTAAAGTATGCTACAGAAGACTAACAGACAATGTCTAACTAGTAATGTATGCTACAGGAGACTAACAGACAATGTCTGACTAGTAAAGTATGCTACAGCAGACTAACAGACAATGTCTACCTAGTAAAGCATGCTACACCAGACTAACAGACAATGTCTAACTAGTAAAGCATGCTACACCAGACTAACAGACAATGTCTACCTAGTAAAGCATGCTACACCAGACTAACAGACAATGTCTAACTAGTAAAGCATTCTACAGAAGACTAACAGACAATGTCTACCTAGTAAAGCATGCTACACCAGACTAACAGATAATGTCTAACTAGTAAAGTATGCTACAGAAGACTAACAGACAATGCCTAACTAGTAAAGTATGCTACAGAAGACTAACAGACAATGTCTACCTAGTAAAGTATGCTACAGAAGACTAACAGACAATGTCTACCTAGTAAAGTATGCTACAGAAGACTAACAGACAATGTCTACCTAGTAAAGTATGCTACAGAAGACTAATAGACAATGTCTAACTAGTAAAGTATGCTACAGAAGACTAACAGACAATGTCTAACTAGAAAAGTATGCTACAGAAGACTAACAATGTCTAACTAGTAAAGTATGCTACTGAAGACTAACAGACAATGTCTACCTAGTAAAGTATGCTACAGAAGACTGACAGATAATGTCTAACTAGCAAAGTATGCTACAGCAGACTAACAGATAGTGTCTAACTAGTAAAGTATGCTACTGAAGACTAACAGACAATGTCTAACTAGTAAAGTATGCTACTGAAGACTAACAGATAGTGCCTAACTAGTAAAGTATGCTCATAATCATTGAGTGCCGTCTCCGCAACGAAGGTTGGCGACCATGGAGCGCCATTTTGCTCTATCTCTTGCTTTGATGGTGCAGGTTGTCATCGGTTGATTTGTCCATCTTTTGATGTTACTCGTCCATGTTAATCTTGGTCTGCCTCTGCCTCTTTTACCTTGTATTTTCCCCTCCAGGATCACTTTCAGTAGGCTGTTGTGTCTTTTAACATGGCCTAAGAATCGCATTTGTCTTGTTCTAATTGTGTTCAGAAGTTCTCTTTTCATTTTTAGTTGTTTTAAGACTTTGTCGTTTGTTTTCTTTTCCTTCCATCCAATTCTACCTATTCTTCTATATATCCACATTTCAAAGGCTTCAATTCTCTGTTCTGTTTTCTTGTCTAATGTCCATGTTTCAGCACCATATAGGAATATTGAGAAGATGTAACATTTTGCTATTCTTAGTTTAGCTCTGGTGTTATTTGTTTTGATGTTAGTATGTCCTTCATGACATTAAAATTACTTTTTGCCATTCCTATTCTTTTGTTTATTTCAGTTGTACATTTTCCATCACTAGTTATAGTATGTCCAAGGTAGTTATAGTTCTGAACTGTCTCAAGGTCTATTCCTTCAATTTTGATATCCACTTGTGGGTTTTGAGTATTTTCTTTGTTTATGATCATAGTTTTAGTCTTTTTGATATTCATATCTAGTCCATGTTTTTGCTTGTCGTGTTTATTTCATTAAGTAATTGTTGTAGGTCTTTAGGATTTTCTGCTAGTAGTACAGTATCGTCAGCATATCTTAGGTTATTGATTATCTTTCCATTAATTTGTAGGCCTGGCATCTCTATGATGTTTTTAAAGATTTGCTCAGTGTATAGATTGAACAAGCTTGGTGATAGGATGCATCCTTGTCTTACTCCTCTTTTTATATCAATGGGTGTAGAGAACTCTTTGTTATATTTTATTATTGCTGTTTGCTCCCAGTATAGATTGCATATTAGTCGTATATCCATGTCATCTAGATGTATCTCTTTTAGGCATTCTATAAGTTGTTTGTGGTGTACTCTATCAATAAGCTTTGGTGTAGTCTATGAAGCAGGCATATATTGGTTTGTTTACTTCTGTGTACTTTTCGATTAATGTTCTCATGCAGAATATGGCTTCTTTTGTTCCACTATTTTTCCTAAATCCAAATTGCTGCTCATCTAATTCAGTATTGATTTTATTCTGAATCCTTCCTTGTATAACTTTTAGCAAGATTTTTGTAACATGGCTCATTAGGCTTATTGTTCTAAAGTCACTGCATTCAACTGCACCATTCTTTTTAGGCAATGCAATGAAAGTTGATGTTTTTAGTTCATTTGGTATGTATCCTGTGTGGTATATGTCGTTGCATATGTCTGTAATCACTTCAATGCCAAAATCTTCAAGTGCCTGTATCATCACTATCTGTATGCTTTCAGGTCCTGCTGCTTTTCCCCTTTTCATTGTTTTTATAGCTTTTTCCACCTCAGATTTTAAGATTTTATAGCCTGATGTACATTTTATAACTGGTTTCTTGTCCCTTTGATCATGAAATAGTTCTGTTATATATTCCTGCCATCTATCTATGATATCCTTATTGTCTGTTAGCATTTTTCCTTTTTTGTCTGCAATGCATCCACCTTCTGTGGCTTTTTTATTTTTATTAGTCATTCTCTTTATTTCTGTGTGCATTCCTCTTAGGTCTTGTTTGCTTTCCATAGTTTCTATTTCTCTACATTTTTGGCTGAGCCAGTCTTCTTTTGCCTTTTTGCACATTTTGCGTATCTCATTATCTATTTTATTGTATTGGGCAGTGTTCTTCGCTTGTCTCCTTTCTTCCATTTTTTCTAAGATGGTGTTAGTTATCCATTTTTGTTTTTTGTTCTTTTCTCTTTTGGGTAAGGTGTCGCAGGCTTTTTGTATGCTTTTCTTTATGCATTGCCATTTGGTTGTTACTTTTTCATCAGGATTTTCTCTTCTGTATTGTTCAATTCCTTCCTCTAGCAGCTTCTGGTATGTGTTCTTTACTTGTATTGTATAGGTATCTTTAATATCTTTTTGATTTAAAGCTGTTATGTCGAGTGGGTTTGTTGATGAATCAGATTTTTGCTTGTTTCTCTTTAGTTTGATTTTCATTTTAATCATTACAGGATTGTGATCGGAATTAATATCTGCTCCTGGGTAGGTTTTGGCTTTCTTTACGCTGTTACGGAACCTTTCTTTTATCATTATGTAATCTATTTGATTCCTCTTCCTATCTCCAGGGCTTTTCCATGTGTATAGTTTCCTTTTCTCTTGCTCAAAGTAGGTGTTACATATTATCAGCCTGTTTTCTTCACAGAATTGTATTAATCTTTCTCCTCTGTCATTTCTTTTTCCTAAACCATGATTTCCTATAATTGTCTTATATCTACCTTTTCCTACTTTAGCATTCATGTCACCCATTACAATCAAGATGTCTGAAGATTTCACTTGCTTCATAACTTTATTTAGGTCTTCATAGTATGCCTCTATTTGTTCATCTGTGTAGTCTTGAGTAGGTGCATATGTCTGTATTATTGCTATGTCGAATGGTTTTGCTTTCAACTTGAGTAGTATAATCCTATTACTGTATGTCCAGTGGGTAATTATATATTTTTGTAGCTCTCTTTTTATCAGTATTCCTAACCCCCTTTGATGTTCTGTTGTGTTTCCTGAGTATATAAATGTATATTTTTCGTCTTCAATGTACCCACATTCTTTCCATCTAGTCTCTGATATGCCTAAAATATCTATATTTATTCGTTCTGCTTCTTGAATTAGATTTTCCAATTTCCCTTGTTGATATAGAGTCCTAACATTCCAAGTACTTATTTTAAGATCTTTCCTCCGACATAAGTTCGAATTTCTCCGACTCTCCATGGCTTCCTCTGGACTGGTACGTGATGAGGCTCCAATCTCTTTCACGGTGGTCAGCCATGTTCGTCTTTCGTGTTCTGAACATGCCTCTTGTGTACCACACACTTTGCTGTTTTCGCTTTCTGGGCCGTTGATCATTCTTAAAGTATGCTACTGAAGACTAACAGATAGTGTCTAACTAGCAAAGTATGCTACAAAAGACTAACAGATAGTGTCTAACTAGTAAAGTATACTACAGAAGACTAACAGAAAGTGTCTGACTTGTAAAGTATGCTACTTAAGACTAACAGATAGTGTCTAACTAGTAAAGTATGCTACTGAAGACTAACAGATAGTGTCTGACTAGCAAAGTATGCTACAGAAGACTAACAGATAGTGTCTAACTAGTAAAGTATACTACAGAAGACTAACAGATAGTGTCTGACTTGTAAAGTATGCTACTTAAGACTAACAGATAGTGTCTAACTAGCAAAGTATACTACAGAAGACTAACAGATAGTGTCTGACTTGTAAAGTATGCTACTTAAGACTAACAGATAGTGTCTAACTAGTAAAGTATGCTACAGATGACTAACAGATAGTGTCTAACTAGTAAAGTATACTACAGAAGACTAACAGATAGTGTCTAACTAGTAAAGTATGCTACAGAAGACTAACAGATAGTGTCTGACTTGTAAAGTATGCTACAGAAGACTGACAGATAGTGTCTGATTAGTAAAGTATGCTACAGAAGACTGACAGATAGTGTCTAACTAGTAAAGTATGCTACAGAAGACTGACAGATAGTGTCTAACTAGTAAAGTATCCTACAGAAGACTGACAGATAGTGTCTGACTAGTAAAGTATGCTACAGAAGACTGACAGATAGTGTCTGACTAGTAAAGTATGCTACAGAAGACTGACAGATAGTGTCTAACTAGTAAAGTATGCTACAGAAGACTGACAGATAGTGTCTAACTAGTAAAGTATGCTACAGAAGACTGACAAAGAGTGTCTGACTAGTAAAGTATGCTAGAGAAGAGTGACAGACAGTGTCTGACTAGTAAAGTATGCTACAGAAGACTGACAGATAGTGTCTAACTAGTAAAGTATGCTACAGAAGACTGACAGATAGTGTCTAACTAGTAAAGTATGCTACAGAAGAGTGACAGACAGTGTCTAACTAGTAAAGTATGCTACAGAAGACTGACAGATAGTGTCTAACTAGTAAAGTATGCTACAGAAGACTGACAGATAGTGTCTAACTAGTAAAGTATGCTAGAGAAGACTGACAGATAGTGTCTAACTAGTAAAGTATGCTAGAGAAGACTGACAGATAGTGTCTAACTAGTAAAGTATGCTAGAGAAGACTGACAGATAGTGTCTAACTAGTAAAGTATGCTAGAGAAGACTGACAGATAGTGTCTAACTAGTAAAGTATGCTACAGAAGACTGACAAAGAGTGTCTGACTAGTAAAGTATGCTAGAGAAGAGTGACAGACAGTGTATGACTAGTGAAGTATGCTAGAGAAGAGTGACAGACAGTGTCTGACTAGTGAAGAATGCTAGAGAAGAGTGACAGATAGTGTCTGACTAGTAAAGTATGCTAGAGAAGAGTGACAGACAGTGTCTGACTAGTGAAGAATGCTAGAGAAGACTGACAGATAGTGTCTGAACATGAGTGATGGAGTTCTATGATGACAAAAGTAAACGCGTTGGGACGGGTGTTGTTCATGGCACGCTTGTGTACAGGGCAAGGAAACAGCTAATCAGCTCTGACTCTGAGTGTGGCCTGACTCTGGACAAAGAGGACATCGCCAAGTTTGTTCTTCTTTCTTTAAGAGAAGAGGAAAAAAATGGGTGGACAATGATGTATATATTGACAGACTGAGGAGTCTAGAGGTTGGACAATGATGTATATATTGACAGACTGAGGAGTCTAGAGGTTGGACAATGATGTATATATTGACAGACTGAGGAGTCTAAAGGTGGAAAAGGGATCTGATCGATCCGGAGCGCTTAGTGCGAAAAGCAGATGTATCTATAATCAACACCTTAAATTAACAGTCATTCTGTATACCTTTCGAAAAGTGTTGGACTGGCGGTGGAGCGGGTATGGGCATGCCCTGACTGCAATGAAACTGATTCCATTAATAGAATAGAATCATCATCATCATGCGCCATATCTGTTGGCGTAGCCGATCATGTCCTTCCACAATTTTGTATTCACTGTACATCGTATCAATTCTGTTGCTGACTGTTGTCCATGCCATGACACCAAGCTATCCAGTATCCTCTCTTTTTGTCATCCACAATCTCTCTTTCCCTGTATTTTGCCGGTTGTAACCAAGTACTCCAACTTTCCTCTTTTCGTGATGTGCCCGAAAAATGTCGTTTGTTTCTTTCTGATGTTTTTTAGGAGCTCCTTGTTTGTGTTGTGCTCTTTGAGGATTTCGTCGTTGGTTTTTTTCAGCTGTCCAGGTAACTTTCAATATTCTTCTGAGAAATCCCATCTCTGTGGCCTCTAATTGTCTTTTCATTTGTTTGTCTACTGCCCAAGATTTACATAATATAAAAGAATACAGTAACTAGCTATGAATAATTCCAGCTATTGAATAAATAAAGAAACAACAGATAAAATGGTTTGGCAACGTGATAATGCAGAAAGATAAACACACAACGAGCCTTTCATGAATGGTGCGAGAACACCAGACCTAAGGGCAACCAAGATGGTATTGATAGAACATTAGAACCGATACTAAACCTAACAGCAGCAGACGCTAACAGTAAAGCAAATGACTACAAATTATATATCTGCTCGACGTTGAAAGGCAAAACAGAAAAATGAAGAAGAAGAAAGAGATGTATTTTTATATAAACACACACACAAGCACCACATACAATACCGTCAATTATGTATTAATTATTATTATTATTATTATTATTATTATTATTTTTATTCCGGAAAGGTAGGAGAAAAGGGATTACCGCCAATGAGATATATTTGCTGTGTCCGCCATCTTGCTTGATCTGTCAGTAAAAGTGTGGCCAGGTCAAACAAGAGCAAACTTTGGCACTCAACCCAAATAATGATCGAGATTAAAAATGGTGGGGGAGAGGTGTGGGATGGGAGGGGGTGGGGAGTTGACAGGTTTGAGGAGATTCGTTGAAGGAAGCTGGACTCAGTTTGGGAGGTAATTAATGTTGGGTCTGATTGTTTCAACATCAGACATTCAACATCAGACATTCAAAATCAGACATTCAACAACAGACATTCAACAACAGACATTCAACATTAGAGATTCAAAATCAGACATTCAACAACATACATTCAACATTAGACATTCAACAACAGACATTCAACATTAGACATTCAACAACAGACATTCAACATTAGACATTCAACAACAGACATTCAACATTAGAGATTCAAAATCAGACATTCAACATTAGACATTCAACAACAGACATTCAACATTAGACATTCAACAACAGACATTCAACATTAGACATTCAACAACAGACATTCAACATTAGAATTCAACAACAGACATTCAACATTAGAGATTCAAAATCAGACATTCAACAACAGACATTCAACAACAGACATTCAACATCAGACATTCAACAACAGACATTCAACATTAGAGATTCAAAATCAGACATTCAACAACATACATTCAACATTAGACATTCAACAACAGACATTCAACATCAGACTTTCAACAACAGGCATTCAGCATCAGACTTTCAACAACAGACATTCAACAACAGATATTGAACATCAGTCATTCAATAACACTCAAGATAAGACATTCAACATCAGACATTCACCATCAGACATTCAATATAAACATTGAACATCAGACATTGGACATCAGACATTGGACATCAGATATTCAACAAAAAACTGTGTCGTCCACTAATCACGTAAAGCTTCTAACATACCATTTTTTTCTATTTTTTTTCAATTTTCCCTCACATTCAGCTTTATTGTAGCTTCGCATTTTTATGCATTCATTTGCATTTCTTTGCCTTAACCGCCATTCAACAAAATGCATTCATTCAACATCAGACATTGAACATCAGACATTGAACATCAGACATTGAGCATCACACATTCAACATCAAATATTGAACTTCAGACATTCAACATCACACATTCAACATCAAATATTGAACATCAGATATTCAACATAAAACATTCAACATCAGACATTTCAACACCAGGCAGATGTCTCTACCACTTGTCTATTGATCCCACAGAGTTATGTTTTACTAGAGAGTTCATAGTTCTCAATCATCAATTTATATAAAAGTCAGAAACGAAATAGAACTGTAATGTCGTGATTTACTGTTAGATTGAAAGCTTTACAGTTGCTATTTAGCACATTATGGAAAGACGTCATAACTTTCACTAAAATTATGTAATGATGTCAACGTCATCATCTTCATCAAGTACCATGCCTGCTGGCGTAGGTGATCATGTCTCTCTACAATTCTCGATCTCGACAGTTATTTATCATTTCTGTTGTTGACCTTCTGCCAAGCCATTCTCTTAACCTGTCTGGTATCTTTTCTCTTTGCTTCCCTCTATCTCTTCCTCCCTTAATTTCCCCAGTCCTCACAATATATTCTAGCTGTTCCCTTCTCACTACACGGCCAAAGAATGATGATTGTTTGTTCCTAATATTGGAAATTAACTCTCGTTTTGCGTCATACCTTCTGTAAAGTATAAAGACGCCATATCTTCTATAAAAAAATGTAAAGATATCATACCTTCTGTAAAATGTAAAGACGTCATACCTTCTATCAAATGTAAAGACGCCATACCCTCTGTAAAGTGTAAAGACGTCTTACCTCTGTAAAATGTAAAGACGCCATACCTTCTGTAAGGTGTAAAGATGTCATACCTTCTGTAAAGACGTCATACTTTCTGTAAATATTTTTATTGAATGGTATGCCTGGCCAGATCGATACGGCACCTTCATTCTATTTCAGTAAAAATAATAATAACGAGCTGCACCTAGAACATTTAACAAAATACAAGTAGGCCATATATGTTTTTTTTCTGGCTTTTCTTGAAATGACTTTTTGGCCTAAAAATCTACTAAATTTTAATCTGGCAACCCTGGCTCATAGAGCTTATATTGATAAAATATATAGAGAACTAGTGGACATTCATAGAGAGCAAGTGGTGTGGATAAAACCTCGACTGATAACACATTTTAATCTTGCGAGTAGTTCCATAAATAATGAACCAACCGAGGCTTGAACGACGTCCAATTCATCCCAAGTGCCATTACATGTCATCCTCCTCACATAATGTACTGCCATCAAGTGCTGTCATCATCGATTCGGTGCTACTGGTTGTTTAGTACATTACGTTTCAGTCGGTTTTCTGTATTGTTTTCATCAATTAAAAATAAAAAAATTCTTGTTCTATGTTGTTTTTATAATATATTTTTTTAAATCGCTATTCTATGTTGTTTTATAGTTGTACTTTTTAAATGAAAATTTTATCAATTTAAGTGATTTGATCAAAGTTACTGAGTAGTCTTCCAATAGCTTCGGTGTAACCAGGTGGCTTTAAGACGGTTAACTTTCCTCACTGGCCAGCGAACGTAGCTTCAGAATGTACCCCTCATTCCTTTCTTCCTTTCCTCAACCTGTCATTCCTTTCCTCAACCCCTCATTCCTTTCTTCCTTTCCTCAACCTCTCATTCCATTCTTCTTTTCCTCAACCCGTCATTCCCTTTTTCATTCCTCAGCCCTCATTCCCTTCTTCCTTTCCTCAACCCCTCATTCCCTTCTTCCTTTTCTCAGTTCCTCATTCCATTCTTCCTTTCCTGAGCCCCTCATTCCATTCTTCTTTTCCTCAACCCTCATTCCCTTCTTCCTTTCCTCAACATTCATTCCCTTCTTCATTTCCTAAACCCTCATTCCCTTCTTCATTTCCTCAACCCTCATTCCCTTCTTCATTTCCTCAACCCCTCATTCCCTTCTTCATTTCCTCAACCCTCATTCCCTTCTTCATTTCCTCAACCCCTCATTCCCTTCTTCATTTCCTAAACCCTCATTCCCTTCTTCATTTCCTCAACCCCTCATTCCCTTCTTCATTTCCTCAACCTCTCATTCCCTTCTTCATTTCCTCAACCCTCATTCCCTTCTTCATTTCCTCAACCCTCATTCCCCTCTTCATTTCCTCAACCCTCATTCCCTTCTTCATTTCCTCAACCCTCATTCCCTTCTTCATTTCCTCAACCCCTCATTCCCTTCTTCATTTCCTCAACCCTCATTCCCTTCTTCATTTCCTCAACCCTCATTCCCTTCTTCATTTCCTAAACCCTCATTCCCTTCTTCATTTCCTCAACCCCTCATTCCCTTCTTCATTTCCTCAACCCCTCATTCCCTTCTTCATTTCCTAAACCCTCATTCCCTTCTTCATTTCCTAAACCCTCATTCCCTTCTTCATTTCCTCAACCTCTCATTCCCTTCTTCATTTCCTAAACCCCTCATTCCCTTCTTCATTTCCTAAACCCTCATTCCCTTCTTCATTTCCTCAACCCCTCATTCCCTTCTTCATTTCCTAAACCCCTCATTCCCTTCTTCATTTCCTCAACCCCTCATTCCCTTCTTCATTTCCTCAACCCCTCATTCCCTTCTTCATTTCCTCAACCCTCATTCCCTTCTTCATTTCCTCAACCCCTCATTCCCTTCTTCATTTCCTCAACCCCTCATTCCCTTCTTCATTTCCTCAACCCCTCATTCCCTTCTTCATTTCCTCAACCCCTCATTCCCTTCTTCATTTCCTCAACCTCTCATTCCCTTCTTCATTTCCTCAACCCCTCATTCCCTTCTTCATTTCCTCAACCCTCATTCCCTTCTTCATTTCCTCAACCCTCATTCCCTTCTTCATTTCCTCAACCCTCATTCCCTTCTTCATTTCCTCAACCCCTCATTCCCTTCTTCATTTCCTAAACCCCTCATTCCCTTCTTCATTTCCTCAACCCTCATTCCCTTCTTCATTTCCTCAACCCCTCATTCCCTTCTTCATTTCCTCAACCCTCATTCCCTTCTTCATTTCCTCAACCCTCATTCCCTTCTTCATTTCCTCAACCCTCATTCCCTTCTTCATTTCCTCAACCCCTCATTCCCTTCTTCATTTCCTCAACCCTCATTCCTTCTTCATTTCCTCAACCCCTCATTCCCTTCTTCATTTCCTCAACCTTCATTCCCTTCTTCATTTCCTCAACCCTCATTCCCTTCTTCATTTCCTCAACCCCTCATTCCCTTCTTCATTTCCTCAACCCTCATTCCCTTCTTCATTTCCTCAACCCCTCATTCCCTTCTTCATTTCCTCAACCCCTCATTCCTTCTTCATTTCCTCAACCCCTCATTCCTTCTTCATTTCCTCAACCCTCATTCCCTTCTTCATTTCCTCAACCCTCATTCCCTTCTTCATTTCCTCAACCCTCATTCCCTTCTTCATTTCCTCAACCCTCATTCCCTTCTTCATTTCCTCAACCCTCATTCCCTCTTCCTTTCCTCAGTCCATCATTCCCTTCTTCATTTCCTCAACCTCATTCCCTTCTTCATTTCCTCAATCTCTCATTCCCTTCTTCCTTTCCCCAACTCCTCATTCTATTCTTCCTCTCCTCTACCCCTCATTCACTTCTTCCTTTCCTCAAACACTCATTCCCTTCTTCCTTTCCTCAACCCCTCATTCCCTTCTTCCTTTCCTCAACCCTCATTCCCTTCTTCCTTTCCTCAACCCTCATTCCCTTCTTCATTTCCTCAACCCCTCATTCCTTCTTCATTTCCTCAATCTCTCATTCCCTTCTTCCTTTCCTCAACTCCTCATTCTATTCTTCCTCTCCTCTACCCCTCATTCACTTCTTCCTTTCCTCAAACACTCATTCCCTTCTTCCTTTCTTCAATGCCTCATTCCCTTCTTCCTTTCCTCAACCCCTCATTCCCTTCTTCCTTTCCTCAGTCCCTCATTCCATTCTTCATTTCCTGAACCCCTCATTCCATTAATCCTTTCCTCAAACCGTCATTCCCTTCTTCCTTTCCTCAATTCCGCATTCCCTTCTTCCTTTCCACAACCCCTCTTCATTCTATTATTCCTTTCTTCAACCCCTAATTCCCTTCTTCCTTTCCTCAGTCCGTCATTCCATTCTTCCTTTCCTGAGCCCCTCATTCCATTCTTCCTTTCTTCAACCCCTCATTTCCTATCTTTGTTTCTCAACCCTAATCCCTTCTCTTTTCCCCAAGCCTCAATTTTCTCATTTCCTTAAAAGCTCATTTCTTTCTTCCTTTCCGTACTCCATCGTTTCCTCCATTCTTTCCTGAACCCCTCATTTCCTCCTTATTTTCCTCAACCCTTCATTCCCTTCTTCCACTCATTCACTTACCTTTCCTCAACTCCTGAATTTCCCAATTCTCCCCTAACCTTCATTCCTTTCATTCTTCAACACTTCATTCCCTCCCTTATTTCCCCAGACACTCATTCCTTATCTTCTTTCCTAAACCTGTCATTCGCTCCTTTTTTCCTCAAACACGTATTCCATACTTCCTTTCCTCAACCCTCACTCGCTACTTCCTTTTCGCAATCCCTCACTCGCTACTTGCTTTCCGCAACCCCTCACTCGCTACTTGCTTTCCGCAACCCCTCACTCGCTACTTGCTTTCCGCAACCCCTCACTCGGTACTTGCTTTCCGCAACCCCTCACTCGCTACTTCCTTTCCGCAACCCCTCACTCGCTACTTCCTTTCCTCAACCCCTCACTCGCTACTTCCTTTCCTCAACCCCTCACTCGCTACTTCCTTTCCTCAACCCCTCACTCGCTACTTCCTTTCCTCAACCCCTCACTCGCTACTTCCTTTCCGCAACCCCTCACTCGCTACTTCCTTTCCGCAACCCCTCACTCGCTACTTCCTTTCCGCAACCCCTCACTCGCTACTTCCTTTCCGCAATCCCTCACTCGCTACTTGCTTTCCGCAATCCCTCACTCGCTACTTCCTTTCCGCAACCCCTCACTCGCTACTTCCTTTCCGCAACCCCTCACTCGCTACTTCCTTTCCGCAATCCCTCACTCGCTACTTCCTTTCCGCAACCCCTCACTCGCTACTTCCTTTCCGCAATCCCTCACTCGCTACTTGCTTTCCGCAATCCCTCACTCGCTACTTCCTTTCCGCAACCCTCAATCCCTTCCTTCTTTCCAAAATTCTCAATTTTCCCCTTTCTACAATCCATTTATTCCTTCCTTTCCTGAATCCATTATTCCCTCCCTCCTTTCCTTAACCGTCGTTCCCTCCTTCCTTTCTCAACGCCTTATCCCTTCCTTCCTTTTCTCCACTCCCTCCCTCCCTCCCTCCCTCCCTCCTTTCCTTAACCCGTCGTTCCCTCCTTCCTTTCTCAACCCCTTATCCCTTCCTTCCTTTCCTCCACTCCCTCCTTTCCTCAACACCTCGCCAGCCCTCCCCACTTCCTTCACCCTAATAGCCTGATCACCCTTTGAAGAGTTGCTAGATGTCCTCTAACATACGTCCCCCCGATCAATGAGCCACTTCACCAACCTTACTTCAACAACTCAAACCCAGCCTATAATGGCCACTTGATTTCGACCAGCGGTTCGTGAATATCTCCTAAACGACGTCCCCTTTGTCTTTGAAGAAAACCGATTATTTCTACATAGACTCATCTCTCAAACTCCCTGTAGAACAAACTTATCACCGTCGCCATTTAAATGGAAAAAGACCTGACATTGGGGCCTCGGTAGCCTAGTTGGGAAAACCACCCGACTAGATTACCGACGTTCGGACAACCCGTGTTCGATTCCCGCTGGGAGCAGTGTGAATTGTACTCGTGGTTGGAAACAAAAAATACCCCCACGGTCGACCCAGCCGATGGCAGAAATGGGTACCAGGGTATATTATCCTGGGAAGGTGAGGAATGTCGCTTCGCATCTGAGTTACGATGCTTGAGGCTACACTATACAGAAATATCCGAACATTTCTGGATAGGCGGCCGAGCACATATGGGTATATACTCGCGTTCTAAGACGCCGGTTCAAGTCTCGTACTTTACTTTACTTTACCTTTACTAGACCTGACATTCATATCCTCCTTATTTTAGGAAGCGATCGTTACTTTCTTCTACAGAAAACAAAGGCTCGCTTATATCATGAGTAGGGGACTGGTTGGTCCGAGTGAGGACGCCGGACTCGAGACAGAGAGGTTGTGGGTTTAAATCCCGGCTCCCCAGTTGGAATTTGTATCTATGGTTTCTCTCTGCGGCAACCACCCCTGGTCTCAGCAGCGAGGCCCGGCTTGAAACGTCAATTACTCATCGACGGAAAAAATATGAGTACCTCCGAAGACGGAGTTGTCTGCCCGTGTGGCGAGGGATCCCTGTGCACACGGCTGCCAGGGGAAAATGGATTAACACGCAAAATTAAGTTCCTAGTCTCTAGGGACTTCGTCAGAGGTAAATGCTGGCGTACGAAAAAAAAATCATAGTATTGGACTTCCTCAAGAAACCTTCATTGTTTCATCGTTAACTTAGGTTTTGAAAAAAAAGTAACGTACCCCGTCACACCAAGTGGCGTATAGAGAATATGGTGTTAGTGACCATAAATTTTACAGACCTTCGACACATGATTTTTTGGGGTAATGTGGTCGGCATTACGCCCGTGCCGCTTTACTTCCCCAGAAAAATATCCGGTACCCATTAAAGGCTGGGTGAACCGGAAGCGGTTGGTTGGGATCGAACCCTACCTCTTGTCCTTTGTAGTCCAGTTCACTAACCACTGAGCTATCGCTGCTCTTAAGTTTAATTTAATCTAATTCGCCCATCCGTTTTCATTTATCTTTCGGCGTCGAGCGGAGATATAATTTGTGGGCTTTTGCTCTTCTGTTGGCTCCTCCTTCTGTTGGCTCCTCCTTCTGTTATGTTTCCTAGTTTTGTCTAATATTCTACCGACCCATCTCTTTAGTGGTCGACCTTCGAGTCACGTGTTCCGCATCGTTAATTATAGGCTCGTTGTGTTTTGTTGCATTATGATCTTTCTGTATTATCACGAGGCCAAACCCATTTTATCGCTTGTTTCTTTATGTACTCTATGGCGGGAATTATTCCTAGCTTTATTGCCATTTCTTCATTTCTGATCTTACCTCTCAGACTGTTTCCTGTCATTCGTCTAACACATTTCATCTTAGTTGTGATTATTTTTCTAATTGTTCTTGCATCTAGGGTCCAGGACTGGCATTGGTAGCACAACGCTGGGAAAAGATTGTATTGTAGAGTGGCCGTTTTGCCATTAGAGTTATTTCCTTATTGGACAATAGTGGTGATAGCTGTCCGATGATTTGACAAGCTTTGTTGTATCTTGAGTCTAAAGTCAGCTTCGTCATTAATCACAATTTCAATGAGATCGAGATGCTAGCACAGGACAGAGACAATGGCGAGATTTGATAAAAGATCTTTGCAAGGACAGAGACAATGGCGAGATTTGATAAAAGATCTTTGCAAGGACAGAGACAATGGCGAGATTTGATAAAAGATCTTTGCAAGGGCAGAGACAATGGCGAGATTTGATAAAAGATCTTTGCAAGGACAGAGACAATGGCGAGATTTGATAAAAGATCTTTGCAAGGACAGAGACAATGGCGAGATTTGATAAAAGATCTTTGCAAGGACAGAGACAAATGGCGAGATTTGATAAAAGATCTTTGCAAGGACAGAGACAAATGGCGAGATTTGATAAAAGATCTTTGCAAGGGCAGAGACAATGGCGAGATTTGATAAAAGATCTTTGCAAGGACAGAGACAAATGGCGAGATTTGATAAAAGATCTTTGCAATGACAGAGACAAATGGCGAGATTTGATAAAAGATCTTTGCAAGGACAGAGACAAATGGCGAGATTTGATAAAAGATCTTTGCAAGGACAGAGACAAATGGCGAGATTTGATAAAAGATCTTTGCAAGGACAGAGACAAATGGCGAGATTTGATAAAAGATCTTTGCAAGGACAGAGACAATGGCGAGATTTGGTAAAAGATCTTTGCAAGGACAGAGACAATGGCGAGATTTGATAAAAGATCTTTGCAATGACAGAGACAAATGGCGAGATTTGATAAAAGATCTTTGCAAGGACAGAGACAAATGGCGAGATTTGATAAAAGATCTTTGCAAGGACTGAGACTGTTAGAAAGAAACTTTAGAAACAGGAAATGTATTGGATCTATGCCCTATGGGCCGGCCACAGATCGAGTGATATACTGATAGGATGATGTGTGTATCATCTCTGTTGTATTAGTTTCTATATATCATCTCTGTTGTATTAGTTTCTATATATCATCTCTGTTGTATTAGTTTCTATATATCATCTCTGTTGTATTAGTTTCTGTATATCATCTCTGTTGTATTAGTTTCTATATATCATCTCTGTTGTATTAGTTTCTGTATATCATCTCTGTTGTATTAGTTTCTGTATATCATCTCTGTTGTATTAGTTTCTATATATCATCTCTGTTGTATTATTTTCTGTATATCATCTCTGTTGTATTAGTTTCTATATATCATCTCTGTTGTATTAGTTTCTATATATCATCTCTGTTGTATTAGTTTCTATATATCATCTCTGTTGTTTTATTGTCTGCATATCATCTCTGTTGTTTTTTTTTCTGTATATCATCTCTGTTGTTTTATTTTCTGTATATCATCTCTGTTGTTTTATTTTCTGTATATCATCTCTGTTGTTTTATTTTCTGTATATCATCTCAGTTGTTTTATTTTCTATATATCACCTCTGTTGTATTAGTTTCTATATATCATCTCTGTTGTATTAGTTTCTGTATATCATCTCTGTTGTATTAGTTTCTATATATCATCTCTGTTGTATTAGTTTCTGTATATCATCTCTGTTGTATTAGTTTCTATATATCATCTCTGTTGTATTAGTTTCTATATATCATCTCTGTTGTATTAGTTTCTATATATCATCTCTGTTGTATTAGTTTCTATATATCATCTCTGTTGTATTAGTTTCTATATACCATCTCCGCTGTTTTATTGTCTGTATATCATCTCTGTTGTATTAGTTTCTATATATCATCTCTGTTGTATTAGTTTCTATATATCATCTCTGTTGTATTAGTTTCTATATATCATCTCCGCTGTTTTATTGTCTGTATATCATCTCGCAAACGATGCAGGAAAACACAAATGAACTATCATCAATAGCCAGCAAAATTGGGCTTGAGGTCAATCATGAAAAGACTAAAGTCATGAAAAGTTTAATTCCAACAAGTGACAAAATATACATGGAAAACAAACCAGTAGAAGAGATCGATCACTTTATCTATCTTGGAAGTCACATTGATCGAGAAGGGGATACGAGCAAAGAAATTAGAATCAGACTGGCTAAAGCAGCAATGTCTTTCAGAAGCCTTGAAAAGTTGTGGAAATCAAAACTCATTAGCACAAACACAAAACTTAGGCTATTCAAATCAAATGTACTATCAACCCTTACGTATGCGTGTGAAAGCTGGAAAACAACAAGAGATATAGAAACAAAGTTGAACGCATTCGAAAATAAATGTCTAAGGAAAATACTTGGTATAGAATGGAACGAATTCAAAACAAACGAGGAAATTAGAGAAATCGCCAATCAACCACTAATATCTTCAGTAATAAAGAAAAGACGATGGTCATACGTTGGACATGTGATGAGAAGAGATAATAATCGAATAGCAAAGCAAGCCCTCATATGGGAAACAACAGGTAAAAGAAAAAGAGGAAGACCCAGGGAGACACTGAGAAGAACATTGATGAGAGAGGCAAGAGCAGCAGGAATCGGCTCCCTCAATGAGATAGAACTGCTTGCACAGAACAGAGACAGATGGCGAGATTTAATAAAATATCTTTAAAAGAAAACTGCTAGAACAAAAATTCATATAGGAGAAGGTGTATCTTGGTCTACGCCCTATGGGCCGGTTACGGCTCGAAAGGTCAATAGATAGATAGATATCATCTCTGTTGTTTTATTTTCTGTATATCATCTCTGTTGTTTTATTTTCTGTATATAATCTCTGTTGTTTTAGTTCTGTATATCATCTCTGTTTTTCTAGTTCTGTATATCATCTCTGTTGTTTTATTGTTTGTATATCATCTCTGTTGTTTTAGTTCTGTATATCATCTGTGTTGTTTTATTGTATGTATATCATCTCTGTTGTTTTATTGTATGTATATCATCTCTGTTGTTTTAGTTCTTTATATCATCTCTGTTGTTTTAGTTCTGTATATCATCTCTGTTGTTTTAGTTCTGTATATCATCTCTGTTGTTTTATTGTATGTATATCATCTCTGTTGTTTTATTGTATGTATATCATCTCTGTTGTTTTATTGTATGTATATCATCTCCGTTGTTTTATTTTCTGTATATCATCTCTGTTGTCAAACTAGGAGTTTATCGACAATTTTAAAAAAATGTAAATGGATCACTTACCTGCCAGATATGTCTGACAGAAAATGGCGACATTAGTTGTGTTGTTGAACGTCACGAAAATGTTCGCCCGTTGCATGTTGTGGAAACACACAAAGGCTAACTCTGAGCATGTCTGATTCTTGTCACTAAGACGGCACAGTCAGAACGTACACGGCACCAAGCAAATGTGTCACACATCTATACAGTCAAGCTGTCTTTCTTAGTACTAGACCAAGGTTTACAATAGGCTTGAGTTGCATGATGGCACGGAACTAAGGGTTAACTGGAAACATAAATATAACACCAAAAGTGTGAAGTATATCAAAATAACACATCCAGAGTGTGAAGTACATCAAAATAACACAGCCAGAGTGTGAAGTGTATCAAAATAACACAGCCAGAGTGTGAAGTGCATCAAAATAACATAGCCAGAGTGTGAAGTGCATCAAAGTAACACAACCAGAGTGTGAAGTGCATCAAAATAACACAACCAGAGTGTGAAGTGCATCAAAGTAACACAATCAGAGTGTGAAGTGCATCAAAATAACACAACCAGAGTGTGAAGTGCATCAAAGTAACACAACCAGAGTGTGAAGTGCATCAAAATAACACAACCAGAGTGTGAAGTGCATCAAAGTAACACAACCAGAGTGTGAAGTGCATCAAAGTAACACAACCAGAGTGTGAAGTGCATCAAAGTAACACAATCAGAGTGTGAAGTGCATCAAATTAACACAACCAGAGTATGAAGTGCATCAAAATAACACAACCAGAGTGTGAAGTGCATCAAAGTAACACAGCCAGAGTGTGAAGTGCATCAAAGTAACACAACCAGAGTGTGAAGTGCATCAAAGTAACACAACCAGAGTGTGAAGTGCATCAAAGTAACACAATCAGAGTGTGAAGTGCATCAAAGTAACACAACCAGAGTGTGAAGTGCATCAAAGTAACACAACCAGAGTGTGAAGTGCATCAAAATAACACAACCAGAGTGTGAAGTGAATCAAAATAACACAACCAGAGTGTGAAGTGCATCAAAGTAACACAACCAGAGTGTGAAGTGCATCAAAGTAACACAACCAGAGTGTGAAGTGCATCAAAGTAACACAATCAGAGTGTGAAGTGCATCAAATTAACACAACCAGAGTATGAAGTGCATCAAAATAACACAACCAGAGTGTGAAGTGCATCAAAGTAACACAGCCAGAGTGTGAAGTGCATCAAAGTAACACAACCAGAGTGTGAAGTGCATCAAAGTAACACAACCAGAGTGTGAAGTGCATCAAAATAACACAACCAGAGTGTGAAGTGCATCAAAGTAACACAACCAGAGTGTGAAGTGCATCAAAGTAACACAACCAGAGTGTGAAGTGCATCAAAATAACACAACAAGAGTGCGAAGTGCATCAAAATAACACAACCAGAGTGCGAAGTGCATCAAATTAACACAACCAGAGTGTGAAGTGCATCAAATTAACACAACCAGAGTGTGAAGTGCATCAAATTAACACAACCAGAGTGTGAAGTGCATCAAATTAACACAACCAGAGTGTGAAGTGCATCAAAATAACACAACCAGAGTGTGAAGTTCATCAAAATAACACAACCAGAGTGTGAAGTTCATCAAAGTAAAACATCCGTGATCACATCAATGTCTCAGAGGAGGAGATGAAATAGCCACGAAAAGATTGCTAGCCGATCAATGTACAAATGTTGCCATTTTTCTATGACAAGCTCTCTAGATTATGTTGATTTCATCAGTGTCTTTTCATTTGGCAGTTTTCAGTTGTTAAAAAATCATTGCACTAAATATCATTGTACGAAATATCATTGTACGAAATATCATTGTACGAAATATCATTGTACGAAATATCATTGTACGAAATATCATTGCACCAAATACCATTGTACGAAATATCATTGTACGAAATATCATTGCACTAAATATCATTGTACGAAATATCATTGTACGAAATATCATTGTACGAAATATCATTGTACGAAATATCATTGCACTAAATACCATTGTACGAAATATCATTGTACGAAATATCATTGTACGAAATATCATTGCACTAAATATCATTGTACGAAATATCATTGTACGAAATATCATTGTACGAAATATCATTGCACGAAATATCATTGCACTAAATACCATTGTACGAAATATCCTTCCACTTATCTTGGAGACAATTTTTATCTTTGGGAATCCTTAGTGAAAGCAGCTGACGAAAGTAAAATGAACATCTAATTCAATCCTGTGAGAGAGATAGATATGAATGATGAATGGTGACAATTTTAGGGAAAGAGTGGTATGGTAACAGCTTTACGTCGGTAAAAAAACAAAACAAAAGTGGAACGACGCTTCCACCAAAAAGACCTTTAGTTGGAACAGCAAACAGTAACACACAAATATAAATAAGGGAGAGATAGATAACAACGAGGCTGATTTCTGCCCTGTGCTCATTTCCAAATCATGTGAGTTTGTAATACATCACACCTTTGCGACATTTACCAACATTTCACGGAACATCGCTTAATTGTTGATGCCATTAACTCAGATAGGTATCCTTTGACTCACTAAACTGATTGTAATGTTGTAATATTGTCTTCTAACCCGCTTCACAGACTAATTAATTAATTATTGACAATTGTGGTAAATGGCTGTCTCTCACGTATAAAAGAACTAATGTTTGAGAAAAACAAACACGATAACACTTTAATGTGTTGATCCTAACGTAGGCATTAATGTGCAGCCTTTCATGACATAGTCGAGTACAGCACAGATAGAGGGCACGATGCCCGTGTCGCGATCTGGGTTCGTGATCGCAGACAAGAGAGACAAGAATAGAATACCTGCCAGGTGCCATGTCCGTGTTGCTACCTGGGTCCGTGACCGCAGACAAGAATAGAATACCTGCCAGGTGCCATGTATGTTTGTGTTGCTGCCTGGGTCTTGACCGCAGACAAGAGAGACAAGAATAGAATACCTGCCAGGTGCCATGTCCGTGTTGCTACCTGGTCCCGTGACCGCAGACAAGAGAGACAAGAATAGAATACCTGCCAGGTGCCATGTCCGTGTTGCTACCTGGGTTCGTGATCGCAGACAAGAGAGACAAGAATAGAATACCTGCCAGGTGCCATGTCCGTGTTGCTACCTGGGTCCGTGACCGCAGACAAGAGAGACAAGAATAGAATACCTGCCAGGTGCCATGTCCGTGTTGCTACATGGGTCCGTGACCGCAGACAAGAGAGACAAGAATAGAATACCTGCCAGGTGCCATGTCCGTGTTGCTACCTGGGTCCGTGACCGCAGACAAGAGAGACAAGAATAGAATACCTGCCAGGTGCCATGTCCGTGTTGCTACCTGGGTCCGTGACCGCAGACAAGAGAGACAAGAATAGAATAATTGCCAGGTGCCATGTCCGTGTTGCTACCTGGGTCCGTGACCGCAGACAAGAGAGACAAGAATAGAATACCTGCCAGGTGCCATGTCCGTGTTGCTACCTGGGTCCGTGACCGCAGACAAGAGAGACAAGAATAGAATACCTGCCAGGTGCCTTGTCCGTGTTGCTACCTGGGTTCGTGATCGCAGACAAGAGAGACAAGAATAGAATACCTGCCAGGTGCCATGTCCGTGTTGCTACCTGGGTTCGTGATCGCAGACAAGAGAGACAAGAATAGAATACCTGCCAGGTGCCATGTCCGTGTTGCTACCTGGGTCCGTGACCGCAGACAAGAGAGACAAGAATAGAATACCTGCCAGGTGCCATGTCCGTGTTGCTACCTGGGTCCGTGACCGCAGACAAGAGAGACAAGAATAGAATACCTGCCAGGTGCCATGTCCGTGTTGCTACCTGGGTTCGTGATCGCAGACAGGAGAGACAAGAATAGAATACCTGCCAGGTGCCATGTCCGTGTTGCTACCTGGGTCCGTGACCGCAGACAAGAGACACAAGAATAGAATACCTGCCAGGTGCCATGTCCGTGTTGCTACCTGGGTCCGTGACCGCAGACAAGAGACACAAGAATAGAATACCTGCCAGGTGCCATGTCCGTGTTGCTACCTGGGTCCGTGGCCGCAGACAAAAGAGACAAGAATAGAATACCTGCCAGGTGCCATGTCTGTGTTGCTACCTGAGTCTTGACCGCAGTGAAACTGACGAGACATCCAAGAGCTGCACCCACTCCTGCCGACTGCATCCACTCCTGCCGGCTGCATCCACTCCTGCCGGCTGCATCCACTCCTGCCGCAGACACTCTCTGTCAATCTTCTGTAACATAATTTGCGAGTCAGTCACCAAGACTGCGTGATCCACTTTCTAACGAACCACGTCGCCGTTCTTGCTTCTATTCTCGTCTTGCTTCTATTCTCTTCTTGCTTCTATTCTCTTCTTGCTTCTATTCTCTTCTTGTTCTATTCTCTTCTTGTTCTATTCTCTTCTTCCTTCTATTCTCTTCTTGCTTCTATTCTCTTCTTGCTTCTATTCTCTTCTTGCTTCTATTCTCTTCTTGCTTCTATTCTCTTCTTGCTTCTATTCTCTTCTTGCTTCTATTCTCTTCTTGCTTCTATTCTCTTCTTGTTCTATTCTCTTCTTGTTCTATTCTCTTCTTGCTTCTATTCTCTTCTTGCTTCTATTCTCTTCTTGCTTCTATACTCTTCTTGCTTCTATTCTCTTCTTGCTTCTATTCTCTTCTTGCTTCTATTCTCTTCTTGCTTCTATACTCTTCTTGTTCTATTCTCTTCTTGCTTCTATTCTCTTCTTGCTTCTATACTCTTCTTGTTCTATTCTCTTCTTGCTTCTATTCTCTTCTTGTTCTATTCTCTTCTTGCTTCTATTCTCTTCTTGCTTCTATTCTCTTCTTGCTTCTATTCTCTTCTTGCTTCTATTCTCTTCTTGTTCTATTCTCTTCTTGCTTCTATACTCTTCTTGTTCTATTCTCTTCTTGCTTCTATACTCTTCTTGTTCTATTCTCTTCTTGCTTCTATACTCTTCTTGTTCTATTCACTTCTTGCTTCTATACTCTTCTTGCTTCTATACTCTTCTTGTTCTATTCTCTTCTTGCTTCTATTCTCTTCTTGCTTCTATTCTCTTCTTGCTTCTATTCACTTCTTGCTTCTATTCTTTTCTTGCTTCTATTCTCTTCTTGCTTCTATACTCTTCTTGTTCTATTCTCTTCTTGCTTCTATTCTCTTCTTGTTCTATTCTCTTCTTGCTTCTATACTCTTCTTGCTTCTATACTCTTCTTGTTCTATTCTCTTCTTGCTTCTATTCTCTTCTTGTTCTATTCTCTTCTTGCTTCTATTCTCTTCTTGCTTCTATTCTCTTTTTGTTCTATTCTCTTCTTGCTTATATTCTCTTCTTGTTCTATTCTCTTCTTTCTTCTATTCTCTTCTTGCTTCTATTCTCTTCTTTCTTCTATTCTCTTCTTGCTTCTATACTCTTCTTGCTTCTATTCTCTTCTTGCTTCTATTCTCTTCTTTCTTCTATTCTCTTCTTGCTTCTATACTCTTCTTGCTTATATTCTTTTCTTGCTTCTATTCTCTTTTTTCTTCTATTCTCTTCTTGCTTCTATTCTCTTCTTGCTTCTATTCTTTTCTTTCTTCTATTCTCTTCTTGCTTCTCTTCTCTTCTTGCTTCTATTCTCTTTTTTCTTCTATTCTCTTCTTGCTTCTATTCTCTTCTTGCTTCTGTTATCTTCTTGCTTCTATTCTCTTCTTGTTTCTCCATTCTCTTGGTGGCCACCATGCTGCTACAAATGCCAGGTTTCCTAACCACTTCTGCCCCATGTTGGTACGCCACAAAGCCCTAACCACTTCTGCCCCATGCCACAAAGCCCTAACCACCGCGCTGGCCACTGGGTACAGAATCATCCGTGTAGTGTAGATGACAGAGTCCAGAGGACAGTACTAATAAGGGTGAACAGCCTGGCCAGACACAGGGCACTCTTCCAAATACGTATCCATGGAACGCATGAAATTGAAGACCTTAATTGTTGATTTGTGGACGTCACAATATGGCTCGTCAATTTGCTGCTTTGTGGAGTAGAGAAAACATTCTAAAGATAGTAGAGGAAACATTCTAAAGATAGTAGAGGAAACATTCTAAAGATAGTAGAGGAAACATTCTAAAGATAGTAGAGGAAACATTCTAAAGATTGTAGAGGAAACATTCTAAAGATAGTAGAGGAAACATTCTAAAGATAGTAGAGGAAACATTCTAAAGATAGTAGAGGAAACATTCTAAAGATAGTAGAGGAATCATTCTAAAGATAGTAGAGGAAACATTCTAAAGATAGTGGAGGAAACATTATAAAGATAGTAGAGGAAACATTCTAAAGATAGTAGAGGAAACATTCTAAAGATAGTAGAGGAAACATTCTAAAGATAGTAGAGGAAACATTCTAAAGATAGTAGAGGAAACATTCTAAAGATAGTAGAGGAAACATTCTAAAGATAGTAGAGGAAACATTCTAAAGATAGTAGAGAAACATTCTAAAGATAGTAGAGGAAACATTCTAAAGATAGTAGAGGAAACATTCTAAAGATAGTAGAGGAAACATTCTAAAGATAGTGGAGGAAACATTCTAAAGATAGTAGAGGAAACATTCTAAAGATAGTAGAGGAAACATTCTAAAGATAGTAGAGGAAACATTCTAAAGATAGTAGAGGAAACATTCTAAAGATAGTAGAGAAACATTCTAAAGATAGTAGAGGAAACATTCTAAAGATAGTAGAGAAACATTCTAAAGATAGTAGAGGAAACATTCTAAAGATAGTAGAGGAAACATTCTAAAGATAGTAGAGGAAACATTCTAAAGATAGTAGAGGAAACATTCTAAAGATAGTAGAGAAACATTCTAAAGATAGTAGAGGAAACATTCTAAAGATAGTAGAGGAAACATTCTAAAGATAGTAGAGGAAACAAGCTGGTGTATTTCATCAGCATATGACATATCCGTTGACGTAGGCGATCATGTCTTTCCACAATTCTCTATCCACAGTAAAGTAAAAAGAAAAGGTAAAGAGCCCCGTCACGCCAAGTGGCGTATAGTGAATATGGTGTTAGTGACCTTAAATTTTAGAGACCTTCGGTACATGATTGTTGGGGTAATTTGGTCGGTCTTACGCCCGTGCCGCTTTACTTTCCCAGAAAAAAATATCGTACCCATTTAAGGCTGGGTGAACCTGGAAGCTGTCGATCAGGATCGAACCAGACCTCTTGTCCTTTGTAGTCCAGTCACTAACGACTGAGCCGCCCTACATTCTGCTGTTGGCTGTTTTCCATGCCATGAAAAACGAAACTATCTAGTTTTTGTCATCCGCGATCTCTCTTTCCCCATATTTTGCCAGTTGTAGCCAAATACTCCAACTTTCCTCTTCTCATGATGTGCCCTTAAATGTCGATTATTTCTTTCTGATGTTTTTAGGAGCTCTCTTTTTGTGTAGGCCTCTTTGAGAATTTCCTCGTTTGTCTTTTTAGCTGTCTAGGGGACTCTCAACATTCTTCTGAGAAATCTCATCTCTGTGGCGTCTGATCGTCTTTTCATTTCTTTGTCTACTGTCCATGATTCACTTCCATAGGTCGTAAAAAATGGCTTTTTATATCTCAGATGAACTCTCTTTCTCACTTCTATTGACACAGACGTTGCACAAAACGTTTTTCATTTTCTGAAATACTATTTTGGCCTGAGCTATTCTGCTTTTTATTTCTGTGGTGCATCTTCTATGTGATGTTATTATTGTGTCCAAGTATTTGACTCTTTGCACTTGTTTCATACCTGTCCCGTTCATTTTTATATTACATGCAGGTGGTTATTGTTTCTTCGATATGACTATTACTTCTGTTTTCTTACTATTCAGACTGAGACCGTTCTCGTGTATAATTTAATCAATAATAAAAATCACAGGAAACAGTCTGAGAGATAAGATCAGAAATGAAGAACTGAGAAAAAAGCTAGGAATAGCCCCCGCCATAGAATATATAATGAAACAACAAATAAAATGGTTTGGCCGCGTGACAAGGCAGAAAGATCAAAACACAACACAACGAGCCTTCAACAAACGTTGTGAGAACACAAGACCCAAGGGTCGACCACGAAAAAGATGGATCGATGAGATATTAGAAGCACTAGGAAACATAACAACAGCAGAGGCGAACATAAGAGCAAAAGACCGCAAATTATATCTCCCCTCAAGGCAGATGAGGAACGAAAGAAGAGGAAGAAATAGAAAATATACGATTGAACATACTGAAGTATCAAGACGGAAACGTAATGAAAAAAGTACACACGTGATGTTGATATTGTGTGAAATGGCAGTATCTGTTCATACCGTGTTCCTGACATTAGTAACTAATGATTTCGTGACAAGCTTTGGGCTGTTGTGAGCTGATAATGTTTACATTCCTCCCATTACAGGCACTCATAATTCGGCCTGGAATTTATGCATTCTTGTTCTATGTCACGCGGAAGCTATCAAGCGAAGCATCATCGTTCTGTCCACATATATTGCTAATTTCAAGTGAGTTTTTTTTTTTTTTCTTCTTGTGGCTGGTTCGAGTTTATCAGTGTAAACATTTGGATTGTGTGTGTGTGTGCGTGTGTGTGTGTGTATGTGTGTGCTTGTCTGTGTGCGTGTGTTGTGTGTGTGTGATTAGGTAGAATTATCATTCATGCGAGTTAGTGGAAGGAGTAGCTGGAAGTACGTGAAAGTTGAGGTTGCTATGTAATTATTTGAATGTTTGTGTAAGCATTTGAATGTTTGTGTAATTATTTGAGTGTTTGTGTAACTATTTGCATTTTTGTGTAATTATTTGAGTGTTTGTGTAATTATTTGATTGTTTGTGTAATTAAGTTGAGTTTGTGTGTGTAGTTATTTGAATTTTATTTAGACAAAGTTTACAAATTCATTTGTAATTATTTAGGCTTATTCTTCACCGATCGGCTGCTGCTTTGCATTCATAGATTTAGACCAGCTTGGGTCACAAACTAGACGGTGAGTTGGAGGTCTTCACCAGTTCCCCATAGCTTGTCATGTAGGGTTGTTTCTGTGGGCCATGTTTGTGTTCTTAGGGTGTTGAGAGTGCTGTAGTCCTGTAGGATGTGTTCTTGCTGCGTTAGTCTTGGTGCTCCTGTTTTGAGCGTGCTGTAGTCCTGCAGGATATGCTCTAGAGTTTGTGTGGATGTTCCTGTTTTGAGCGTGCTGTAGTCCTGTAGGATATGCTCTAGAGTTTGTGTGGATGCTCCTCTGTTGAGCGTGCTGTAGTCCTGTAGGATATGCTCTAGAGTTTGTGTGGATGCTCCTGTGTTGAGCGTGCTGTAGTCCTGTAGGATATGCTCTAGAGTTTGTGTGGATGCTCCTCTGTTGAGCGTGCTGTAGTCCTGTAGGATATGCTCTAGAGTTTGTGTGGATGCTCCTGTGTTGAGCGTGCTGTAGTCCTGTAGGATATGCTCTAGAGTTTGTGTGGATGCTCATGCGGCATAAAAATAGACAGGACAAACCAGAAACAAGTGCAGAATGTCAAATACCTGGGCACAATAATAATATCAAATGGGAGATGCACTACAGAAATAAAAAGTAGAATAGATGAGGCCAAATTAGAATTTCAGAAAATGAAAAACGTCTTGTGCAACAAATCTCTGTCAATAGGAGTGAGGTTAATCGGTGCTATATAGAGCCCATATTTATCTGTGGAAGTGAATCTTGGACAGAAGAAAACTAATGAAAAGACGATTAGAGGCCACAGAGATGGGATTTCTCAGAAGAATGTTGAAAGTTTCCTGGACAACTAAAAAAATCAGCGAGAAAATTCTCAAAGGTGCCAACACAAAAAAGGAACTCATAAAAAAACATCAGAAAGAAACAATCAACATTTTTGGGGAGATCATGAGAAGAGGAAAGTTGGAATACTTGGTTACAGCTGGCAATATATCGGGAAAGAGAGATCGCGGACGACAAAAAGAGAGAAGATACTGGATATTGGTTTTTGCGTTATTTGGGGATCATCATCATTGCACTCCGAACATGTCCGCAGATGCTCAGATCCCCTCCACAGCATGTCCCGCAGTGTCCAGCGACTGACGACTCCAGTTCTCACTGATCCTGGATATCGTGGTGCCATGGCAGTGCTGGATTGATACGATGCACTGTGGATAGACATTTGTGAAAGAGCTTGATTGCCATCATCATCCGGTTTGGCACGTGATGATAATGATTTTTGTAGGTGTGATGTTCAGCTACTGACAGAACAACTTGCCACGGCCTGGATTGATGTAGCATTGTGAATGAGTGTAAGGATCGGTGGTTGGTAAATGTAATCGTATAGCATTTCCTTCCGCGGTAGAGTGTACTTTGAAGATGCTACAATCACACTTTCAGTGTCTGGTGGGAACAACCTTGGCATATAGACATACATGCATATAGACATAAATGCATATAGACATAAATGCATATAGACATACATGCATATAGACATAAATGCATATAGACATAAATGCATATAGACATACATGCTGGACAGCCCGAACAACAAAATAAACAAGTAAATCGCCATATGCTACAGAGATGAATTTGTACAGAAGAATGTTGAGAATGCCACGAGTATATAGAAAGTCTAATGATGACAATCTGAAATAAAGTTGATGACCAGCATCAGGGTAAAACTATTCTAGGGGGTAAAGGCAAAGAAATGCAAATGAATGCATAAAAATGCGAAGCTGCAGTAATGGGCCGAAACGTCGTTTAGTCTGTGTCGTCCACTTATCACGTAAAGCTTCTAACATACCATTTTTTTGTATTTTTACATTTTTCCTGAAACTATTCTATTTGTTTCCTTGTAGTGAAAAGCGAACAATCTGAATATATTATGGCAATAAAAGAAATAAATTGGAACAAAAAAAAGAGGAAATGAGAGAGAGAGAGAGAGAGAGAGAGAGAGAGAGAGAGAGAGGACAGTTTTAGAGGATACAAAAGGCTGATAATAGAGGTTATCAGTAATTTTAAAGACTGAAAAATAGAGTAAGATCTCCATAGCAGCAGGTATTTTATGATAATGGTTACCTTCCCTAACTTTGCCTTTATTAAAAGCTGGAGAGCAACATAAAACAACTTGACCTAGCTCTACAGACATTCCATCTGATTGGCAGTTACACGAGACCACGCCTTCCTTGTGTTAGACCTTCTTTCATGCTTCTCAACTGAATTGGCACTTCTGTCTATTCATTTGGCATCTTGTTTTGATGTCCTACATCAATCCACTATCACTTACATCAGTGGGAGTAAAGGCGCCTCAAACAGCAGAGCTGGACGTTGTCGGCGACCCAGAGATGATGGCGTGCGCCAGGATCGGTAACGTAGAACCATCCAGACCCTGCTCCACCTCTCCGTGGTGCCTCCAGGAACAGACCAACCTGTCTAATCTGGCTAACTGAGTAGGGATCGAAGAGGGAAGACAACTTGTATTTAAAAATGTAGTGCTGAAGTCGGATGCGCTGGGTCGAAAGGCGCAAATACCACGCAGTTCAAATCACAACACGACGCAGACACGCGCACTTAACATCCTTTTTAAGGGCGGATGACGAAGACGTGTGATCCTTTAGTCATCGGGTGAACGCAATTGAACCAACTTATATCACTCTGACTCTACCACTCGCTTTCTGTTCTTGGATCTTTCTTTGGCCACCCTTAAGTTTGTTAGAAACTGGCCTGGCATGTCTGCGTGACCAAGTTCACACTTAGCAAGGAATAGTTCATGGAAGACGCCGAGTCCGTATGTGACTTCATGTTAGACCGGAAGCTTGCAACTATATTTTCTTTTTATAAAAATCAATTGAAATCAACTGTTGGAGACGTCAGTGATGTAGTTTTTAATCAAAATAAAATGTGAATGAAATGATGTTTGCCATGACAAGAAAATGGATCGCGGGAACGGTGGTTGTGGGTTGTCTGCTCGTGATCTCGAAACTTGGGTTTCGGTTGTCTCCCGTTTAGTCTTCTTCTTAATTCTCTGAACTCGGGTCGGAACATAGCATCTCTCAACAGGAGATCTCCACCCAGTCCGGTCTGGGACAAGCAAGGACAATTCTCTGAACTCGGGTCGGAACATAGCATCTCTCAACAAGAGATCTCCACCCAGTCCAGTCTGGGACAAGCAAGGACAATTCTCGCCAGGGCTTGCCATCCTCTTTCATTACATCACGTATGGTGGTCGCAATCTCCCCAATTGTCTGCCTCTTCTTCGTTTGCCAGGTAGTGTCCATGTTAATGCTTGGTGTGGATGCCTGGTTTTTTTTCCATTTATAGAATGTGACCTAGGAATTTACAACGCCTTCTTTTCATTTCTTCGTTGATGTTGTAAATGTCTGATCTTCTTCCCTTTCTCTCTCTGCGATCAGGACTCAATCAGAGTAGGACTCCAGACTCTCACAAGAAGACAGCTGTCTGTTTAAGCCTGTTAGATCCACTCTGATAGAATACCTGTTAAAACGTTGCACTGTGTTCTGCGCCAGTGGCACAGTGCATCCTATTTCAGCCAGCATTTTGTTCAGGTTTGCTTTCCTTAGCCTTTGATTGTCCCCAATCTTCCTGCAAGGCAGCAGATGATCTTTTCTGTAGGGGGATTCTGCCTTTAGATGGTCGGCCTTCGCAGGTTTACGAGCACCATCTGCCCGAGTCACTAGAGGTGACTAACACAGCCATGCGACTTGTAATATGAGGAAACTGCAACAAGGAACACTTTTCATGCACAGCCTCCAACTGTTCCCGCCGCCTGTCTCCATATACCGGTAAGTCACGTCCTCTTGAAAATGATGGTCGTCGTAGCACTTGATGATGTTAGGCCATCGTTGATGACTCCAATTCCGATCATATGGACACACAGTCAGTCGTCAAATTTTCCGCGTCTCACATCAAACAGCAGACCGTAAGATTTGCGCACGGCCGGTTTAGGGAACCATTGCGATTACGTAGCACACAACAATGTCGCCGAACAAATAATCTCTATCCCTTTAGATTTCTGTCTGATTACTCAAGTGTAAGCAGCCTACGACGAATAAAACACGAAGCAAACTCCCCAAAGAGACAAAACTGCGGCTGACGAAGTAGTTTACATTAATGTGTAACATGGAAATAACTTGCGTCAAAGAATTTCAACAACGGTCATGAACAGCACCAATGTGACGTAAAGCGCAGATCAAGTCTAGACGGTGGAAGGTCTCACTCACAACACTTGATTCGTCAAAAACAGCCTGTTGTCGGCCTACGACCTCGCTTTAGCGACACAGATATATTAAGCATATCATCATTTTGACTTTAACGCAGAAAAGTGCAATGAAGATCTGAAATTAATCAGACCCTGGGTGCATTTTCTCCAGCGATCGAGAGGACGTGGACTAGATCCGCCATCTTACAGACGGAAGTTCTTCCCTTTGAGTAACGTTTCATCTTGTTGGTAATACCTTGTCTGTCAATGTCTTCCGATCACTTTTCTATTGTTTTCCTTCATCATTAGTAATCATGTTGACGATTCTTCATTTTGATTAAAATTTTTACAACTTTAAAATATAATCCCCAGGTAGCTGATTTATATCGAGGCCAGTAAAGCTGCGCTGGTAGGCGGTGCGTCCAATAATGACTACTCTGCGCCATTTCAAACCTCGATTGAACCGCCTTGTCAGTTTCCGCACTTTGGGACTTCTATGTGTGATCACAATGGGGATTTGCATTTACGTTCACCAGACAACTTTCTTGTTCGGCGAGAATGGGAAGGCGGCCGTGGTTAATTTGAAAATCAGGCACAATCCTCACATTTCATTGACCGCTACCATTATAACTCCTATAACTACTACTACTACTGCAACTACTGCAGCCAGTAACGACACCGACTACGAAGTGCAAACCTGCATTCACCCATCTCTTGACATCAATGACTCAACCATGATGACATTTTATAAGAAATTCCCTGCACTAAACTGCAGCGGAGACAAGAACTGGGTCTATGTGCACAACGGAACACTGCGCTTTTCTGAAGAAGCCGTGGCAAAGCATGGACAATTTCACTGCGATTATTTCCCGTTGATTCGTGGACCGGGAGACTACAAAATATTCTTTGGAAAACCTGTAAAAGATATTCAGAATTATACTCCATTAGTTTCAGACTTTTTCAAAATAAAATGCAGAAATTTGAGGAACAAATTGTATGAGAATATCCACGCGGGGGTGCACTACAATGCCACGATCAGAGAACGTATCCGTACAACGAAACCTCCAGCAAATGGTCTTGGCTTGTCCATTGCGTTCATTGGCTTCGATTCTATGTCCAGGATGTCCTGGCTACGGCGCATGCCTAAAACACGAGAGTACATGGTGAACGAGCTGAAAGCAATAGAGCTGGAGGGCTATAACGTTATGGGTGACGGAACTCCAGCTGCACTTTTCCCAATCCTGACAGGAAAACACGAGCACGAACTTCCGGAAGCCAGAAAGAAGTTCAAAAATGCCAAACCCGTGGATAACTTCCCCTGGCTGTGGAAAACATTTAGCAAAAATGGGTACGTGACTTCTTGGGCGGATGCTGAAACTGGGATTGCTCCATTTAATTACAGACTGCTGGGTTTTGAACATTCCCCAACGGACTATTTTATGCGGCCGTTCTACTTGGCCGTCAATCCTTACTATAAGAGGTATTCCTCTCACTGTCACGGGTCAGAGCCCAAACATATGGTGTGGTTTAAATTCATTGAGGATATATTCAGCATGTACAAAGATGACCCCAAGTTCCTGGTGCACTTCTATACACCTCTCAGCCACGATGACAACAACAAGATCACCATGGTTTGTGCATGTTTTTGATGAACTCTTTACACCTGACAAATACACCAACCTCAACATTCAATGTCATGTGTGTCATTTTCATTATCGTTACAATCAATGTCATGTGTGTCATTTTCATTATCGTTACAATCAATGTCATGTGTGTCATTTTCATTATCGTTACAATCAATGTCATGTGTGTCATTTTCATTATCGTTACAATCAATGTCATGTGTGTCATTTTCATTATCGTTACAATCAATGTCATGTGTGTCATTTACATTATCGTTACAATCAATGTCATGTGTGTCATTTTCATTATCGTTACAATCAATGTCATGTGTGTCATTTACATTATCGTTACAATCAATGTCATGTGTGTCATTTACATTATCGTTGCAATCAATGTCATGTGTGTCATTTACATTATCGTTGCAATCAATGTCATGTGTGTCATTTTCATTATCGTTACAATCAATGTCATGTGTGTCATTTTCATTATCGTTACAATCAATGTCATGTGTGTCATTTTCATTATCGTTACAATCAATGTCATGTGTGTCATTTTCATTATCGTTACAATCAATGTCATGTGTGTCATTTTCATTATCGTTACAATCAATGTCATGTGTGTCATTTACATTATCGTTACAATCAATGTCATGTGTGTCATTTTCATTATCGTTACAATCAATGTCATGTGTGTCATTTACATTATCGTTACAATCAATGTCATGTGTGTCATTTACATTATCGTTGCAATCAATGTCATGTGTGTCATTTTCATTATCGTTACAATCAATGTCATGTGTGTCATTTTCATTATCGTTACAATCAATGTCATGTGTGTCATTTACATTATCGTTGCAATCAATGTTATGTGTGTCATTTACATTATCGTTACAATCAATGTCATGTTTGTCATTTACATTATCGTTGCAATCAATGTCATCGTCTTCGTCATTATCAGTATCATATATATATATAAATATATATGAGGTGTATATGAGGTATATATGAGCTATATATGAGGTATAAATGAGGTATATATGAGGTGTATATGAGGTATATATAAATATATATGAGGTATATATGAGGTATATATAAATATATATGAGGTATATATGAGGTATATATAAATATATATGAGGTATATATGAGGTATATATGAGGTATATATAAATATATATGAGGTATATATATGAGGTATATATGAGGTATATATGAGCTATATATGAGGTATAAATGAGGTATATATGAGGTGTATATGAGGTATATATAAATATATATGAGGTATATATGAGGTATATATGAGCTATATATGAGGTATAAATGAGGTATATATGAGGTGTATATGAGGTATATATAAATATATATGAGGTATATATGAGGTACATAAGAGGTATATATGAGGTGTATATGAGGTATATATAAATATATATGAGGTATATATGATGTATATATGAGGTATATATGAGGTATATGTGAGGTATATATGAGGTATATATGAGGTATATATGAGATATATATGATGTATATATGAGGTATATATGAGGTATATGTGAGGTATATATGAGGTATGTATGAGGTATACATAAATATATATGAGATATATATGAGGTATATATGAGGTATATATATATATATATATATATATATATATATATATATATATATATATATAGATGGTCATCATCAAGTACCGGGCCTGCTGGCGTAGGTGATCATGTCTCTCCACAACTTTCGGTGACGACAGTTATTTATCATTTCTGTTGTTGACCTTCTGCTAAGCCATTCTCTTAAGCTGTCTGGTATTTTTTCTCTTTGCTTCCCTCTATCTCTTCGTTCCTCAATTTTTCCAGTTGTTACAATATATTCCAGTTTTTCTCTTCTCATTACATGGCCAACAAATGATGATTGTTTCTTCCTAATATTGGAAATTAGCTCTCCTTTTGCTTTGGTCTCTTTCAGAACGTTTTCATTACTCTTCTTAGCTGTCCATGGTATTCTCAACATTCTTCTGTAAAACCACATTTCTACAGACTCCAGTGATTTTCTTATTTGTTGTCCTATTGTCCATGATTCGCATCCATATGTTAAGACTGATTCTACATAACATTTAAGAAATCTTTTTCTTGTTTCTATTGTCAAAAATGAATTGCATAGTATCTTCCTAATTTTTTTTTGGAAAGCTGCTTTTGCCTGAGCAATTCTGCATATCACCTCTTTTGTACATCTTTCGTCTGAGGTTAACAAAGTTTCTAAATACTTAAATTCATTTACCTGTTTTAATATTGTTCCACTTGTCTTTATTTTGCACTGAGGTGATGTCTTTTTCTTTGTTATTACCATAACTTCTGATGATATATATATATATATATATATATATATATATATATATAACATAATAAATCTCGTCTTACTTCGTTTTCTTGATTCGACTCTTTCATTGTTTTTCCCTCATGCTTTGCCTATATTTTTACTTCTACTATGTTTCTTCTCCTTGTACTTTATCTACTTCTCATAATTCATCTTTTTTTTGTTCTTATTTTCCTTCTAGTTCTTTTTCTTACCTTTTTCTTTCTTTATTCATCGTCACCTTACTCTCTTTCTTTTTCTTCCATTTCACTTTGTTCAACTTCCATTCATCTTGCCAATGTTATACTTCACGCCACTTCTTTTCCTTTTATCTTAATTGTGTTTCCACGTTATCTATCTAATCTTCTTTTCCCTTCATCTACCTAATCATTTTCATTTCACCTACCTAATCTTTTTCCCTTCATCTGTCCAATCTTTGTTCCCATGGCTGTCTACAATTTCTATGACTTCAACAATTAAATCATCTTTTCCCTTCATTTGTCCAATCTTTGTTCCCATGGCTGTCTACAATTTCTATGACTTCAACAATTAAATCATCTTTTCCCTTCATTTGTCCAATCTGTGTTCCCATGGCTGTCTACAATTTCTATGACTTCAACAATTAAATCATCTTTTCCCTTCATTTGTCCAATCTTTGTTCCCATGGCTGTCTACAATTTCTATGACTTCAACAATTAAATCATCTTTTCCCTTCATCTGTCTACAATTCTAATCCCACCAACTATCAAATCTTATTTTCCCTTCATCTACCTGATTTTCTTTTCCCTTCCTCCATTTAACCTTCTTTCCCCTTCCTCCATACAACGTTCTTTTTCCTTCATCTACCTAATATGTTTTTTCCTTCATCTACCTAATATGTTTTTTCCTTCATCTACCTAATATGTTTTTTCCTTCATCTACCTAATATGTTTTTTCCTTCATCTACCTAATATGTTTTTTCCTTCATCTACCTGATATGTTTTTTCCTTCATCTACCTAATATGTTTTTTCCTTCATCTACCTAATATGTTTTTCCTTCATCTACCTAATATGTTTTTTCCTTCATCTACCTAATATGTTTTTTCCTTCATCTACCTAATATGTTTTTTCCTTCATCTACCTAATATGTTTTTTCCTTCATCTACCTAATATGTTTTTTCCTTCATCTACCTAATATGTTTTTTCCTTCATCTACCTAATATGTTTTTTCCTTCATCTACCTAATATGTTTTTTCCTTCATCTACCTAATATGTTTTTTCCTTCATCTACCTAATATGTTTTTTCCTTCATCTACCTAATATGTTTTTTCCTTCATCTACCTGATATGTTTTTTCCTTCATCTACCTAATATGTTTTTTCCTTCATCTACGTAATATGTTTTTTCCTTCATCTACCTAATATGTTTTTTCTTCATCTACCTAATATGTTTTTTCCTTCATCTACCTAATATGTTTTTTCCTTCATCTAACTAATATGTTTTTTCCTTCATCTACCTAATATGTTTTTTCCTTCATCTACCTAATATGTTTTTTCCTTCATCTACCTAATATGTTTTTTCCTTCATCTACCTAATATGTTTTTTCCTTCATCTACCTAATATGTTTTTTCCTTCATCTACCTAATATGTTTTTTCCTTCATCTACCTAATATGTTTTTTCCTTCATCTACCTAATATGTTTTTTCCTTCATCTACCTAATATGTTTTTTCCTTCATCTACCTAATATGTTTTTTCCTTCATCTACCTAATATGTTTTTTCCTTCATCTACCTAATATGTTTTTTCCTTCATCTACCTAATATGTTTTTTCCTTCAAATACCTAATATGTTTTTTCCTTCAAATACCTAATATGTTTTTTCCTTCAAATACCTAATCTTCTTTTCCCTTCATCTACCTAATCTTCTTTTCCCTTCATCTACCTAATCTTCTTTTCCCTTCATCTACCTAATCTTCTTTTCCCTTCATCTACCTAATCTTCTTTTCCCTTCATCTACATAATCTTCTTTTCCCTTCATCTACCTAATCCTCTTTTCCGTTCATCTACCTAATCCTCTTTTCCCTTCATCTACCTAATCCTCTTTTCCGTTCATCTACCTAGTCGTTTGCTCTTCTGTTCGCCTCTGCTGCTGTTATGTTTCCTCTTATTTCTAATATTCAATCAATCCATCTTTTACTCTTCTGAAGGTCCCTGCTGCTGTTATGTTTACTAGTGTTTCTAATGTTCCGTCGATCCATCTTTTACTCTTCTGTTTCTCTTCTGCTGCTGTTATGTTTCCTCGTATTTCTAATATTCAATCAATCCATCTTTTACTCTTCTGAAGGTCCCTGCTGCTGTTATGTTTCCTAGTGTTTCTAATGTTCCGTCGATCCATCTTTTACTCTTCTGTTTCTCTTCTGTTGCTGTTATGTTTCCTTGTGTTTCTAATGTTCAATCGATCCATCTTTTTCGTGATCTGCCCTTGGGTCTGGTGACCTTCCAATGTTTGCTAACGGACTCGTACTTTAATCTTTCTGCCTTGTCACGTGACCAAACCATTTTATCTGTTGTTTCTTTATATACTCTATGGCGGGGGTTATTCCTAGCTTTTTTCTCAGTTCTTTATTTCTGATATTATCTCTCAGGCTGTTTCCTGTTATTCGTGTAACACATTTCATCTTGGTAAATGTTATTTTTCTTAATGTTGTTGCATGTAGGGTCAATGACTGACATTGGTAGCACAACGTTGGCATGAAGATTGTATTGTACAGTGGCCGTTTTGCCTCTAGAGTTATTTCCTTCTTGGAGAATAGTTGTGATAGCTGTCCAATGATGTAACAAACTTTGTTGCACTTGAGTATATTTCAGCAGTTTGTGTATTGTCATGTGTCACTAGACTTCCTATGTACTGGAAGATGGCATGAAGATTGTATTGTACAGTGCCCGTTTTGCCTCTAGAGTTATTTCCTTCTTGGAGAATAGTTGTGATAGCTGTCCAATGATGTAACAAACTTTGTTGCACTTGAGTATATTTCAGCAGTTTGTGTATTGTCATTTGTCACTAGACTTCCTATGTATTGAAATTCCTCTACTTGGCTTTATTTGTCTGCCGTCTATAGTTATTTTGATGTTCTGATTCTCTTTTGAGATGTTCATTATTTCTGTTTTGTTGATGTTGATTTTCATGGTGTATTTTGTGCCTGTGCGGTTGAGTCTATTTAAGTGTTCTCGTAGGTCTTCTATTTTTCCATGCATTGGTTGATCTCCTCTGTCTCTGATGGGTTGGCTAACTTGCATATTTAGTCCATGTATGTGGGTATGTAACATACAGTAGGGGGGATAGTATGCAACCCTGTCTTACACCTTCTAATTTCCAAGTTGACTGTGTTTTTAGTTAGCCGAGTTGGCAGTGTTCCCTAGCGTTTGGCTTCTCGTGGCAAGGCGCTGTTCCAAGTAGTACGGGTTCGATCCTGCTTCGGATCTTATATTGTTCTTTGTTGTTTTTTTTATGCTGTTGATTGTCATTGTTTCCGAGTGCTGTAAACATACTTGTTCCTCTGAAATGATTCGCTGATTATCACCTTGGAAGTTTCCCTCTATAATAATATTCATTTATTATATTTGTCTCTGGACTGTGTAACCTGCTGCTGTTGTTACTGTGCAGCTGCTGTTGTTACTGTGCAGCTGCTGTTACTGTAAATACTTTTATTTATGTTGGTTAGATGTTGGCTTACTACATATGGTGTTAGTATCTCCCACAGTTGTTCTCTGTTTTGATTGTGTTTTGTTGTCTTTTCTGCAAGCTGTTTTAAGGTGAATAGAGCGCCAGTACATCTTCTGTTTTTTTTTCGGAACCCATTTGAGAATCGCTCAACTGTATTTCTATTGTTGGTCTCAGCCTTTTTTCCACAATTTTGGCATATGACTTTCCTACATGGCTTAGAAGCGATATACCTCTATATTGATTGCAGTCCCTCTTGTTACTTGTTTTTCCATATCGGCACGATGATTGCTCGTTGCCAGTCTTCTGTAATAAAGAAAAGACGATAGTCATATGTTGGACATGTGATGAGAGGAGATAATAACCGAATAGCAAAGCAAGCCCTCAGATGGGAAACAACAGGTAAGAGAAAAAGAGGAAGACCCAGGGAGACACTGAGAAGAACATTGATGAGAGAGGCAAGAGCAGCAGGATTCGGCTCCCTCAATGAGACAGAGCTGCTTGCACAGAACAGAGACAAATGGCAAGATTTGATAAAATATCTTTAAAAGAGTTGAAAACTGGTAGAACAAAAATTCAGGTAGGAGAAGGTGTTTCTTGACCTACGCCCTATGGGACGGCTACGGCTCGAAAGGTCAATAGATAGATAGATAGTCTTCTGGGGCTTTATGTTGGTGCCGTGCCGCATTGAACATTCTGTGCAGCCATGTAACTTTTATTTTCTCTTGCTGCTGCTATTATTTCTACTGGTATGTTATCTATCACCGGTGCTTTATTTCTTGATACATATTTGATTATTCCTTCGATTTCCACTTTCATGATGTTGGGTTCGGTGATTGTGCGTTCTTGCTTGGGTTTTGTTGTGTTATTGATAGTTGTTGTCATGTTTAAAAGGCCTTCAAAATATTATATCCATCACTGTTGCATATCTTGGTTATCTGATATTGGCTGTCCGTCTTTGTCATGTATGACCTCAGTAGGATCATGGTTTCGTCTCTAGCTCTTGTTGCTTTTACTGCTTTGTAGAATTCTCTTGTCGCTATCTTGAAGTCCCGGCTCATATTTCGTTTGAATTCTGTCCATTTGTTTTGTTTAGCTTCTTTGATTAAAATTTTAACTTGTTTCCAACTTAAAGCATATTTTTCATATTCTTTTTGGATCTTATTCTCCCTCCAATTTTTAAAGTTTCTTCTTCTCTGTAATTGCTTCTCCAACGCTTCGTTCCACCACGGGGTGTTCTTTTCCTCTTCCCTTGTCCTTAGCTTCTTTCTACATTCTGTTTTTGAGATGTTCATTACTGCTTTCTTAAACTGTTCCCACTATTCTCCTACTGTGCTTACTTTGTTAGGGAGTTTCTTATCGACAAAGGATCCCACTATATCCCTGTTCTGTGTATACCAATGTTTCCATTCAAATCTCGCATCACTAACATGTCGTCGCTTTCTTTAGTCTTGTTGAAAATTTCATTTAGTGTCTCAGATAATTCTTCGTCGTCTTTTTCATTGTTGTTACAAGGTGCATAAACATGTACATAAGTTGTTTTTCTGTTGTCTTCTAGTACTCTGGTTGTAATTATTCTTTCTGAGTAGCATATTATTTGTTTAATATTCCTTGCGTGTTCTGGGTCGATGATAAAGCCTACTCCGTGTGTTGCTCTTTGTGTGTTGTCGACTCCTGACAACATTATAGTGTAGTTCATGTGTGTTTTCTTTATATGTTGTCCTTTTACTCTGGTGTCCGCTAATTCTGGTGTCCGCTAATTCTGGTGTCCGCTAATTCTGGTGTCCGCTAATTCTGGTGTCCCCTAATTCTGGTGTTCGCTAATTCTGGTGTCCACTAATTCTGGTGTCCACTAATTCTGGTGTTCGCTAATTCTGGTGTCCGCTAATTCTGGTGTCCACTAATTCTGGTGTCCACTAATTCTGGTGTCCCCTAATTCTGGTGTTCGCTAAATCTGGTGTCCCCTAATTCTGGTGTCCCTAATTCTGGTGTCCACTAATTCTGGTGTCCCCTAATTCTGGTGTTCGCTAAATCTGGTGTCCACTAATTCTGGTATCCCCTAAATCTGGTGTCCACTAATTCTGGTGTCCCCTAATTCTGGTGTCCACTAATTCTGGTGTCCCCTAATTCTGGTGTTCGCTAATTCTAGTATTTTAATTTTAGTTTTAATGTTGGGGTGAAGGGAAGAAAAATAGAGAAGTTACAGTTGATGGATATACCGGAGGTGCAACGGTTATGACGTAATATACCACAAAGTAGGTTCATGATTTTTTCCTGGTCACTCAGTTTTGATTGGGGCCAGAATTGAGCGGTAGAAAATATAAGGCTGAGAGGTCATGGTTTGAAATATCGACCTAGAGGTCACCCCCCCACCCCCTTCCTTTAATTGCTTGTGCGTTTTTTGTGTGTGTGTAAACGACAAATAGCGACGTTCCGTATCAAGTACCTATTATCAGAAGAGTAATAATTAAACAATAGTAATAAAGTCACTAAAATAATCACTTTTTAAAAAAAAAGACTTTAATTGATTCCTTCTTTGTTTGTCCCCAGGCTGATAACGATCTGATGAACTTTGTTGCTCGCCTTCACACCAATGGTTTTCTCAACAACACAGTCCTTGCTGTCATGGCTGACCATGGCGCGCGCTTTAACGTAGTCAGGAGAACGGTCTCGGGCAGGCTGGAGGAGAGACTGCCTTACGTCAGTCTGGTGTTCCCCCCTTGGTTTGAGAGGAAGTACCCCCACTTAATCAGGAACGTTAAGACCAACGTACACAGACTCACGACTCCGCTTGATTTGCACGAAACGTTTAAAGATTTCCTCAAATTTGACGGGGCCGGAATAGGAAACACAAAGAACAGAGGCATTAGTTTGTTCAAGGAAATACCAAAGTCTCGATCTTGCATTGAGGCTAATCTTGAACCTCATTGGTGCGCATGTCTAAAGTGGAAGAGCGTATCTGATTCCGACCAGAATGCCAGAAAAGTTGTCCAGGCCGCTCTGGATTCTATAAACAACTTCACGGAGCCGTACCGCTCAGATTGTGCGCTACTAGATGTTGCCAACATAACGACCTTATCAAAGATGGCTGCCAGTGAAGACGTCATCCAGTTCCGGCATATTAATGGCGGTAAAGCCATCAACCCATTGGCGGCAGACAAGTCCGTGTACATGAATAAAGTCATGTACCAGTTGACGTTCACGACAGAACCAGGAAACGGAGAATTTGAGATTACCATACAGCATTTACTAGACACTGACGTCATGGTTGTTAACCCTAAGTCTATCAGCAGAATCAACCAGTACGGAAACGACCCGGCCTGTATACTGGACAAGGATCGTGAAATTAGGCAATATTGTTATTGCATCAATAAATTGCCGCAAAATTCAGATGATGACCGGATATGAACATCAGCTATGCTCACAGGTGTAACCAGTTGTAACGAGAGGTGTAACCAGTTGTAACGGGATGTATAATCAGTTGTAACGAGAGGTGTAACCAGTTGTAACGGGATGTATATTCAGTTGTAACGAGAGGTGTAACCAGTTGTTACGAGAGGTGTAACCAGTTATAACGAGATGTAACAAGCAATAACGTGTACGCCAGATAATTGCAGACATCACTTTAACAAACCCCCCCCCCCCCCCCCCCCCCCACACACACCCCCCCCCCCCCCCGACCCCAGGAATAGGGTAAATGCTGAAAAGATAGTACCGCGAGATGAATAAAGTGAAGCCTCGTACTTCGAACGCCCCTAACTTCGTGTGTTCCAGAGTTCGAACAAAAAATTCGAACGATGATTGTACTATCGAACTGTGAGTGCGGAGGCGCAGTGATGCAATACAATGTGTAAATGAGTTGTATTCTGCGCCGGTCACTCCTGAGTTACGCTCGCGTGTTGACCGCGCTCTTCTTCGCCTTATTGTGTGTGTGTGTGTGTGTATGCCACTTTCATACATCACTATATGTCTATATTGTGTAGGTGTGTATGTGTGTGCCACTTTCATACATCACTATAGGTCTATTTTGTGTGTGTGTGTGTGTGTATGCCACTTTCATACATCACTATAGGTCTATTTTGTGTGTGTGTGTGTATGTGTATGCCACTTTCATACATCACTATAGGTCTATTTTGTGTGTGTGTTTATGCCACTTTCATACATCACTATAGGTCTATTTTGTGTGTGTGTGTGTGTGTATGCCACTTTCATACATCACTATAGGTCTATTTTGTGTGTGTATGCCACTTTCATACATCACTATAGGTCTATTTTGTGTGTGTGTGTGTGTATATATGCCACTTTCATACATCACTATAGGTCTATTTTGTGTGTGTGTTTATGCCACTTTCATACATCACTATATGTCTATTTTGCGTGTGTGTGTGTGTGTGTGTGTGTGTATATGCCACTTTCATACATCACTGTAGGTCTATTGTGTGTGTGTGTGTGTATATGCCACTTTCATACAACACTATAGGTCTATTTTGTGTGTGTGTGTATATATGCCACTTTCATACATCACTATAGGTCTATTTGTGTGTGTGTGTGTATATATGCCACTTTCATACATAACTATAGGTCTATTTTGTGTGTGTGTATATATATGCCACTTTCATACATCACTATAGGTCTATTTTGTGTGTGTGTGTGTATATATATGCCACTTTCATACATCACTATAGGTCTATTTTGTGTGTGTGTGTATATATGCCACTTTCATACAACACTATAGGTCTATTTTGTGTGTATGTATATATATGCCACTTTCATACATCACTATAGGTCTATTTTGTGTGTGTGTGTATATATATATGCCACTTTCATACATCACTATAGGTCTATTTTGTGTGTGTGTGTGTGTATATATGCCACTTTCATACATCACTATAGGTCTATTTTGTGTGTGTGTGTGTGTATATATGCCACTTTCATACATCACTATAGGTCTATTTTGTGTGTGTGTGTGTGTATATATGCCACTTTCATACATCACTATAGGTCTATTTTACATCAGAATTTGAAACATTCCTCAAAGTCTTCTTTCGTCGAAGCTATTCTTGGATGTTATAGTTAATAGAGAGGAGCTCCCCCCTCTCTCTCTCATTCTCTCTCACTTTCTCTCACTCTCTCACTCTCCTCACTCTCTCTCTCACTCTCTCTCTCTCTGTATATATATGTATATATACATGAAAGTGGCACATGTGTGGCGGATGTAAAGACAATAAGGAGAGTAAAATAAAGCACTCAACAAGTAGCGCTAATTGCAGGAGTGAGAACACATCGTTATTTGTCGTGTTCATGGGAACGGAAACATTCGTGTTTTTTCATGTTAATTTCAGCTAATAGTTGTTATTTCAGCTTGTTAACTTCAACATAACATTCACGTATTTTATTTATTGCTTCATATTTTAATGTTTTAATGTATTGTTTATGAAATGTAATTGTTTTTACTTCAGCTTAAGTTATGTATATTTGCTGTTTTAGTTGATCAAAATGGGAACTATTTACAGGTTTGGATCGTATTCTTCTGCTCTCCAAACCGAAAAAAAAGCGCGGATTCTATTACTTGTGGTGTTAAAAGTTGTTTTTTTCCTATCGGTTATGAAATAAAAAAATTTAAGATATGTACGATTGAAGTTTGAAAAGGTTTGCTTCCTAGAAGATGATTTTAATAACACTCAAGAAGTCCCTTGAGATGTTCCTGTAGATTTAGGCAACAGGAAGAAGTCTCAGGTGCCAGATCACAACTGTGCGGTCTCAGACTTGAGACGCTCCTCCAGTGCAGCCACTGTTTGTCGGTTCACGTGTGGGCGAGAATTGTCGTGCTGAAGAATTGCATGTTTCCCTGATGACCATGCATCAATCGTGGCTGAGTTGCTGCATCCTTGTCGCCCTAGAGTTGAGGGTATTGCCGTGCTCAATCAACTATGAGTGGACTACGCGCACGCAGTCCAAAATCATCATTACTTGTCCCGCTGATGCGACGACTTTGAACTTTTCTGGGGTGGGTGAATTCTTATGTCTGAACATCATCGACTGTAGGTGAATCCTTATGAATGTACATCATCGACTGTAGGTGAATCATTATGTCTGAACATCATCGACTACAGGTGAATCTTTATGAATGTACATCATCGACTGTAGGTGAATCATTATGTCTGAACCTCATCAACTGTAGGTGAATCCTTATGAATGTACATCATCGACTGTATGTGAATCCTTATGTCTGAACATCATCGACCGTAGGTGAATCTTTATGTCTGAACATCATCGACTGTATGTAAATCCTTAGTTAGTCTGCACAACATCGACCGAAGGTGAATCCTTATGTCTGTACAACATCAACTGTAGGTGAATCCTTATGTCTGTACAACATCGACTGTAGATGAATCCTTATGTCTGTACAACATCGACTGTAGATGAATCCTTATGTCTGTACAACATCGACTGTAGATGAATCCTTATGTCTGTACAACATCGACTGTAGATGAATCATTATGTCATGAAAAAGGATTGAAAACATGTGGATCAGTGAGCCTGACTTGTTCATTCTGTGGCGGTGTTCAAACATTGGTAGAAATAGCCACGATAGAAGCTGTTCGATAAAAACAAAACCTAAAAAAAATACACAATAGCCTCCATCAGACAATAGCCTCCATAGCCTGACAAGACGAAAAGGGCCATATATTCATATATATATATATATATATATATATATATATACATATATATCCTCATTATCATCATCATGAGGTGCATGTCCTGTAGAGAACGTTACACTCAGCAGCCTGACTGAAACAATCTCTGTCCCTAGCCAGTGCTGCCCGCTTCTTCTGTCATCACCTTCAAGGTCTCCTTGATGTCTTTGCTCTGAAATCATTTTCATTTTGGTCTGCCCCTGATGCGTCATCCAGGAACCATGCCTTCCATTATTGTTCTTTCCAGCCCGCTGTGTCTTTAGTTGTGGTCATAGTATTTAAATTGCCTTGTAGATTGGTGTTTATGAGCCGGTTCTTTTTCATGAAACATGGCTCAATTCGACAGTCTTCGCCTATGACGCCTTCGAAGGCTTCCATAGACGAGAAGAGACATGTGCTGCTGCTATAGATCAGAAAGATGCATACAACAGAGTACCATTTGAATACCTCATGCATATGCTCCTCAAATTGGCGGTGCACCCCTTTCACATTAGATGGATCGCTGTAGCACTGTTTCAGAGGAAGGTGATACTCAGATGTGGAAGTTGGTCTTCCGAGCCAACATCCATTTGTCCGTGCTGCCAGGCTCACTAATGTCACCAGTTCAATTTAACGTGGACACAATAAAGATCACGGAACAACGATTGGCTGGGAGGGGAAGAGCTACGATTTTTGCTGATTACATTCTGGCATATCGATAGGGAAGAGAAAGGCGGGAAATCGCCTCACCATGCAAAATGATCTCGATCGCATCTCTTGCTGGTTTGGAGTATCAGGTGCATTGGTTAATCCTAAAAAAAGCATCAGTTGCATGGTTCTCCCTTAACAATCGTTTCGTTAACACAGAAACACCAGTGCTACGAATGGGGGTTGATGACGTGACTCAAGAAACTAAAGTAAGATTAGTAATTCTACGAACACAATAAAGTCTTGATCTTACCCGTGTGTGTCTTCAACTCTTATCACTGCTTGACAGTGCCTTCTCATGATCTAATTATGTCCACCTTCAACTCTTACCACTTTCTTGACAGTGCCTTCTCATGATCTAATTATGTCCACCTTCAACTCTTATCACTTTCTTGACAGTGCCTTCTCATGATCTCAGTATGTCCACCTTCAACTCTTATCACTTTCTTGACAGTGCCTTCTCATGATCTCAGTATGTCCACCTTCAACTCTTATCACTGCTTGACAGTGCCTTCTCATGATCTCAGTATGTCCACCTTCAACTCTTATCACTGCTTGATAGCTACCCCAAAACTGATGCGCTCAAGTCCTTTGTGTCGGTGGATTGGCGCAGACATCACATTACGACAAAAACTACGGCATAACACAAATTACGCTCAAGTAACGTCTTTGTAAGGGCGGGAAAGCAACAAAAAAAAAAAAAAGAATTATGATCGGCTGAACGTATAAAACCAAAATAAATGATATAAAAGAATTATGATCGGCTGAACGTATAAAACCAAAATAAATTATATAAAAGAATTATGATCGGCTGAACGTATAAAACCAAAATAAATGATATAAAAGAATTATGATGGGCTGAACGTATAAAACCAAAATAAATGATATAAAAGAATTATGATCGGCTGAACGTATAAAACCAAAATAAATGATATAAAATAATCCGGAAATTGTTCCATGCGTGTATGATTATTGCATTATTTGACATGTTCTCTGCAGTTCTACTTGCGGGTCTAAATAGCATTTTATATATTTTATATGCGTGCTTGTATCCTCAGATATAAATTAATGAAATAAATATGTTAAAGACATCGATCACAAACAAAATTAACGACAGTGATGGTTAATTTATGTTAAATATTAATTTTGTTGAGGAAACGAAAAATCTGTACATGATTTTTTTTTTTTTCATTTTCAATTAAGAAGAAAGTCAATCTATCTAGGCACTGAGCATCACAAGAGAAACACTTGACTCGATGTGATCAATGATAGCAGGTAGGAGGAAGTTGGAATACTTGGTTACAACTGGCAAAATACAGGGAAAGAGAGATCGCGGACGACAAAGTGAGAAAATACTGGTTAGCTTGGTGTCATGGCATGGAAAACAGTCAACAACAGAACTGATACGACGCAGTGTAGATAGAAGATTGTGGAGGGACATGATCGCCTGTGCCAGCCGGTATGGCACATGATGATGATGAGGGAGAAGTTGAGAGTTGGCGGGAGTCGTGTGATCTTTTCCATTAGTTTGTGAAAGTTACATTGATGACGTCACAATGTATTTTCTTCTACTGCTGTTGGTGGTTGATGTGTCTTGTGTGCTGTTGGTGGTTGATGTGTCTTGTGTGCTGCTGTGATGTGCTCTCCGAACCATCCAGAAAATGCCAAAAGAGATAGGATTACAATAAACATCGAAGAGGAGACGAGGGAAAATACAACTCAGAGATTGGGTACAGTGAAGGCAGAGTTATGCAGCATGAGCTAGTCCTGGGTGACCACAACCGGAATAGATCAACCGAATTTTGTTGTTGCCCTAAAGAGAATTGCTTCCGCTTAAATAAAGCCAATATGGTTCGGAGATTCCCAAAATGTGAGGTTCCCTTTTACCCACGATGTGCCCTCCCATTATTTTCTGTTACAGATATGTTACATAGAGAGACACCCCACACACGGTCATTGAAAGCTCTAGAAAACACGGTAGATACACACATAGATACAATAGGTGTAGTGTTAAATGTTATCAAAATAATTTTGGTAGCTTTTTTTTTTTGGGGGGGGGAGGGGGGGAGTGGTCGGAGAGGGGTACCCTTGAATAATGATTGAGCGCCATTAAACGAGCTTGCCACAGAGTACTGTCACTGACGTCACACAAAGGGGACTATGTGTTCAGTTTGTGAATGATTGTCGATCGAGTTCCTGTGGGATTGTCTGAAGTGTGCCAGCCTCACTCTGGTTTGATGATCGTTGATGATATTGTTGAGAGTAAGAGATAACGAGAGAGAGAGAGAGAGAGAGAGAGAGAGAGAGAGAGGAAGATAGAGAGACCGAATGTAACAAGCTGGCTGTCAACGTTAGCAATATCTTCATATACTCTCGACAGGACTAAACACTTTTCACTCTTTTATTTAATCTTTGGTCTCCTCTCCATGTCTTTGTCATATCCCTATTCCTCCTAGCGCTATCTTTATTACCTCTCCTGCTCTTCTTCCCCCTTGCCACCCCTATTCTCCTTTCTTTTTTTCTTCTTCTCATTCTCTTAGTTCCCAATGAGACACATTTCATTTTTCAAATTTCTCATTGTTTTAGTTCCTTTGGTCTAATTAAATCCAACCTGCCATATTGACTATTAATCTTTTAACCAGGCTCTACGTGAATCCTGCCCCCCCCCCCCCCCCACCACCGTCTTTTCCGCCATGTTGTAGATCTGTGTTGTGTATTCTGACTCTGAAATTTGCGTTTAATGTTGTATTGCTTATTCGATATACCCGATGAAGGCTTATGCCGAAACGTTGGTTTTTGTGTTTCTGTTAGTCTAGCTGCTCAATACCATTTAACGTATAATTTTCATGTCATCAGATGACTGTTATTGTTAACAATATCGGCGTCATCACTGCCATACTGTAATACTTGTCAATTGATATCAAACACCTTTTTTTGAGTTATCACTTGAGTTATCATATAGCACTCATATGTTTGTTCTCTGAGTCGGTATTCATAGCTGTAGAGACTACCGTAGCAGAATATAGAAAACATCTCTCTAGTCATATCGGTGTTAGTGGCCGTCTAACTCATCTCTACATGCAGCTGACTCAGTGGTTTAAGTCCATCTACTTCGGGGAGACGTTTCTCTTTAGCTTAAACTATTTCTCGTTTCTCTCATTTCTCTATATCCGTGTTACACATTTCCATATTCGCTTAACTTTCTACACGTCAGCTGTTTGACTGTCACTTCTAACTATACTTTTCATTATTCTAACTATACTATTCATTGTTCTAATGATACTTTTCATTACTTTAACTATACTATTCATTGTTCTAATGATACTTTTCGTTACTTTAACTATACTATTCATTGTTCTAATGATACTTTTCATTACTCTAACTATACTATTCATTGTTCTAACTATACTTTTCATTACTCTAACTATACTATTCATTGTTCTAACTATACTTTTCATTACTCTAACTATACTATTCATTGTTCTAACTATACTTTTCATTACTCTAACTATACTATTCATTGTTCTAACTATACTTTTCGTTTCGTTTATTAAAGGATCTTTGTGTTGCGTTTTGACCTTTGAGCCTTGTCACGTGGCCAAAACATTGTATTTTATATCTCACTAATCGAATGATAGAAACATAACATTTGTCGACACCGTTTCTCTGCATTCTAGTAAAAAGCCAAGATAGAACAATATAAGATGAGCCAAGATAGAACAATATAAGATGAGCCAAGATAGAACAATATAAGATGAGCCAAGATAGAACAATATAAGATGAGCCAAGATAGAACAATATAAGATGAGCCAATATAGAACAATATAAGATGAGCCAATATAGAACAATATAAGATGAGCCAATATAGAACAATATAAGATGAGTCAATATAGAACAATATAAGATGAGCCAAGATAGAACAATATAAGATGAGCCAATATAGAACAATATAAGATGAGCCAAGATAGAACAATATAAGATGAGCCAATATAGAACAATATAAGATGAGCCAAGATAGAACAATATAAGATGAGCAATATAGAACAATATAAGATGAGCCAATATAGAACAATATAAGATATGTCAATATCATCAACATCATTAAGTACCAAGCCTGCTGGCGTAGGTCATCATGTCTCTCCACAACTTTCGATGACGACAGTTATTTATCATGTCTGTTGTTGACCTTCTACCAAGCCATTCTCTTAAGCTGTCTGGTATCTTCTCTGCTTTCCTCTTATCTCTTCGTCCCTCAGTTTTCCCAGTTGTTACAATATATTCCAGTTGTTCTCTTCTCATTACATGGCCAAAAAATGATGATTGTTTCTTCCAAATTTTGGAAATTAGCTCTATTTTGCTTTGACCTTTTTCATAAGTTTTTCATTACTCTTCTTAGCTATCCATGGTATTCTCAACATTCTTCTGTAAAACCACATTTCTAAAGCCTTGAGTGATTTTCTTATATGTTGTCCTATTGTCCATGATTCACATCCGTCTGTTAAGGCTGGGTTTACATAATATTTAAGAACTGTTTTTCTTTTTTCTATTGTCAAAAATGGATTGCATAGTCTCTTTTCATTCTTTGAAAACTGCTTTTGCCTGAGCCATTCTGCATCTCACCTCTGCTGTACACCTACCATATGAGGTTAACAAAGTTCCCAAATATTTAAATTCATTTACCTGTTTTAATATTGTCCGTCTTGTCATTATTTTGTACTGGGGTGATGTCTTTTATTTGTTACCATTACATGTGTCTTTTTGCTATTAAGGCTGAGTCCTTTATTTTTGCTTGCTTTCGCTATAATTTTTAACATTTCTTCTAACTCATTTCACTCTTAGCAATTAAGACTGTATCATCAGCATACCTTAGATGTCAATAGAGAACACTATACGATATGTCAATATCCAACCATATATGTCAATATACGACCATATATGTCAATATAGAACTATATACGGTAAACCACGATAGAATTATTATACAAGATAAATCAAGATAGAACAATATAAGATAAGCCAAATTTAGCACAATGCAAGATAAGCCAAGATAGAACAATATAAGATAAGCCAAAATAGAACAATATAAGATAAGCCAAGATAGAACAATATAAGATAAGCCAAGATAGAACAATATAAGATAAATCCATATAGAACAAGATACAATAAGCCAAGATAGAACATTATAAGATAACTAAGACAGAACAATATATAGATAAGCCAAGATAGAACAAGGTAAGATAATCCAAGATAGAACAATGTAAGATAATCCAAGACAAAACAATATATAGATAAGCCAAGATAGAACAATATAAGATAATCCAAGATAGAACAATGTAAGATAATCCAAAACAGAACAATATTAGATAAACCACGACAGAATAATATAAGTTAAGCCAAATTATAACAATGTAAAATAAACGAAGATAGAACAATATAAGATAGGCCAAGATAGAACAATATAAGATAAGCCAAGATAGAACAATATAAGATAAGCCAAAATAGAACAATATAAGATAGGCCAAGATAGAACAATATAAGATAGGCCAAAATAGAACAATATAAGATAGGCCAAGATAGAACAATATAAGATAAGCCAAGATAGAACAATATAAGATAAGCCAAAATAGAACAATATAAGATAGGCCAAGATAGAACGCTATAAGATAAGCCAAAATAGAACAATATAAGATAAGCCAAAATAGAACAATATAAGATAAGCCAAAATAGAACAATATAAGATAAGCCAAAATAGAACAATATAAGATAGGCCAAAATAGAACAATATAAGATAAGCCAAAATAGAACAATATAAGATAAGCCAAAATAGAACAATATAAGATAGGCCAAAATAGAACAATATAAGATAAGCCAAAATAGAACAATATAAGATAAGCCAAAATAGAACAATATAAGATAAGCCAAGATAGAACAATATAAGATAAGCCAAAATAGAACAATATAAGATAAGCCAAAATAGAACAATATAAGATAAGCCAAGATAGAACAATATAAGATAAGCCAAAATAGAACAATATAAGATAAGCCAAAATAGAACAATATAAGATAAGCCAAGATAGAACAATATAAGATAGGCCAAGATAGAACAATATAAGATAGGCCAAAATAGAACAATATAAGATAGGCCAAGATAGAACAATATAAGATAAGCCAAGATAGAACAATATAAGATAAGCCAAAATAGAACAATATAAGATAAGCCAAGATAGAACAATATAAGATAAGCCAAAATAGAACAATATAAGATAAGCCAAAATAGAACAATATAAGATAAGCCAAAATAGAACAATATAAGATAGGCCAAGATAGAACGCTATAAGGTAAGCCAAAATAGAACAATATAAGATAAGCCAAAATAGAACAATATAAGATAAGCCAAAATAGAACAATATAAGATAGGCCAAGATAGAACGCTATAAGGTAAGCCAAAATAGAACAATATAAGATAAGCCAAATAGAACAATATAAGATAAGCCAAGATAGAACAATATAAGATAAGCCAAAATAGAACAATATAAGATAGGCCAAGATAGAACGCTATAAGGTAAGCCAAAATAGAACAATATAAGATTAGCCAAGATAGAACAATATAAGATAAGCCAAAATAGAACAATATAAGATAGGCCAAGATAGAACGCTATAAGGTAAGCCAAGATAGAACAATATGATTGATAATTGGAATAAAAGACATATGCAAGGATCATAACATTTCCTTTTTTAACAGCAACGAGATACGCCAAAGAAAGACGTTCCATTTATGAAAAGTGAGAATCAAACATCAACAAGAAAATATCTAAAGACAACATAGTATACAGACAACAACAAGCAAATATCTAGGGACAACATAGTATACAGACAACAACAAGCAAATATCTAGGGACAACATAGTATACAGACAACAACAAGCAAATATCTAGAGACAACATAGTATACAGACAACAACAAGCAAATATCTAGAGACAACATAGTATACAGACAAAAACAAGCAAATATCTAGAGACAACATAGTATACAGACAAAAACAAGCAAATATCTAGAGACAACATAGTATACAGACAACAACAAGCAAATATCTAGAGACAACATAGTATACAAACAACAACAAGCAAATATCTAGAGACAACATAGTATACAGACAAAAACAAGCAAATATCTAGAGACAACATAGTATACAGACAAAAACAAGCAAATATCTAGAGACAACATAGTATACAGACAAAAACAAGCAAATATCTAGAGACAACATAGTATACAGACAACAACAAGCAAATATCTAGAGACAACATAGTATACAGACAACAACAAGCAAATATCTAGTGACAACTTAGTATACAGACAACAACAAGCAAATATCTAGTGACAACTTAGTATACAGACAACAACAAGCAAATATCTAGTGACAACTTAGTATACAGACAACAACAAGCAAATATCTAGTGACAACTTAGTATACTGACAACAACAAGCAAATATCTAGTGACAACTTAGTATACAGACAACAACAAGCAATATCTAGTGACAACTTAGTATACAGACAACAACAAGCAAATATCTAGTGACAACTTAGTATACAGACAACAACAAGCAAATATCTAGTGACAACTTAGTATACTGACAACAACAAGCAAATATCTAGTGACAACTTAGTATACAGACAACAAGCTCCTTTCTATGCCAAGCTTAAAGGCATCATCAGCGAGATCAAAGAAGACAGAAGGAAACTGTTTTAAAGTATCTTTTTCTAAACGGCGGACCTACTTTTATGTTGACATTGACTAACCTCAGTATTTAATCGATTAAAAATGCAAAGACTATAATATTGTACAAAGTCATTACTTCGTCTATATAGATGTTATATGATTAATGTAATAATGTAAAATAGCATTTATCAGTTCATTATATCCCGTTATGTGATATATGTTTGACCAAGATTCTGGAGCTATAGTTTTATCAAATACATGTTTCCAGATCTCTTGTGACAGTCACAGAGAACTTCCTGTGGAATGGAAATCACTGAAAATATGTCACATCGGCATATGACTCTTTTCATATAATTTATGACTCATAACTGATGGCTTGCGCCAGGATCGGTGAACCAGAACCATCCAGACCCTGCTACACCTCTCCGCGGTGCCTCCAGAAACAGACTAACCTGTCTAGTCTGGCCAAGCGAGCAGGGATCGAAGGGGGAAGACAAACCCGGTACTCAAAAATGTCGGCTGAAGTCGGATGTGTTGGGCCGAAAGGCGCAGATATCACAGTGTTACACTGCAAACTTCAACACAACGTAACTACGTCCACTTAACGTCCTTTTAAGGGCGGATGACGAGGAGGAAGTCTACGGTTCGTATCCGCTAGAATACCTCAAATCATCGGGCGACCGCATCATCATCATCATCATCATCATCATATAATTTATGTACTTTTTTTTTTTAACTGGATTTTGCTTCTTTTTATTCTCCTTTTTTCTTTTTTTCGTCTTCTTTTTCGGTTTCTTCTTATTCAGCTGATCGCTGTTATTATTATTATTATTATTAACATTATCATTATTATTAATCAATCACCGATATACTGACACAATCATGACATAATATGTAGATCACAGCTGAGATGGGCGGGACCACTTGTTCGCTGGCCAGGTTAACATCCACCCCACCCCCACCCCAATCTTATACAAACTTTTTTTATTGCGAAATACAAGAGGGCAGGGGGCCAGATGGTGGACTGCAACAAAATGTTCAAGGACAATGTAAAGGCTTCACAAAAACACTACAGCAGCAACGACTGGGAGGGCTTTGAGGCTAATGGTTCAGCGTGGGGAAGCATACTGGCACCGAAAACGGAAAAATGATTCCACCGTGTTGCCATTACTTGTGGCTGGAGGACAGGTCTTATATCTCTTTTTATGTTTTTGAATTGGCAATTTCAATTGAATCAAGGAGTCAGACAAGGCTGTCTTCTGTTGCCGGATTTGTTTTCATGTTACAGCGAACATGCAATGAGATCAATAGTAGACAAACATGGAATTGAAGTCAACGGTCACAACATAAATAATTTGCGATATGCGATTGACACAGTCTTAATAGCAGAGACAGAGAATGAACTACAAGAAATGATAGACATAATAGTATAAGAAAGCAACAAAAAAGGTCTGTCTGAATAGTAAGAAAATAGAAGTAATGGTCATATCAAAGAAACAATCATCAACATCATGCAGCATAAAATAAACAGGACAAATCTGAAACAAGTGCAACGCGTCAAATACGTGGGCACAATAATAACATCAGATGGAAGATGCACCACAGAAATAAAAAAAAAATAGAAAAGCTCAGGCCAAAATAGCATTTCAGAAAATGAAAAATATTTTATGCAGCAAATCTATGTCAAAAGAAGTGAGAAAGAAGAGTACATAGGTGCTATATAGAACCAATTCTGACCTATGGAAGCGAATTATGGACAGTAGACAAACAAATGAAAATACGATTAGAGACCACAGAGATGGGATTTCTCAGAAGAATGTTGAAAGTTCCCTGGACAGCTAAAAGACCAACGAGGAAATTCTCAAAGAGGCTAACACAAAAAGGGAACTCCTAAAAAAACATCAGAAAGAAACAATCAACATTTTTCGGGTACATTATGAGAAGAGGAAAGTCGGAATACATGGTTACAACTGGCAAAATAAAAGGAAAAAGAGATCGCGGACAACAAAGAGAGAAAATACCATATAGCTTGGTGTCATGGTATGGAAAACAGTCAACAACAGAACTCATACGATGCACGGTAGATAGAAGATTGTGGAAGGACATGATTGCCTACGCCAACCGGTATAGCACATGATAATGATGATTTTTATTATTGTTATTATTATTCTTACAAAGAAAATCATTTTTGTTACAATGATGACTAATAACAATCATGCGTCATCCTCAGCGAACATGATCAACATAACGGGCAACCCCAGTGGTCTCGGCAGCAACGCGCTGTCATTGTGAGACAAACTGCCGCTCCCTACCGCTCCGTGCTGCTCCTATGAGAAATGTACTGTGAGTATCTGCAGCAGGTGGTTCCCCGTCCTACAACTGCTGCGTCAACATGTTCCCGCTAAATGCGTTAATGGCCAACAATGTCACATTTGAGGGGTGTGTGCTATCCCTCCTATTGCTAATTTCCTACATAGGCTAGATATGCGAGTTAGCTAACACATCGGAGACAGAAAAGATTAACGAGCTTCTATTTACAGACGATCATGCACTAATACATGGACAAATAAAAGACCTACAAGAACAATGAAATAGACTTAACAGCAATTCGCAAAATATAACATGAAAATCAACATCAACAAAACAGAAATCATGCGTGTTGTAAAAGAGAAAAGAAATATCAACAAAACAATGGGTGGCAGGCAGCTAAAACAGGTAGAGGAATTTAAATACCTAGGAAGTCTAGTGACAAACAACATAAACAGCAGAAATAGACTTAAGATGCAACTGAGCTTGTCAAATCATTGGACAGCTATTGCCAATATTGTCCAACAAGGAAATAACTCTAGAGGCAAAACGGGCGCTCTAAAATACAATCTTCATTCCAACGTTGTGCAACAAATGCCAGTCCTGTACGCTAGAAATAAGATCTATAAGAAAATTGAGATAATGTCCCATGACTTTAGGTAACGAAGTTTGGCTACCACCAATCGCCATTCCACACTGTCTCTTACCTTGATGTTGCAGGCTCTCACAGGTTCTCTTACCTTGATGTTGCAGGCTCTCACAGGTTCTCTTACCTTGATGTTGCAGGCTCTCACAGGTTCTCTTACCTTGATGTTGCAGGCTGTCACATGTTCTCTTACCTTGATGTTGCAGGCTCTCACAGGTTCTCTTACCTTGATGTTGCAGGCTCTCACAGGTTCTCTTACCTTGATGTTGCAGGCTGTCACATGTTCTCTTACCTTGATGTTGCAGGCTGTCACATGTTCTCTTACCTTGATGTTGCAGGCTCTCACAGGTTCTCTTACCTTGATGTTGCAGGCTCTCACAGGTTCTCTTACCTTGATGTTGCAGGCTCTCACAGGTTCTCTTACCTTGATGTTGCAGGCTGTCACATGTTCTCTTACCTTGATGTTGCAGGCTGTCACATGTTCTCTTACCTTGATGTTGCAGGCTGTCACATGTTCTCTTACCTTGATGTTGCAGGCTGTCACATGTTCTCTTACCTTGATGTTGCAGGCTGTCACATGTTCTCTTACCTTGATGTTGCAGGCTCTCACAGGTTCTCTTACCTTGATGTTGCAGGCTCTCACAGGTTCTCTTACCTTGATGTTGCAGGCTCTCACAGGTTCTCTTACCTTGATGTTGCAGGCTGTCACATGTTCTCTTACCTTGATGTTGCAGGCTCTCACAGGTTCTCTTACCTTGATGTTGCAGGCTGTCACATGTTCTCTTACCTTGATGTTGCAGGCTCTCACAGGTTCTCTTACCTTGATGTTGCAGGCTGTCACATGTTCTCTTACCTTGATGTTGCAGGCTCTCACATGTTCTCTTACCTTGATGTTGCAGGCTGTCACATGTTCTCTTACCTTGATGTTGCAGGCTGTCACATGTTCTCTTACCTTGATGTTGCAGGCTCTCACAGGTTCTCTTACCTTGATGTTGCAGGCTCTCACAGGTTCTCTTACCTTGATGTTGCAGGCTCTCACAGGTTCTCTTACCTTGATGTTGCAGGCTGTCACATGTTCTCTTACCTTGATGTTGCAGGCTCTCACAGGTTCTCTTACCTTGATGTTGCAGGCTGTCACATGTTCTCTTACCTTGATGTTGCAGGCTCTCACAGGTTCTCTTACCTTGATGTTGCAGGCTGTCACATGTTCTCTTACCTTGATGTTGCAGGCTCTCACATGTTCTCTTACCTTGATGTTGCAGGCTCTCACATGTTCTCTTACCTTGATGTTGCAGGCTCTCACAGGTTTTCTACTTTGATGTTGTAGGCTCTCACATGTTTTCTTACCTTGATGTTGCAGGCTGTCACAGGTTCTCTTACCTTGATGTTGCAGGCTGTCACATGTTCTCTTACCTTGATGTTGTAGGCTCTCACATGTTCTCTTACCTTGATGTTGCAGGCTCTCACAGGTTTTCTACTTTGATGTTGCAGGCTCTCACATGTTTTCTTACCTTGATGTTGCAGGCTGTCACATGTTCTCTTACCTTGATGTTGTAGGCTCTCACATGTTTTCTTACCTTGATGTTGCAGGCTCTCACAGGTTTTCTACTTTGATGTTGCAGGCTCTCACATGTTTTCTTACCTTGATGTTGCAGGCTGTCACATGTTCTCTTACCTTGATGTTGTAGGCTCTCACATGTTTTCTTACCTTGATGTTGCAGGCTGTCACATGTTCTCTTACCTTGATGTTGCAGGCTCTCACAGGTTTTCTACTTTGATGTTGCAGGCTCTCACAGGTTTTCTTACCTTGACGTTACAGGCCTACACATGTTCTCTTACCTTGATGTTGCAGGCTCTCCCAGGTTTTCTACTTTGATGTTGCAGGCTCTCACAGGTTTTCTTACCTTGATGTTGCAGGCTCTCCCATGTTTTCTACTTTGATGTTGCAGGCTCTCCCAGGTTTTCTACTTTGATGTTGCAGGCTCTCCCAGGTTTTCTACTTTGATGTTGCAGGCTCTCCCAGGTTTTCTACTTTGATGTTGCAGGCTCTCACAGGTTTTCTTACCTTGCTGTTGCAGGCTCTCACAGGTTCTCTTACCTTGATGTTGCATGCCTACACATGTTCTCTTACCTTGATGTTGCACGCTCTCACATGTTCTCTTGCCCATTTAAACAAATGTTTTCAGTCCATATTAGTCTTTATCCGCCTGGTTTACCTGATATTTGTTATGTCTTTCAGGCAATTATTTGCTCTATTTATGTTTAAAAGAGTGTAGAGTTCATGTTTCAGTCATTCTTTCTTCATTTTCATCTGTCCTAAAACGTCACTATTGTCTTGTCTGTCCTTTCATTTCGTTGCTCAAATATTATGTCAGGTTGGAGATTTCACCCGCGAGAGACACTCAGGAATCCCAAGAAACTGTCAACGGACACAACACCGATATTATATTTAGTTGCTACCCGTTGAGATATATACTGGATATCGTTAGTTGCTACCCGTTGAGAGATATACTGGATATCGTTAGTCGCTACCCGTTGAGAGATATACTGGATATCGTTAGTTGCTTCCCGTTGAGATATATACTGGATATCGTTAGTTGCTACCCGTTGAGAGATATACTGGATATCGTTAGTCGCTACCCGTTGAGAGATATACTGGATATCGTTAGTTGCTACCCGTTGAGATATATACTGGATATCGTTAGTTGCTACCCGTTGAGAGATATACTGGATATCGTTAGTTGCTACCCGTTGAGAGATATACTGGATATCGTTAGTCGCTACCCGTTGAGAGATATACTGGATATCGTTAGTTGCTTCCCGTTGAGATATATACTGGATATCGTTAGTTGCTACCCGTTGAGAGATATACTGGATATCGTTAGTCGCTACCCGTTGAGAGATATACTGGATATCGTTAGTTGCTACCCGTTGAGATATATACTGGATATCGTTAGTTGCTACCCGTTGAGAGATATACTGGATATCGTTAGTTGCTACCCGTGAGAGATATACTGGATATCGTTAGTTGCTACCCGTTGAGAGATATACTGGATATCGTTAGTCGCTACCCGTTGAGAGATATACTGGATATCGTTAGTTGCTACCCGTTGAGAGATATACTGGATATCGTTAGTTGCTATCCGTCGAGAGATATACTGCATATCGTTAGTCGCTACCCGTTGAGAGATATACTGGATATCGTTAGTCGCTACCCGTTGAGAGATATGCTGGATATTGTTAGTCGCTACCCGTTGAGAGATATACTGGATATCGTTAGTCGCTACCCGTTGAGAGATATGCTGGATATCGTTAGTCGCTACCCGTTGAGAGATATACTGGATATCGTTAGTTGCTACCCGTTGAGAGATATACTTGATATCGTTAGTCGCTACCTGTTGAAAGATATGCTGGATATCGTTAGTTGCTACCCGTTATGAGATATACTGGATATCGTTAGTTGCTACCTGTTGAGAGATATGCTGGATATCGTTAGTCGCTACCCGTTGAGAGATATACTGGATATCGTTAGTTGCTACCCGTTGAGAGATATACTTGATATCGTTAGTTGCTACCCATTGAAAGATATGCTGGATATCGTTAGTCGCTACCCGTTGAGAGATATACTGGATATCGTTAGTCACTACCCGTTGAGAGATATACTGGATATCGTTAGTCGCTACCCGTTGAGAGATATACTGGATATCGTTAGTCGCTACCCGTTGAGAGATATACTGGATATCGTTAGTCGCTACCCGTTGAGAGATATACTTGATATCGTTAGTCGCTACCCGTTGAGAGATATATTGGATATCGTTAGTCGCACCCGTTGAGAGATATACTGGATATCGTTAGTTGCTACCCGTTGAGATATATACTTGATATCGTTAGTTGCTACCCGTTGAGAGATATACTGGATATAGTTAGTTGCTACCCGTTGAGAGATATACTGGATATAGTTAGTTGCTACCCGTTGAGAGATACACTGGATATAGTTAGTTGCTACCCGTTGAGAGATATACTGGATATAGTTAGTTGCTACCCGTTGAGAGATATACTGGATATCATTAGTGGCTACCCGTTGAGAGATATACTGGATATAGTTAGTTGCTACCCGTTGAGAGATATACTGGATATAGTTAGTTGATACCTGTTGAGAGATATACTGGATATAGTTAGTTGCTACCCGTTGAGAGATATACTGGATATAGTTAGTTGCTACCCGTTGAGAGATATACTGGATATCATTAGTGGCTACCCGTTGAGAGATATACTGGATATAGTTAGTTGCTACCCGTTGAGAGATATACTGGATATCGTTAGTCGCTACCCGTTGAGAGATATACTGGATATAGTTAGTTGCTACCCGTTGAGAGATATACTGGATATAGTTAGTTGCTACCGTTGAGAGATATACTGGATATCATTAGTGGCTACCCGTTGAGAGATATACTGGATATAGTTAGTTGCTACCCGTTGAGAGATATACTGGATATCATTAGTGGCTACCCGTTGAGAGATATACTGGATATAGTTAGTTGCTACACGTTGAGAGATATACTGGATATCGTTAGTCGCTACCCGTTGAGAGATATACTGGATATAGTTAGTTGCTACCCGTTGAGAGATATACTGGATATAGTTAGTTGCTACCCGTTGAGAGATATACTGGATATCATTAGTGGCTACCCGTTGAGAGATATACTGGATATAATTAGTTGCTACCCGTTGAAAGATATACTGGATATCGTTAGTCGCTACCCGTTGAGATATATACTGGATATCGTTAGTCACTACCTGTTGAGAGATATGCTGGATATCGTTAGTCGCTACCCGTTGAGAGATACTGGATATCGTTAGTCGCTACCCGTTGAGAGATATACTGGATATCGTTAGTCGCTACCCGTTGAGAGATATACTGGATATCGTTAGTCGCACCCGTTGAGAGATATACTGGATATCGTTAGTTGCTACCCGTTGAGAGATATACTTGATATCGTTAGTTGCTACCCGTTGAAAGATACACTGGATATAGTTAGTTGCTACCCGTTGAGAGATATACTGGATATCGTTAGTTGCTACCCGTTGAGAGATATACTGGATATCGTTAGTCGCTACCCGTTGAGAGATATACTGGATATCGTTAGTTGCTACCCGTTGAGAGATATACTGGATATCGTTAGTTGCTATCCGTTGAGAGATATACTGCATATCGTTAGTCGCTACCCGTTGAGAGATATACTGGATATCGTTAGTTGCTACCCGTTGAGAGATATGCTGGATATCGTTAGTCGCTACCCGTTGAGAGATATACTGGATATCGTTAGTCGCTACCCGTTGAGAGATATGCTGGATATCGTTAGTCGCTACCCGTTGAGAGATATACTGGATATCGTTAGTCGCTACCCGTTGAGAGATATACTTGATATCGTTAGTCGCTACCTGTTGAAAGATATGCTGGATATCGTTAGTTGCTACCCGTTGAGAGATATACTGGATATCGTTAGTTGCTACCTGTTGAGAGATATGCTGGATATCGTTAGTCGCTACCCGTTGAGAGATATAGTGGATATCGTTAGTTGCTACCCGTTGAGAGATATACTTGATATCGTTAGTTGCTACCCATTGAAAGATATGCTGGATATCGTTAGTCGCTAACCGTTGAGAGATATACTGGATATCGTTAGTCACTACCCGTTGAGAGATATACTGGATATCGTTAGTCGCTACCCGTTGAGAGATATACTGGATATCGTTAGTCGCTTCCCGTTGAGAGATATACTGGATATCGTTAGTCGCTACCCGTTGAGAGATATACTTGATATCGTTAGTCGCTACCCGTTGAGAGATATATTGGATATCGTTAGTCGCACCCGTTGAGAGATATACTGGATATCGTTAGTTGCTACCCGTTGAGATATATACTTGATATCGTTAGTTGCTACCCGTTGAGAGATATACTGGATATAGTTAGTTGCTACCCGTTGAGAGATATACTGGATATAGTTAGTTGCTACCCGTTGAGAGATACACTGGATATAGTTAGTTGCTACCCGTTGAGAGATATACTGGATATAGTTAGTTGCTACCCGTTGAGAGATATACTGGATATCATTAGTGGCTACCCGTTGAGAGATATACTGGATATAGTTAGTTGCTACCCGTTGAGAGATATACTGGATATAGTTAGTTGATACCCGTTGAGAGATATACTGGATATAGTTAGTTGCTACCCGTTGAGAGATATACTGGATATAGTTAGTTGCTACCCGTTGAGAGATATACTGGATATCATTAGTGGCTACCCGTTGAGAGATATACTGGATATAGTTAGTTGCTACCCGTTGAGAGATATACTGGATATCGTTAGTCGCTACCCGTTGAGAGATATACTGGATATAGTTAGTTGCTACCCGTTGAGAGATATACTGGATATAGTTAGTTGCTACCCGTTGAGAGATATACTGGATATCATTAGTGGCTACCCGTTGAGAGATATACTGGATATAGTTAGTTGCTACCCGTTGAGAGATATACTGGATATCATTAGTGGCTACCCGTTGAGAGATATACTGGATATAGTTAGTTGCTACCCGTTGAGAGATATACTGGATATCGTTAGTCGCTACCCGTTGAGAGATATACTGGATATAGTTAGTTGCTACCCGTTGAGAGATATACTGGATATAGTTAGTTGCTAACCGTTGAGAGATATACTGGATATCATTAGTGGCTACCCGTTGAGAGATATACTGGATATAATTAGTTGCTACACGTTGAGAGATATACTGGATATCGTTAGTCGCTACCCGTTGAGATATATACTGGATATCGTTAGTCACTACCTGTTGAGAGATATGCTGGATATCGTTAGTCGCTACCCGTTGAGAGATATACTGGATATCGTTAGTCGCTACCCGTTGAGAGATATACTGGATATCGTTAGTCGCTACCCGTTGAGAGATATACTGGATATCGTTAGTCGCACCCGTTGAGAGATATACTGGATATCGTTAGTTGCTACCCGTTGAGAGATATACTTGATATCGTTAGTTGCTACCCGTTGAGAGATACACTGGATATAGTTAGTTGCTACCCGTTGAGAGATATACTGGATATAGTTAGTTGCTACCCGTTGAGAGATACACTGGATATAGTTAGTTGCTACCCGTTGAGAGATATACTGGATATAGTTAGTTGCTACCCGTTGAGAGATATACTGGATATCATTAGTGGCTACCCGTTGAGAGATATACTGGATATAGTTAGTTGCTACCCGTTGAGAGATAGACTGGATATAGTTAGTTGATACCTATTTGAGAGCTATACTGGATATATTTAGTTGCAACCCGTTGAGAGATATACTGGATATAGTTAGTTGCTACCGTTGAGAGATATACTGGATATCATTAGTGGCTACCCGTTGAGAGATATACTGGATATAGTTAGTTGCTACCCGTTGAGAGATATACTGGATATAGTTAGTTGCTACCCGTTGAGAGATATACTGGATATAGTTAGTTGCTACCCGTTGAGAGATATAATGGATATCATTAGTGGCTACCCGTTGAAAGATATACTGGATATAGTTAGTTCCTACCCGTTGAGAGATATACTGGATATAGTTAGTTGCTACCCGTTGAGAGATATACTGTATATAGTTAGTTGCTACCCGTTGAGAGATACACTGGATATCGTTAGTTGCTACCCGCTGAGAGATACACTGTATATAGTTAGTTGCTACCCGTTGAGAGATACACTGTATATAGTTAGTTGCTACCCGTTGAGAGATACACTGAATATCGTTAGTTGCTACCCGTTGAGAGATACACTGGATATCGTTAGTTGCTACCCGTTGAGAGATACACTGTATATAGTTAGTTGCTACCCGTTGAGAGATACACTGTATATCGTTAGTTGCTACCCGTTGAGAGATACACTGGATATAGTTAGTTGCTACCCGTTGAGAGATACACTTTGAAGAGACCCCATCATTTATGGTTTTATCCGCAACGAGGCAACCAGTCGACTAAATGAAACTACTCTCTATCCACGCAATTCTTCCCAATTTTCTTTAAATCTACATGATTAAGGCTTCCGTTGTAATAGAACACTCAACTAAAACGATAGAAAGAAAGGAGAGCGGGTGGTCGGACCGATAAATCGTTGGGATCCAAACCAGGAAAATGCGGGTTCGAAACCCGGTAGAGTCACCAGTTTTTATTTTCTACCGAGGTGAAATACAAACTCATACCCGAACACTTCGCGGCCACTGCACTGGACAAGCGGCCTTTATTCTCCCGTCCTAAAATTCTCCCCCCCCCCCCCAAACAGACCCCAGTAACGAGAATGTTGTTGTTGTTTTGTTGTGTTTTTTTAACTAAAACGATTGTAGAACAATTCACACTTGTAGATTAACTTTGTATTCCTTTGTAAATAGAAGGTGTGGAGAAAGTAGAGGTTAGAGCCGTGCATTGACAGTGAAGTTAGCGTGGGTTTAACGCCAACATACAAGTAGACACAGCTGAAAGGTTGAGGGTCATTGCCTTGCACAAGGGAATGACAGCATGGGAGTGCACAGTTCTCACGGACACCCGAATGTTGTGATCCAGAATATGGACGCTTAATGCTACTCGCTTCTCCGGCATGACATCCTATGGGACATGTTTTATGAGATATGTTTTATGGAAAATGATTTTATGGGACATGTTTTATGAGATATGTTTTATGGAAAATGATTTTATAGGACATGTTTTATGAGATATGTTTTATGGAAATGATTTTATGGGACATGTTTTATGAGATATGTTTTATGGAAAATTATTGTATGTGGCTTTATGGGACATGATTTATGAGATATGTTTTATGGAAAATGATTTTATGGGACATGTCTTATGATATATGTTTTATGGAAAATGATTTTATGGGACGTGTTTTATTATATATGTTTTATGGAAAATGATTTTATGTGACTTTATGGGACATGTTTTATGGAATTTTTTTGTGTGTGCGACATGTTTTGGGGACATGTTTTATGGAATGCTTTTGGGGACTTTTTTTATCAAATATTTTATTTTGTGCGACATGTTTTGTGAGATATGTTTTTAAATACATGTTTTACACGAACTGTTTTTTTTGGCACATGTTTTATGAGATATGTTTTTTGAGACATGTCTTATGAGATATGTTTTATAGAAAATGTTTATGTGAGACATATTTTGAGGAATATTTTTTGTGCAGAATCTTTTATGGGACATGTTTTGTGAGACATGTCTTTGTGGGTCAAAGTTTATGGGACATGTTTTATGACATCGATTTTATGATATGTGTTTTATGGGAGGTGTATTTTCCTTTAAAATAACAGTAGGGCCAGTGTTACTTGATAAATCAATAATTAGCTAGAAGAGTGAGAGAAAGAAAGAAAGAGAGAAGACACCAGGCATGTTAGATGTTTGTTTTGCCAATAAATCAACAAACAGATTTTATAAACAACAACAGGAATGAAGATCTGTGGAGAGCGAACACTAGCGCCAGCGGTTACGCTACCTGATGTGTAATTAGTATTATCGTGAGCGAATTAATTGATTCATTGTATTGCACTGGCCACATCATTTGAAGATGTGAGAGGGTGCTGGTCCATAGTTCTTTCTTTCTTTCTTGCTTTCTTTCTTTACTCTATATTTCTTTCTTTCTTTACTCCATGTTTCTTTCTTTACGCTATGTTTCTTTCTTTGCTCTATATTTCTTTTTTTATTTCTTTCTTTACTCCATGTTTCTTTCTTTACGCTATGTTTCTTTCTTTGCTCTATATTTCTTTTTTTTATTTATTTCTTTACTCCATGTTTCTTTCTTTACGCTATGTTTCTTTCTTTGCTCTATATTTCTTTTTTTATATTTCTTTCTTTACTCTATTCTTTTTTTATTCTTTATATTTCTTTCTTTCGCTCTAAAAACCCCCAGGAACATTGAGCTAGATGACTTGGAACAACCCTTGACCAACTGTGCAATAACTTCCAGAGAGTGGTCATCCAGTGGATACCATCGCACTGTAATATACACGAAAACGAAAGCGTAGACAAATTAGCTAAAGAGGGAGGGAGATTACCACAAGAGAACCATCTGGTCAGCTACGATGAAACCAAATCCATCATCAAAGACCAGTACCAAGAAAAATGGAAACAAGAACACCCAAAATATAACGAGGGACGGATACCTCCAACTATCACGGAGGGATCAAGTCATCATACTTCGCCTACACACTGGCTACAACAGAACGAGAAGCCATATGTAAGGTTCACCAAACTCAAAATAGGAACTACCAGCCTATGCCACTGTACACTGGATAACATGACAACTAAACACATTCTACAAGATTGCCCCCAGTACACAGACCTGAGAAAAACAATGCGGTCCACACCCACCTCCCTGGAAGAGAAACTATACGGGCAACCGAATCACTTAAACAGACAGCTACCTTCATAAGAGAGTCGGGAATCCTAGTCTGAATGAACAATGATCGCAGCAGAAGAAGAAGATTTCTTTCTTTCTTTACTCTATATGTTTTCTTTCTTTACTCTATGTTTTCTTTCTTTACTCTATGTTTTCTTTCTTTACTCTATGTTTTCTTTCTTTACTCTATATGTTTTCTTTCTTTACTCTATATGTTTTCTTTCTTTACTCTATATGTTTTCTTTCTTTACTCTATATGTTTTCTTTCTTTACTCTATATGTTTTCTTTCTTCACTCTATATGTTTTCTTTCTTTACTCTATGTTTTCTTTCTTTACTCTATGTTTTCTTTCTTTACTCTATATGTTTTCTTTCTTTACTCTATATGTTTTCTTTCTTTACTCTATATTTCTTTCATTCGTGTCTATATTCTTTTCTTTCTTTACTCTATCTATCTTTCTTTCTTTATCTTTCTTTCTTTACTCTTTCTTTCTTTCTTTCTTTTTTTCTTTCTTTCTTTCTTTACTCCTTCTTTCTTTCTTTCTCTTGTACCTTTTCGGGTTATTACCTTCTCAGAGATTTCTGTTAATGATGATTGTGGCGCAGCGATGGAGCAGTGGCTAGTGGTGTGGCCTGTTGACGATAAGGGGTCGGGTTCGATTTCCCTTGACAGCTTCTTTAACAAACTTTAATAGAGTACCATATTTTTTTATTGAAAATAAATGACGTCATGTATGTGGTGCTGGTAACATTTCTACAGCAGTGTGCTTATTGTTGACACCGTCATTATGCTCTTCATTAGTCACACTTCTTGAGGATTAAGTGGGCTTTTTAAATTCATTTTTCTTCTTTTTCTTTTTTAAGTTTATATTTGTCAATTCGAAAAGAGCATTTTAATCTGAAGTGATTTTGTGAATTCGAAATGGCCATTTTTAACCTTGGAGAGACTGTGTGATTTCGAATGATTGTGTGAATCCAAAATAATTGTCTATATCACTCAACAGAGTGATTGTACAAACTGACTGTTGATATAATTCAAGAACGTACTTATACAAACCCACTGTTGATATAATTCAAGATTGTATTTGTACAAACTGACTGTTGATATCATTCAAGAATGTATTTGTACAAACTGATTGTTTGATATCATTCAAGAATGTATTTGTACAAAGTGACTGTTGATATCATTCAAGAGCGAACTTGTACAAAGTGACTGTTGATATCATTAATAATTCAACATGTTGCCTACACAAACCAATAGTTGATAGAGAGATAAGTACAAAAAAAAAGCTTTCATCAGGTACAACACAAAAACATAAAATGATCAAATCGATAAGCAAGTGCCATTCTAAAATAAACAAAGAAATGTAAATATAAAAACTAAACACTGATCTGGAAAATGGCGGAGAGAAACGGTAGCCAGGATTTAGGTAGATGTTAATTACATGATTAATAGACAATAGGCATGTGGGATTTGATTTGACCAAACGAAACATAACAATGAAAACTTAGAAATGAGGTCAGATGAGGATGGATGGAAGGAGGTGTCCCATAGAGTGGAGTGTAAGAGAGAAACAGATTGAAAGAGAGGGAGAAGACACGGGTGGCAAGGGGGGAAAGAAGAATAGGGGAGGTAATAAAGATAGCGAACAAGGCCGCAGGTACTTTTTGTTGTGTACCTGATGAAGGTTTTTGCCGAAACGTCGGTGTTTATCTCATCTCTCTAATAATATAGCCGCTAGATATAATTTCATGTTTATTTTTGAATTGTTGATATAATTGCATAGAGAGCTTCTATGGTAAACATCTCTGTCTAGTAGCAATTTCTGTCTAATTTGGCAACTCAAACATGTTCTTGTTTTGTGCATATCGTGTCAACAAACATCATCGGATTGATCAATATGTACTTGGATCAAGTCGCACAAACCACTGGCTATGTTTGTTAGTTTCTCCCTCTCTTTGATGCCAACGATCGTTTCAACAATTGTCATACAATACACGGCTGTTTGCTTTTTTCTCAATGTAGTTTGTTAGTTCCAACCATAAAAACGTTACTGTGTATATGAATGGACATCTCCTAATGAAACAATATTCCACATATTCTTGACATTGATCTTAGATTGAAGTAGTTTGTAATTGGACATAAATATGAATATAGTTAGTTTTTATGTTGTTGATATTTTAACTTTATGAGAATACATATTTTAAAGTTTGACAAATTTAATTCTCTCTGATGTAAAATAACTATATTTTAACCACAAATATTCCAACAGTTTAACTTATAGCGTCTCTTATGGCCGTTGTTAATGTACTACAACAGAATTACACTTAAGTCATTTTTCAGTACGGGAGCTGCGATAGCTCAGTGGCTAGTGAACAGGATTACAAAGAACAAGAGGCCGGATTCGATTCTGACCGACGGCTTCCGGGTTCACCCAGCCTTAAATGGGTACCGGATTATTTTCTGGGAAAGTAAAGCGGCTCGGGCGTGATACTGACCACAGCATCCCAAAAATCATGTGCTGAAAGTCTGTAAAATGATGGTCACTAACAACATATTCCTCATACGCCACTTGGCGTGACGGGCAACTACCATTATATTCCCCATAGGCCACTTGGCGTGACGGGCCACTAACATTATATTCCCCTTACGCCACTTGGCGTGACGAGCCACTAAAATTATATTCCCCATACCCCACTTGGCGTAACGGGCCACTAACACAAAATACCCAATACACCACTTGGCATGACGGGGGTAGTAAAAATGCCGTAAAATGCGTAAAACACAGAAAAATGCTGTATTTTTGTCTATATGAAAAGTATACACGCAGTTAAACTTAGCAAAATGGTACATTTTTGTTTATATAAAAAGTATAGGATTACATTGACTACCGTTAAGTAGGAATATTACAGCACGAATACAATGTGACCCAAGCAAGAGTTTTGTACAGATACAGGCAGAAACAAGGGAATTAAGACAAAGACCTCTGCATAGTTTAGTAGTTTATACACCAGCAATAAAAAAGCAATAGCGTTTATATATATATATATATATATATATATATATATATATAAAGAAATATTTCATTATTTATCTGAATAGATATATAACACAGCATTCAGCGGATGTTATATAACATTACAGTAGTTACAATACTTATTATCGGTGTTGATGGTGAAAGTGGTGTTGTAGACGGTACTGATGGTAAAGGTGGCGTTGTAGACGGTACTAATGGTAAAGGTGGTATTGTAGACGGTACTGATGGTAAAGGTGGCGTTGTAGACGGTACTAATGGTAAAGGTGATATTGTAGACGGTACTGATGGTAAAGGTGGTGTTGTAGACGGTACTAATGGTAAAGGTGGTGTTGTAGACGGTACTAATGGTAAAGGTGGTATTGTAGACGGTACTGATGGTAAAGGTGGTGTTGTAAACGGTACTAATGGTAAAGGTGGTGTTGTAGACGGTACTAATGGTAAAGGTGGTATTGTAGACGGTACTGATGGTAAAGGTGGTGTTTTAGACGGTACTGATGGTAAATGTGGTACGGTACTGATGATGTAGACGGTACTGATGGTAAAGATGGTGTTGTAGACGGTACTGATGGTAAAGGTGGTTTTGTAGACGGTACTGATGGTAAAGATGGTGTTGTAGACGGTACTGATGGTGAAGGTAGTGTTGTAGACGGTACTGATGGTAAAGATGGTGTTGTAGACGGTACTGATGGTGAAGGTGGTGTTGTAGACGGTACTAATGGTAAAGGTGGTGTTGTAGACGGTACTGATGGTAAATATGGTGTTGTAGACGGTATTGATGGTGAAGGTGGTGTTGTAGATGGTACTGATGGTAAAGATGGTGTTGTAGACGGTATTGATGATGAAGGTGGTATTGTAGCAGGTGCCGATACTGAAGCTGATATGGTAGACAGTACCAATGGTGAAGGAGCTGTTGTAGAAACTGAATGTTTAAGTCTCCTATGGCTGGCTAAAGAACTTCGGCTCGTATATGAACGTTGACAAACGGCACAAGCATGGCGTATAAGGCGATGTGCGGCCCGTATATGCTGAACCATAGCTTGGCGCCGTTTTAACTGCTTTGAACATAATGGACACTGATGTTCACCAGAAGATGTTTCATTATGAAAAACCATCTGTAGAAGATCAAATAGCCCTTTGTCAACAATACTTTACATACCTAGTTTAAATACATTAATAACGTTGAATATCAATCACATCAGGACAAAAAATATCTACTTTCTAATCAATCAATAAGATAAACATATGACAAATGAAGGAATAATACACTCAACAAGACTTAACATACATACTTTATACACATTACCATTAATACAAATGAATAGCCTTTTATTGATAAACCTACCGCATCGTTACGAGATAAGAGAAAAATAGAAAAAAATATTCAACTTACAGCGTTAAATATACCCACAACACAGGCCGCTAGACTGAACAGTACTATGAAAATAAGCTTCCCTGAATTAATCGCTTTTATAACACGAAGTCTCACATGCGACTAGTTTAAATACAATCTGGTAAATAAAAGTTGGACTAAACTATTCCACCCTTGACTAACATCTAAGTTAACCAATCAGAGAAGAGGATTTCTATCGGACATCCGCCAACGAAATGACTGACCTCTGGATTAACCAATCAGAGAAGAGGATTACTGTTATCGAGATAACTGACCTCATTTTCCACTTGAAGTAGTGTCGAGCCTTGCTCATTAGTGGGTTACTTTTACTGTATTCGGTCCCTGATACAATTCGCCCTTCGGGTCATCAGTGGGGGAGATAACCGGGTGGTGGGTTACTTGAACGTGATTTGACCCCTGATGCTATACCAGACGAGTTCCATGAGATCGATTTAACCTATGAAGGTTACAATACCAATGTTTACAACCTCAACGAATGACAGGTAACATTAAAAGTGATTATTACAGGTCAGAAAACGTACCCACAAATCCTAAAATTTCACCTCATAGTCACAAACCTTGACTCAAAACCCTAAAAAGCTACTCCATAGTCATTATATTTAGACACAACATGCAGAAAGTTATATTCAAGACCCAAAAAGTTAGGCCAAATCGCAACAATGTTACCACCAAAACACAAAACTTTAGGCTCATAAGCAAATAGTCATTTTACAGCATTCTTACTACTAACGGGGCTCACGACTCTTTTTTGTTTCAGATCTGAGGGTGCTGTCCAAGCCTACTAGAATATCATCAATAAATAATTGATGTGTACAACACCTCGTTCTACGCTTTTTCTTCTAATAAAAAGTTATCCTTTCGCTGGACAGTTCGAGCTCCGAGAGCGTCCTACATCACTTGGGCTATGAATAGAAATACCTAGCTACTTTCCTTACGATCGGTGACCTCTAATTAACCAAGAGTCATTCAAAACCTTCTCTCAATGCACCAACAACTCTGGTAAAGCAGGTAGGGGTCCAACAGGGAAGGCAACCCGGTACTAGACATACTGTACTGAATTCGGATGTATAGGAGCAAAAATCACAAAAAAGTCGCAACTTGCCGTAAACGACAGCACAACGCATCTACGCCCATTGAACGTCGTTTTAATGACGGCCGATGAAGAGAAGTCGACGATTGGTAAATACAAAAGTAAAGCCACAATGTATGTTGAACTTGTCCAAACTTTGAGATCATGCATTTATCACTGTACGATATTGAAAACAACGGTTACCTCCCCTGCCTTGCTAGGCGTATTGGGAATATGGTGTTAGTGACCACATATGACATATTTGTTTGTGATATGTACAATATAAGTGTACATTAAATGTTTGTATGTTTGTTTGTTTGTTTGTTTCTTTCTTTCCTTCTTTCTTTCTTTTTTACGTACACCCGAAGACTATTAAAGTAATTGATTGACATATTCGTCATCGTCCGTAAACGGGCTTTAAGTGGACGTGTATGAGTTGTGTTGTAGCTTGCAGCAGCACAGTGATATTTGTGCCCTTCGGCCTAACACATCCGACTTCAGCACGGCATTTTTGAGTACTGGGTTGCCTTCCCGGCTTCAATCCCTACTTGCTTGGCCAGAGTTGGCTTGTTGGTCTGTTTCTAGAGGCACCACGATGAGGTGGAGTAGGGTCTGGATGGTTCTGACTCACTCATCTGGTGCAAACAATCAGCTATGAATCGGTGACAGCTCCGCTGCTTTCTGGTGCCTTGGTTCCATGTATTTGTGTGAGAGTCTTGAGAACATGTTTTGGTAAAAATGGTAGGGAACAGGCAAATAATTGTAGTGCTGCGGTAAAGCTGGTAACAAGTAGCCAGTGCTGGGGTGTAACGAACACTCGTAAATGGTGACAGCTTTACAACAAAGGAACACAACAAAATACTGACGTTTCGGCCAACATGCAGCCTTCTTCAGAAAACTAGAACAACAGCAACAAACGATGAAACAGATAAATTATAGTACATCTAGGATGATCGGGACAGTTAAGGCAAGGAGAAGTCAACAGAGGGGTAAAAGATGAGATAATGAAGCGAGAGAAAGAGAGAGAGAGAGAGAGAGAGAGTTTTGCTACATATTGGAGAATAGACTATATCTCGTCTTACCTCCAGTCCAACAATCACATAACTGATTTCACAGCAGGCTCTTCCACTTGTATTTGATACATATTTTAACTTTCATGTTTCCACATATTATCTATCCTCCATCCAACATGTAGCTTATCTCTCTCTCTCTCTCTCTCTCTCTCTCTTCTCTCTCTCTCTCTCTCTCTTGTCTCATCATCTCATCTCTTGTCTCATCATCTCATCTCTTGTCTCATCATTTCATTTCTTGTCTCATCATCTCATCTCTTGTTTCATCATCTCATCTCATGTCTCATCATCTCATTTCTTGTCTCATCATCTCATCTTTTGTCCCTCTGTTGACTTCTCCTTGACCTACCTGCTCCGATCATCCTAGATGTAGTATAATTTATCTATTTCATCATTTGTTGTTGTCCTCGTTTCCTGAAGAAAGCCGGATGTTGGCCGAAACGTTGGTATTTTGTTGTGTTCCATTTGTATAAAGCCGTTACCTTGTAGGAGATTGTACGCTACACCCCACCACTGGCTGTTCTGATAAAATGGAATGGCTATAGTTGATGTCTGATGATTTGATTTGCTATACAAATAAAGATGCAATTATATTATCATCATATTAAAAGTGACAGATGATTTATCTGCTTTATTTGCAATAGAATATGGCATTTATGTTGATGATAACTGTTGTGAGTTGATATGCCCAAATATGATCTTTGTTATGTTAATTCATGGTTTCTATAGAAATGGAATTTTGGTCAAATTTAAATAGATGTTGGTAATTTGTGTCATGGCGGCTACGTGCAGTCGTTTTTATATTTCGGCTCTTGCCGATATCTTTATTTAATTGATTTGCGTGTCAGTCGAGTTATGAAATTATGTGTTCCTATTCCCTGTTTGGAGTGTTTTTATTTCGGACGTGTGGATAAACAATGATTACCGGTATTTAAGTTGAATATGATTTATTCTTCTTTGTGTCGTGTGTTCGCGGTTCAATAGTCAAGCACATGGTTCGACGAAAAATGGCGCCGCCGGGTATGTTCAACCAGAATATAAAATGTCTGTGTCGGTGGATGGGGCGGATGAATTGAAAATGATCAACGGCCCAGATGGCGAAAACAGCAAAGTGTGTGGTACACATGGGGCATATTCAGAACACGAAAGACGAATACGGCAGACCACCGTGAAAGAGATTGGAGCCTCATCACGTAACACTCCAAAGAAAGCCATGGAGAGAGCAAAACTGAAATAAACAAAAGAATAGGTATGGCAAAAAGTAATTTTAATGCCATGAAAAATATACTAACAACAAAACAAATATCAGCAGGGCTGAAACTAAGCATGGCAAAATGTTACGTCTTCTCAATATTCCAGTATGATGTAGAAACATGGACATTAGACAAGAAAACAGAATAGAAAATTGAAGCCTTTGAAATGTGGATTTATAGAAGAATAGGTAGAATTGGATGGAAACAAAAGATAAGAAACGATGAAGTTTTCAAACAACTGAAAATAAAAAGAGAACTACTAAATACAATTAAGACAAGACAAATGAAATTTTTGGGGCATGTTAAAAGACACAACAGCCTACTAAAAGTAATATTAGAAGGAAAAATACAAGGCAAAAGAGGCAGAGGCAGACCAAGACTAACATGGACGAGTAACATCAAAAGATGGACAAGTCAATCTATGTCAGCCTGCACCATCAAAGCAAGAAACAGAGTAGAATGGCGATCCATGGTAGCCAACCCTCGTTGCGGAGAAGGCACGCGATGATGATGATGAATTTATGCAAAAACTTGACTTTAGAATAACTATTAAAGTAGAGCTTACAAACAGTACACAAGTCTAATTTATTTGCTTCTGCTAACGTTTAATGTGTGGTTTTGCAACAAAACAACAACAATTAACAGTAACAAGTACAATGTCTGCTGGCGTAGCTGATCATGTCCCTCCACAACTTTCGATCTCGACAGTTATTTATCATTTCTGTTATTGATCTTTTGCCAAGCCATTCTCTTAAGCTGTCTGGTAACTTTTCTTTTTGCTTCCCTCTATTTCTTCGTCCCTTAATGTTTCCAGTTGTCACAATATATTTCAGCTGTTCCCGTCTCTCTACGTTTCAAAAATAATGATGATTGATTTTTCCTAATATCGGAAATTAGCTCTCTTTTTGCTTTGGCCTCTTTCAGAACGTTGTCATTACCCTTCTTAGCGGTCCATGATATTCTCAACATTCTTCTATAAAACCACATTTCTACGGCCTCCAAAGCTTTTCTTGTCTGTTGCCCTGTTGTCCATGTTTCACAACTATATGTTAAGACTGGCTCTACGTAACATTTAGGAACTATTTTTCTTGTTTACATTAATACAACAATAGGAAATACTTTATACAGAGCTTTGCGACAGGTGGAAATTTTATCATCAGAATGAGATCTAAAATAGCTTGCATTTCGCGACGTTCTTTATATACACTCACAAGCACGCTGCTTTTGTCATGAAGTAACTAGGCTCGGCGTCTTGCGATAAAGTTTAGTTTAGATACAATTTGATGATTATAGTGTATGTTTATAGTTCATGTTTATAGTGTATGTTTATAGTTCATGTTTATAGTGTTTGTTTATAGTGCATGTTTATAGTGCAAGTTTATAGTGCATGTTTATAGTGCATGTTATAAAGTATGTTTATAGCGCATGTTTATAGTGCATGTTTATAGTTCATGTTTATAGTGTATGTTTATAGTTCATGTTTATAGTGCATATTTATAGTGCATGTTTGTAGTGTATGTGTATAGGGCATGTTTATATTGTATGTTTATAGTGTATGTTTATAGTTCATATTTATAGTGTATGTTTATAGTGCATGTGTATAGTGCATGCTTATAGTGTATGTTTATAGTTCATGTTTATAGTTCATGTTTATAGTTCATGTTTATAGTCATGTTTATAGTGTATGTTTATAGTGTATGTTTATAGTGTATGTTTATAGTTCATGTTTATAGTGCATGTTTATAGTGTATGTTTATAGTGTATGTTTATAGTTCATGTTATAGTGCATGTTTATAGTGTATGTTTATAGTTCATGTTTATAGTACATGTTTATAGTTCATGTTTATAGTTCATGTTTATAGTGTAAGTTTATAGTGTATGTTTACAGTGCATGTTTATAGTGTATGTTTACAGTGCATGTTTACAGTGCATGTTTATAGTTCATGTTTATAGTGTATGTTTATAGTGTATGTTTAAAGTGCATGTTTATAGTCCAAGCTGATCATGGATATTTGAAAATGATTTTTTATTTTTTATTTAATGACTGCTGTACAAATTAGAAGTGCACGGAACAGAGAAGATCTACAACCCCTCAGAAATAACCAATGACAAAAGAAGACCACAATTAGATTGATCTGAAATAAGAGAAATATGGAGAGAATGTTTAAAAAACTCCTCAATCCCAAGGGAGATCATTAGAACTAAACAACACAAGACGGTAAAGCAGCAGTGCCAGAAGCAGAAATATTAAGGGAAGATTTAGAAATGGCTGTTAGTAGCCAGCGAAAGTATAAAGCACATGAAGCTGACGGATTACCAGGCGAAATAATTCCAGCAGCAGGGGAAAAGCTGTATCTGATGGCTACATTTAATGTGAATGCAACATGGACTTAACAAACTACAACCCTTGATTGGCAGCCAGCAATGGTAATAAGGTAAGGTCAAGGTCAAGTAAAAAAGTAAAGTAAAGTACCCCCGTCACGCCAAGTGGCGTATAGGGAAATATGGTGTTAGTGACCCTATATTTTACAGACCTTCAGCACATGATTTTTGGGGTAATGTGGTCAGTATTACGCCCGTGCTGCTTTACTTTCCCAGAAAAAAATACGGTACCCATTTAAGGCTGGGTGAACCCGGAAGCCCTCGGTTGGAATCGAACCCTACCCTTTGTCCGAGGTAGTCCAGTTCACTAACCACTGAGCTATCGCGGCTCCCGCAAGGTCAAGTACGAGACTTAAATCATCGTCTTAGCACGCGAGTTTTCACCCATGTGTGATCGGCCGCCGATCCAGAAGTGTTCGGAGACTTCGGGATAGTTTCGCTTCAAGCATCGAAGCTCACGATGCGAAGCAGCATACCTCACATTCCCAGATTAATACCCTAGTACCCATTTCTGCCAGCGTCTGGGTAGACCGCGGGGGTATTTTTTTTTCCCAACCTCGAGAACAATTCACACCGCTTCCAGCGGGACTCGAACACGGGGTTGTCCAAATGTCGGTAGCCCAATCGGGTGGTTTTCCCAACTAGGCCCCACCAAATGGTAATACCGTTATTAGAAAAAGGGGCCACAAACGAGAATGCCGAGAACGTAGTTTAGTCGACAGATCATCCGAACTGTACATTGGACAAGTCCGTAAGTGCTCAGATCTCTTCCGAGCAATATCCATCAACATTTATCAACTGATGATACTGGTGTTGTGTTGGTTGATAAGTCTTCTAAGGACCCTTGCGTATCTGATTCCTGTCTGGCATCTCCCACCTTGACATGATATTCAGGAAATCTGTTCATGGCTGCGGAGTCTGGGTCATTCTTTTTAGTAATGTTTTCGTCCAGCATTTCCGAGGGCATTCATATGTCAGATCCGTCCATAGAACGTCACCACTCAACGTCAGCCAGACTTGCAAGTCTGTCATCACGTTCATTACCTTTCACACCCGCGTGCCCAGACATGACAGTGAAGTGGACACTTGTTAGGCTAGGTCGTCCCCGAGACTCTCAATACAGCCGAGACTCTCACTACAGCCGTCGAGCACAACCAGTTGCGACATATCTGAGCACACTCATTGAGTCACTGAGGTAATATACATGTGTGTATAAGGTTTGCGTAACAAGCCATGTAAATGCTTTTGTAACAGCCATAATTTCCATAGACAAACTACTTCTAATAGTTGCGATCTTGCCGACAATATACAGCCATTTCACTTCTGAATCACGTAGATAAAATATATACCTAGATAATAGGTATGACATTTAAGACAAATTATTGGACCACAGTTGGCAGAAGAATATATGGCCTTTAGAAGAAAGAACAATGTGAAATATGAATTGTTGATGGACTGGGGGCTTAAAAGAACATATACAATAAACATAAAATTATATAGAAGAGCTACACTAATAGAAAGACGAGACAAAGCACGATGTTTCGACAAAAGCGGTTATCAGGTAAAACAGCAGCTACTAGGAGGGCATTTGAAATGAACAGGCATATAAGAGGCATATAGGAGGCATTATGGGAGGCATATAGGAGGCATATAGGAGGCATTATGGGAGGCATATAGTAGGCATTATGGGAGGCATATAGGAGGCATTATGGGAGGCATATAGGAGGCATATAGGAGGCATATAGGAGGCATATAGGAGGCATTATGGGAGGCATATAGGAGGCATTAGGGGAGGCATATAGGAGGCATATAGGAGGCATATAGGAGGCATTATGAGAGGCATATAGGAGGCATATAGGAGGCATATAGGAGGCATTATAGGAGGCATATAGGAGGCATTAGGGGAGGAGGTATGTTTACAACACTCAAAACAAAAATCACAAATAATCAACAACAGAAAAAAAAAGAACAATAGATGGTCCGAAGCAGGATCGAACTCGTACTTCTCGACGCAACGCCTTTCCACGAGAACCAAATGCTAGAGCACAAGGTCAAGTAAGCAACCTAAAAAGATAGCTATCATTGACGATGTCTTTCACGCACGTGTACTCATGACTATAGCGTAGGGCTGCAATCACAACTCGGGAATACATTGTGCATCTGTATTTTTCCTATTGAGACAAGTATCTCCCGGATAGGACAGGGCTGAATACTTGAGTTGCAGATATGCCGTTACAGGACGAAACAGCACGAACAGCAGTTTTCAGTGGTTTAGACTGGAGACAAATCATATATTTTTGTCATAGTGCTGTAAACATACCTCTGCCCCTGAAATGATTCGCTGATCGCCTCGGAAGTTTCCTTCCAACAGAATATTATTTATTATTATTTGTCTCTAGTAGGCACTAGGATGGTAGTATGACGTAAAGCTTGGACAATGGGATGAATGTTGAGGTAACAGTTTGGGACAGACAACAAGAGTCGATTGTGGTCAAGGATTATTGACAATGAAAAAGCAGAGACTGATCCGTATATGGTTCTGTTGTAATTTGTTCGAGAACTTCACTGGTTTAAGTACTTGGACAGAGTGATAGATAACGCTCTCTTCCATTCGCAGACGCCAGTAGGCAGAAGGCCTATCTACCTTACTTAGAGTTATAGTACAGACAGTGTAGATTCTTTATAATAAAAACCATCTATTTATTTCACGGCACAGGAAGACAGCTCAGAGAATTGAGCACACAGCACGAACCTAATTGTCGTGTTTGTAGACCAAGAGAAAGTCTTGGATACGGTAAATAGAAACGTACTTTGGTAAGTAATGGCTCAGTTTGGAGCAAATCTTATTTTATTGTGCAAAAAGTTTGCACATAGAAACGAGAGGAGGGTAGTTTGTTACATTTGTTTAGTGTGTGTGGACAGAAATAGACAGTGTCTGCTTCTTCTTTCCTTCCTCATTTCCCTTTCAAGGTCGAGGGAAGTTACAATGTGCGGTCATGTGCTCTTCTGTTCATCTCTGCTGATGTTATGTTTCCTAGTGTTTCTAATATTCCATCAATCCATCTTTTGCTCTTCTGTTCGTCTCTGCTGATGTTATGTTTCCTAGTATATCTAATATTCCAACAATCCATTTTTGCTCTTCTGTTCGTCTCTGCTGATGTTATGTTTCCTAGTGTTTCTAATATTCCATCAATACATTATTTTCGTGGTCGACCCTTGGGTCTGGTGTTTTCGCAACGTTTATTGAAGGCTCGTTGTGTTGAGTTGTGATCCTTCTGCGTTATCAAATAGCCGCACAATTGTATCTGTTCTTTCATTATTTAACCTGTGGCCGGAATTATTCTTAGCTTTTTTCTCTGTTCTTCAATTCTGATCTTATCTCTCAGCTGTTTCCTGTCTTTTGTCTTACACATTTATTCTCAGTCAAGGCTATTTTTATTACTGTTCTTTCATCTAGGGGAAAGGTATGGCACTTGTAGCACAACATTAGGATGAAGATTGCTTTATTTAGAGTGCCCGTTTTGCCTCTAGAATTATTTCCTTGTTGGAATAGTGGTGATAGCTGTCCAATGATATGACAAGCTTTGCTGCAGTGTGTTATATATATATATATATATATATATATATGGCAATAAGAAATAGGCAGTGTGCTGTAAATGTTGATAGACTTGAGCAGTAAGAAACACGGCGAGAAAGAATGATGTGGCTGTGCTTCTTGTAGGGGGTAAGAGGAAATGGTGCACTGATGAAGGAGGGAGGGGGGGGCAACGCAAATAGCAGAACAGGGAGAACTGATGTCGGGTGATCCTCAAATCAAGATAAATTTGATTGAAAGTCACACGCTTAGCCAGACGAGAAGAAAGTTGCTAGAAAATTGGGACGATGGTAGGAATGAAACAGCATTGTATAGATGGATCGATACAGGACGGGAGGAGATCGGAGCGACAGATTTATCGACAGATATGGGACGTCATCAAAGAATTATTGAGTCTAAAATAGAATACCTTATTATTGCTATTTTTAGTCTGAAAAGTGCGAGCGTAATTGGTGCCATTCCACGGCGATCTATCATTACCCACAAACCACCAGCGATGTGCTAAAGGCAGTTAGCACTTGACACGTTAACATTTGCTCGGTAATACTTTAGCGAATTAATATTATGGTGTACCATAGATATTGTATGGTAGACAAAAATGAACATTGATACAAAATTAAGTGTTGCGAATTTGGTAAAACAGACCGTTTAATGTATTATATTCTATTATTATTATTGTTTGCTACGACACATATAAGTGCTGTAATGGTTTTACAATTATGTCAGATGAGTTTCGGAAAAATCGACAAGATGGTACCTTTACCATTTGCAGCCACGATACAGTGAGATGTAATTTTTGTTGTTTTTTTTTTTCTTTCTGTTCTTCTGGTAGAACATGGATTCATTCGAAACAAAATGCTACAGACAAATATGTAAGATTACTCGGATAATGAAAAACACTAATGATGGCACTCCGTCCCTCAATTTGACCAATTGTTACAATGTATTCCAGCTGCTCCATTCTCATTACATGGCCAAAAAATGATGATTGTTTCTTCCTAATATTGGAAATTAGCTCTCTTTTTGCTTTGGCCTCTCTCACAACATCTTCATTACTCTTCTTAGCTGTCTATGGTATTCTCAACATTTTTCAGCAAAACCAAATTTCTATAGCCTCCAGTAATTTTCTTCTCTGTTGTCTTATTGTCCATGATTCGCATCCATATGTTAAGACTGGCTCTACATAACATTTAAGAACTCATTTCTTGTTTCGATTGTCAAAAATGGATTGCATAGTATCTTCTTCATTTTTCAGAAAGCTGCTTTTGCCTGAGCCATTCTGCATCTCGCCTCTTTTGTACATCTTCCATCTGAGGTTAACAAAGTTCCCAAATATTTAAATTCATTACCTGTTTTAATATTGTTCCACCTGTCTTTATTGTGAATAGCAGTGACGTCTTTTTCTTTGTTGCTACCATTACTTCCAATCTCACTATACACATTAAATAAATCTGGTGACATCACACAACCTTGTCTACCACCCTGTTCTATTTGTTGAAATATTTCCAATTGATTCCCAGTTCTTATTACTTCTGTTTGTTGTCAGTATATGAAGTGTAAGCAGCAGTAATGAAGTGTGGGTAAAGCAATAACGCAGTGTGTAGGTTGCCAGTGTCTGTGGGGGCAAGGCATTGTTTCAGTCTCGTGACTACAACTTTTTCCTGCATTAAGTTCCTTTTTTGATATTTTAAAATTAGCGCCCTGAGAACCGTCCGTCAGTTACTACCCCCCCCCCCCTTTTTTTCTTCTTTTAAACTTTTAAACACACAACGCCGTCTATTGTAACTAATGACCGCTGTAACCCTCAGGCTGTGCAAGTGCCTCAAATTTCCGCTCCTTCATTTTCCCTTCCCTAAGTCCCTCATCTCCCCAGACTCAACCATTACCGACTCATGGTCGTGCAGGGCTAAAACTAAGAATAGCAAAATGTTACATCTTCTCAATATTTCTATATGGTGCAGAAACATGGACATTAGACAAGAAAACAGAACAGAGAATTGAAGCCTTTGAAATGTGGATATATAGAAGAATAGGTAGAATTGGATGGAAGAAAAGAAAACAAACGATGAAGTCTTAAAACAACTAAAAATGAAAAGAGAACTACTAAGCACAATTAAAACAAGACAAATGCGATTTTTGGGCCATGTTAAAAGACACAATAGCCTACTAAAAGTAATCCTGGAGGGGAAAATACAAGGTAAAAGAGGCAGAGGCAGACCAAGACTAACATGGACGAGTAACATCAAAAGATGGACAAATCAGCCTATGACAACCTGCACCATCAAAGCAAGAGACAGAGCAGAATGGCGCTCCATGGTAGCCAACCTTTGTTGCGGAGACGGCACTCGATGATAATGATGATGATGGACGTGCAGCCAGTACCTCAAGTACCTCTTCACCAAGTATGATCAGGTCCCACTCCACGCGTTAATTATCGTCAGCATTATCTGTAATGAGTACAGTAAACGACAGCGCTTAACGATTTTCCAAATTAGCGTGTTCATCTTAGGAGCTGCTGCAGATAAAGTCCGTATCTATTTATGGTTATCACTTTGGAACTTGGTAGTCGGTAGGACGTCGGTCACATGACAGGAAGGACGTTTGTTCGAAGTCCACCAGACGAGGTCGGGGTTTTTAAAAATCTGAAGAAATTAATCCGCGGTTTCTTTATGACGTTACATCGCCTGATCTCTTGCAGACAAATACTAATAGATGAATATTGTTGGTGTGTGTGTGTGGGTGGGGGGTTGGGGGGGACTTCCGAGGTGGCAGGACACAGAATGACTTCAGGGGAAGAGGTACTTACAACAATTGGGAAAACAAATCACAAATAATCAACAACAGAAAAAAAGAACAAAGAACAATAGGTGTTCTGAAACAGAATCGAACTCTTACTCCTCGACACAACGCCTTGCCATAAGATGCTAGAACACACGGCCAACTAAGCTTCGTAAAAAAGTAGCTATCAATGGCGATGTCTTTCAGGCATGTGTACTCATGACTATAGCATAGTGTTACGATCACAAATAAGGAATAAATTGTGTAAAGGATACGGTATCGTGGGTGACAACAGTGGTATCGTGGATGGCCACGGCCTAATCGTGGGTGCCAATAGTGGTATCGTGGGTGCCAATAGTGGTATCGTGGGTGACAATAGTGGTATCATGGGTGACAATAGTGGTATCGTGGGTGACAATAGCGGTATCATGGGTGACAATAGTGGTATCGTGGGTGACAAGATTGTTATCTTGGGTAACAAATACGGTGTCGTGGGTCACAATAGTGGTATCGTGGGTGACAGTAGTGGTATCGCAGATGACAATAGTGGTATCGTAGGTGACAATAGTGGTAACGTAGATGACAATAGTGGTATCGTAGATGACAATAGTGGTAACGTAGATGACAATAGTGGTAACGTATATGACAATAGTGGTAACGTAGATGACAATAGTGGTAACGTAGATGACAATAGTGGTAACGTAGATGACAATAGTGGTATCATAGATGACAATAGTGGTAACGTAGATGACAATAGTGGTAACGTAGATGACAATAGTGGTATCGTAGATGACAATAGTGTTATCGCAGATGACAATAGTGGTAACGTAGATGACAATAGTGGTATCGTAGATGACAATAGTGGTATCGTAGATGACAATAGTGGTATCGCGGGTGCCAATAGTGGTAACGTAGATGACAATAGTGGTAACGTAGATGACAATAGTGGTAACGTAGATGCCAATAGTGGTAACGTAGATGACAATAGTGGTATCGTAGATGACAATAGAGGTAACGTAGATGACAATAGTGGTAACGTAGATGACAATAGTGGTAACGTAGATGACAATAGTGGTAACGTAGATGACAATAGTGGTAACGTAGATGACAATAGTGGTATCGTAGATGACAATAGTGGTAACGTAGATGACAATAGTGGTAACGTAGATGACAATAGTGGTATCGTAGATGACAATAGTGGTATCGTAGATGACAATATTGGTAACGTAGATGACAATAGTGGTAACGTAGATGACAATAGTGGTATCGTAGATGCCAATAGTGTAACGTAGATGACAATAGTGGTAACGTAGATGACAATAGTGGTATCGTAGATGACAATAGTGGTATCGTAGATGACAATAGTGGTATCGTAGATGACAATAATGGTATCGTAGATGACAATAGTGGTATCGTGGGTGACAATAGTGGTATCGTGGGTGACAATAGTGGTATCGTAGATGACAATAGTGGTAACGTGGATGACAATAGTGGTATCGTGTGTGACAAGATTGTTATCTTGGGTAACAAATACTGTATCGTGGGTGATAATAGTGGTATCGTGTGTGGCAAGATTGTTATCTTGGGTAACAAATACGGTGTCGTGGGTCACAATAGTGGTATCGTGGGTGACAATATCGGTATCGTGTGTGACAAGATTGTTATCTTGGGTAACAAATACTGTATCGTGGGGGACAATAGTGGTATCGTGGGTGACAGTAGTGGTATCGTGGGTGAAATCTGCGGTATCGTGCGTGACAATAGTGGTATCGTGGATGGCTATAGCGGTATCGTTTGTGATTTTATCGGTAACACAGGAATAGAAAGCATGTGCTGTAGTTCTGTGTTATATAGCAAGACAAATTAATGAAAGCCTGTGTTTAGTAGTTCTGCATTTTAACAAGTCGGGGGCCTCGGTTGCCTAGTTGGGAAAACCACCCGACTGGACTACCGACATTCGGACAACCCGTGTTCGATACCCGCTGAAAGCAGTGTGAGTTGTACTCGTGGTTGGACAAAAATATACCCCCGCGGTCGACCTAGCCGCTGGCAGAAATGGGTACCATGGTATTTCCCTGGGAAGGTGAGGAATGTCGCCTCGCATCGTGAGTTTCGATGCTTGAAGCGACACTATCATAAAGTCTCCGAACAGTTCCTGATAGGCGGCCGAGCACATATGGGTAGAAACTTGCGTGCTAAGACGCCGATTCAAGTTTACGTACTTTACCTTGACCTTTACTTGCGTGCTAAGACGCCGATTCAAGTTCACGTACTTTACCTTGACCTTTATGTGTGTGCTAAGACGCCGATTCAAGTTCACGTACTTTACCTTGACCTTTATGTGTGTGCTAAGACGCCGATTCAAGTTCACGTACTTTACCTTGACCTTTACTTGCGTGCTAAGACGCCGATTCAAGTTCACGTACTTTACCTTGACCTTATTTGCGTGCTAAGACGCCGATTCAAGTTCACGTACTTTACCTTGACCTTTACTTGCGTGCTAAGACGCCGATTCAAGTTCACGTACTTTACCTTGACCTTTACTTGCGTGCTAAGACGCCGATTCAAGTTCACGTACTTTACCTTGACCTTATTTGCGTGCTAAGACGCCGATTCAAGTTCACGTACTTTACCTTGACCTTTATAACAAGACATATAAATACAAGAATATGTGCAGCGTTTAAATTTAGCAAAATGCTTCAAATTTAATTTTTGCTAAATTTTCTTGTTTTTTTTTTTTTTTTTTTTTGCTATGACGGCAAAATATGTCTCATCATCATCGTGTGCCTTCTCCGCAACGAACGTCGGCTACCATGTATCGCCATTCTACTCTGTTTCTTGCTTTGATGGTGCAGGCTGTCATAGATTGACTTGTCCATCTTTTGATATTACTCGTCCATGTTAGTCTTGGTCTGCTTCTGCCTCTTTTACCTTGTATTTTTCCTTCCAATATTACTTTTAGTAGGCTGTTGTGTCTTTTAACATGCCCCAAAAATTTCATTTGTCTTGTCTTAATTGTATTTAGTAGTTCTCCTTTTATTTTCAGTTGTTTTAAAACTTCATCGTTTGTTATCTTTTGTTTCCATCCAATTCTACCTATTCTTCTATAAATCCACATTTCAAAGGCTTCAATTTTCTGTTCTGTTTTCCTGTCCAATGTCCATGTTTCTGCACCATATGTCTACATTATCTAAATTAGTCTGGTAATCTCCGCCCCATTCGTCTGCTCATTGTCGTGCAAACCTTAGAAGAAACCAGCGCCAATTATTTCACAAAATGGGGAAATGGTTGGTCTATAGGCAAGACGCTGGTCTCGAGACAGAAAGGTTGAGTGTTCAAATCTCGCCTGCATCGGTTGAGATTTTTATTTGTGACTTTTCTCTTCGACAACCACCGCCTCGGCAGCGAGCCTCGGCTTGAAACGTCAATGACTCACCTTCTTCTTCTCCTTTCCTCCTTCACATTTACCTTTCAGCGTCGAGGGGATATACAATTTGCAGTTTGTTGCTCTTCTGTTCACCTCTGCTGCTGTTTCTAATATTCCGTCAATTCATCTTTTTCGTGGTAGACCCTTGGGTATCGTGTTCTCGCCACGTTTATTGAAGTCTCGTTGTTTTTTGTTTTGGTCTTTCTGCCTGTCACGTGGCCAAACCATTTTTATCTATTGTTTCTTTATATATTCTTTGTCGGTGGGTTATTCCTAGCTTTTTCTCAGTTCTTCATTTCTGATCTTATCTCTCAAACTGTTTCCTGTCATTCGTCTAACACATTTCATCTCTGTAGAGGTTATTTTTCTTATTGTTCGTGCATCTAGGGTCCAGGACTGACATTGGTGCACAACGTTGGGATGTAGGTTGTTTCTTCAAATACTCATCGTCGGAAAAAAGAAAAAAAAACAGGAGTAATTCTGAAGACGGAGTTAATCTGCCTGTATGGCGAGGGACCCCTGTGCACAATGCTGCTAGGGAAAAATAGTATTGACACGTAAAATACAGTTCATAGTCTCTAGGGACTTTGCCAGAGGTGGGAGCTGACGAACACAAAAAAAATAAATTAAAAAAATTAACGAATATTTCAAAGGAAAGTGAAGTAATTGACAAAAATGATAATCAGTAACCACCACAGTAGTTCATAGGGCGCTCGTCACATGTAACCACCTGTGTCGGAATATGCTGCAGTAATTGAAGGTCGTGTTGTTGTGACCTACTTTTGTGAGTGCCATCTGGTAGCGCGAGTATATTTTTTAAATAATTAGTCTCGTGGAGCTATATAATCACTCACTGCTGTCTTTGCCCAGAACCTAACTCTGCTAAAATAACAACAACTTAGCAAGCCCAGCGTTTTGAAGGATGTGAAAGATAAATAGACAAATTAATATTATCATCAGGTGCCATGCCGGCCGGTGTAGGCGTTTATCTCTCTCCACATCACTCGGTCCTTCATACATGTCGCAATTTCAGTCAGTGATCTTTTATTGTGCCATTTAGATAAACCGTTCATTAATGTTTCTCTTCGCTTTCCTCTTCTTTCCATTCATTCTGCCTGTTGTTATAATAATCTCAATGTCCTCTTTTCGCATAACATGTCCAATATATGTTGATTATGATTCCTTATGATTTTGGCATTTCTGGTTTCTCCAGCTCGTTTTAAACATTGTTCATTTGTCATTTTTGCTATCCGTGGAATTCGTTGCATCTCTCTTTCCTTTTATTTTGCCAGTTGTAACCAAGTATTCCAACTTTCCTCTTCTCATGATGTGCCCGAAAAATGTTGATTGTTTCTTTCTGATGTTTTTAAGAGCTCCCTTTTTGTGTTGGCCTCTTTGAGAACTTCTTCATTGGTCTTTTTAGCTGTCCAGGGAACTTTCAACGTTCTTCTGAGAAATCACATCTCTGTGGCCTTTAATCGTTTTTTCATTTGTTTGTCTACTGTCCATGATTCGCTTCCATAGGTCAGAATTGGTTCTATATAGCACCGATGAACTCTCTTTCTAATTTTTATTGACATAGATTTGTACATTGATGACATTGATTAAGCCTTCAGCAGCAACAATAAACAACACATATACGTAAGTAAATAAAACGAACACTACATAGTAAACTAATAATCAGATATACAAAAAAAAATAATAATAATATGAAATTAGAAAAAAAGACTCAACTTCCCGCTGCTCGGACCAGGTCCGTGAAAGAAAAATGGCTTTGCTGGGAGTGTGGTGAGATCACCAGCGTGACGGGAGGGCACAAGTGCAGGGAGCAGACACTCACTGGAGGAATTCTAAAATTATGCAGAGAGACGGCGTATAAGTATACACGAGCGCATACAACCATACATACACATACAGGCCCACAAGTATCCACACATAGGTCAGTGTGTTCGATGCAGAACGCAATGCAGAAAGAACAGGTCCGAGAGAATATAAGGGATACCCAACGAAAGTGACATGTCTCAATATGCGGTATTCCTAAGAACGCATTAGAAAGTAAGGTCCCGTATAGTGCATTGGTTAGTTAGTCATGCATTGTTATGCATTTCCATGTCCTTGACCCCGAACATTCTAAATACGTAGAGTACGGGTGAGAAGTAACCAAAGGCCTGAAGTTGATATCTCGTACGTGATGTGGGCTATGTAAATCATTGGTACAACAGGGTGAAGAACTCGTTGTTGAAGGAGAGCACAAATATTATCTGATTGTTTCCCTAGTCACGAGTCATGTAATGACCATTGTATCGTCACCAGTAGTGTCCCGTCTCCGCATCGAATGTTCGCTACCATATGGAAGCGGCATTCCCCTCTGTCTCTTGCTTTGATAGTGCAGGTTGTCATAGGCTGACTTGTCCATTTTTTATGTTACGCTTCTATGTTAGTCTTGGTCTGCCTCTTTTACCCTGTATTTTCCCTTCCATGATTACTTTTAGTAGGCTTCTGTGTCTTTTAACATACCCTAAAAATCACATTTGTCTTGTTTGAATTGTGTTTAGTAGTTATCTTTGCATTTATAATTGTTTTAAGACTTCATCGTTTGTTTTCTTTTCTTTCCATCCAATTCTTTCTATTCTAACTCACTTCAAATGTGTACAAATATTTATTTTTTTTCAATTTCCCGTGTAATGTTGACCAGTAGAAACTGTAAACAGTTGGGGGGCCTCTGTAGCCTAGTTGGGAAAACCACCCGACTGGACTACCGATGTTCAGATAACCGGTGTTCGATTCCCGCTGGGGACAGTGTGAATCGTACTCGTGGTTGGGAAAAAAAAATACCCCCACGGTCGACCCAGCCGTTGGCAGAAATGGGTACCAGGGTATTACCCTGGGAAGGTGAGGAATGTTGCCTCGCATCTGAGTTTAGATGTTTGAGGCGACACTATACAGAAATCTCCGAACATTTCTGGATAGGCGGCCGAGCATATATGGGTGGAGACTCGCGTGCTAAGATAGGCGGCCGAGCACATATGGGTGGAAACTCGCGTGCTAAGATAGGCGGCCGAGCACATATGGGTGGAAACTCGCGTGCTAAGATAGGCGGCCGAGCACATATGGGTGGAAACTCACGTGCAAAGATAGGCGGCCGAGCACATATGGGTGGAAACTCACGTGCAAAGATAGGCGGCCGAGCACATATGGGTGGAAACTCGCGTGCTAAGATAGGCGGCCGAGCACATATGGGTGGAAACTCGCGTGCTAAGATAGGCGGCCGAGCACATATGGGTGGAAACTCGCGTGCTAAGATAGGCGGCCGAGCACATATGGGTGGAAACTCGCGTGCTAAGATAGGCGGCCGAGCACATATGGGTGGAAACTCACGTGCTAAGATAGGCGGCCGAGCACATATGGGAGGAAACCCACGTGCTAAGATAGGCGGCCGAGCACATATGGTGGAAACTCGCGTGCTAAGATAGGCGGCCGAGCACATATGGGTGGAAACTCGCGTGCTAAGATAGGCGGCCAAGCACATATGAGTGGAAACTCGCGTGCTAAGATAGGCGGCCGAGCACATATGGGTGGAAACTCGCGTGCTACGATAGGCGGCCGAGCACATATGGGTGGAAACTCGCGTGCTACGATAGGCGGCCGAGCACATGTGGGTGGAAACTCACGTGCTAAGATAGGCGGCCGAGCACATATGGGTGGAAACTCGCGTGCTACGATAGGCGGCCGAGCACATATGGGTGGAAACTCGCGTGCTAAGATAGGCGGCCGAGCACATATGGGTGGAAGAAACTCGCGTGCTACGATAGGCGGCCGAGCACATATGGGTGGAAACTCGCGTGCTACGATAGGCGGCCGAGCACATATGGGTGGAAACTCGCGTGCTACGATAGGCGGCCGAGCACATATGGGTGGAAACTCGCGTGCTACGATAGGCGGCCGAGCACATGTGGGTGGAAACTCACGTGCTAAGACGCCGGTTCAAGTCTCGTACTTTACTTTTACTTTAAATGTAAACATTCTATTTGACTAGTATCATTGCGTGTATTTGTTTTTAAATACCGCAAACAAGTTAAAATTGAAGCCATCTAATTGTTTCTAATAAAATACATTTTATACCACGTCATGACAATCAAGAGTTTCAACAATTTAACAAATGTCAACTATTAGAACCAAACGGTTATTAAGTTATATCTTTTTAAATTCCAGCATGAGTTTTGGAACTGAGTTGTGGTTACTTTGTTTCCAAGAAAAGGCCAAAGTTCGTGGACCTGTTCCTACAACAGACATCCTCACTTTGTTGCACCAGTAGACGATCTATACAACACGACCAGATCGTTGTAAGATGACCTACTTAGCCTTCATGGCTGTGATAACATTCATGTATCATAAGGGGACCGGTGGTCCAGACTACTCTAGAGGTAACACGTAGGCCACAGCACAAGAAGATCAGGGCTCAATTCCACCAGTTGGAATGGTTTTTTTTTCTTTTATTCATCATCATCATTGAGTGCCGTCTCCGCAACGAAGGTTGGCTACCATGGAGCGCCATTCTGCTCTATCTCTTGCTTTGATGGTGCAGGTTGTCATCGGTTGATTTCTTTTATTAAATACTGAAAATGCAGTCCCAGGTTTCTTCGTGACTTTACCCTCCCCTGGTTTCTGGGTGGTGAGATCTGATGTCTAGACCTCTCTGAGTGGTAAGATCTGATGTCTAGACCTCTCTGGGTAGTGAGATCTGATGTCTAGACCTCTCTGAGTGGTGAGATCCGATGTCTATCCCTCTCTGGGTGGTGAGATCTGATGTCTAGCCCTCTCTCTGTGTAGTGAGATCTGATATCTAGACCTTTCTGGGTGGTGAGTTCTAATGTCTAGCCCTCTCTGGGTAGTGAGATCTGATGTCTAGCCCTCTCTTGGTGGTGAGATCTGATGGCTAGCCCTTTCTGGGTGGTGAGATCCGATGTCTAGTCCTCTCTGCCTAGTGAGATCTGATGTCTAGCCTTCTCTGGGTTTTGAGATTCGATGTCTAGCCTTCTCTGGGTAGTGAGATCTGATGTCTAGCCTTCTCTCTCTCTCTCTCTCTCTCTCTGTGTTGTGAGATCTGATGTCTAGCCCTCTCTGGGTGATGAGATCCGATGTCTAGCCCTCTCTGGGTGGTTAGATCCGATGTGTAGTTCTCTCTGGATAGTGAGGTCTGATATCTAGCCCTCTCTGGGTGGTGAGATCCGATGTCTAGTCCTCTCTGGGTGGTGAGATCCGATGTCTAGACATCTCTGGGTGGGGAGATTCGATGTCTAGTCCTCTCTGGGTGGTGAGATCCGATGTCTAGTCCTCTCGGATAACGGAAAAAAAACAGGAAGTCTCATGTGCACTCGCGCACGTTAAAGAACCTATGACAGTTCCAAATCGAAATGAGTAAACAAATAATGGTCGCTGACCGGAAACAATTGTCAGCAAAAAGATCTACCCACACAGATGGATCCCAGGTCGTGCTACGGAGTTCGTGCGCGCTTATTCATGGTTCGCATCTGAGACTCTCAATATCTCGATAATATGATACGTCGTAGCTAATTGGAAAGAGAGAATTAATGAATGAAATGTTAGATCCACAACAATGAAACGTATTTATTTGGGGTCCGCGTAGAGAGTTTGAGAAGCGCTGAGTTCGACCACTTTAATTAGCTGTAGTTGGCGTGTCTGCCGACAATATTTCAATGAAATTTCAAATTAAAATAAGGAATGTCCGAAAAATAATGTTATAGTACATGCGTGCACTACACAGTTGTTGTCACTGCTACTTTAGTTGATTTATGATTTGTATTTTTCCAGCAGATAAGATAGCCGTGTTTGTTCTACAAGACACTTTAAATGATTACAGGAAGTTGTGTTTTCAATTTATAAAACTTTTGTGATTAAAAATGTAATAATGCATCTCCCGAAACTCTCAAAATTGTTATCTCTTTACTACGAGTATTAACTATAGGTTGTTTATAAAGTCGCTGTGCAGTGAAAATATTTGTGAAGTTACCGGAAAATGTAGTGCACATTGTTATTATTCATCTAGACACTACTGCTCTTGGCTGGCTTGTACTGGGTAAAGTGGCTGTTCATACGATGAAGTTGTGTCTACAGCATGTGTTCAAAAAGTCCACCACAAGCCTCAAGACATTTGTTGACTCACCTCTTCATATTTTCGAATACAATCTGGATAATGACCGGCGATATTTGTTGGAACTGGGTGACGATTTCCGCCTTCAAGTCATTAATTGTTTGCGGGTTATTTAGATCAACTTTTCCTTTCAGCGCACCCCACAGGGCGGAGTCAGGTCTGGTGAACGAGCAGGCCATATTCCACGTGAAATAATGCGATTTGCAAATATGCTTTCTAGATAAGTGAGTGACGTTGCGGCTGTGTGTGCTGTTGTCCCATCCTGCTGAAACCAGGCTTCTTTAATTCCCTGCTCTGTAAGATGGGGTATGAATGGTTCCAGGAATAACGTACGATACCATTCTGTGTTGGTCGTTGCATTGAACAATATTGGTCTAATTATCCACATACGACTTATGTCGCATCACACTCCGACTTTTTGATCGTGAAATGGCACTTGACGTAATTCATGGGGGTTTTCACAGCTCCACACACGATTGTCCTGACTGTTGACGTAACCAGAGAAATGAAACCGTGTCTTATCAGTGAAGAAAGTCACGTTAAAGACTTCATCACTTTGTTCACAAATAAGGTTCTGAAGGTTCAGGATTGACAGTCTCTGTCATGGAGTTGAGACGATTCAGTTAATCTGTAAGGACGAAAGTCAGAACCTTGTGGACGGTACTCATTGATCAATTTACCTGTTGAGACAACAGACTTAACGATTTATTAGGGCTCATTCTGGTCTGGACATCAAGTACTGTGTCTTCTGAAGTTGAAGGCCTTCCAGATATGTATGCATCTACCACACTACCTGTGACACGAAACTTGTCAATCAAATTCCTGACCACACCGTGGTGGGGGACTCGTGAGTCTGGAAATGTCAGCACAAATTGTTGAATTACTTCTTTAGTATATTTGCCATCATTACGGGGGTCATGTTCAACCAAAAATATCATGTTTTCAGTGTTTAACGCTATTTCCTTTCAGCAAAGAAGCCGTGAATATAACAACGTCTTGTTGTTTTCTGCTGCAGACAGGATTGTGGAAACGCAGAATATCATGACGTAAACTTCATCAATCGATGACGTAATATCAAAGATATGTTTCAAGTCACTGCACAGCGACTTTATAATCAGTATGTAGTAAAATAGCATTCAACCATTGACTTTAGCTAAAGAAAAATACGTTTTCTGTACGGTGTCACAAATTGAAACCACCTCCATAAAATAGTTTTAAAATGAGTGGAATGTACTAGAATCAATATATACATAAGTGTTTCTAAATGTCCAAGTTTAGAACAAAAATACCCCATTTGAGATAAAAACCATCCACTGGGAGTAACATTAGATGTGTGATTATATTGATGTGACAAGTGTAATCAGTGACTGGTGAATTACGTCACTTACTGGCTTATATGATGTTTGTGACCTTATTTTTCATAGACCTCAGATATATTATTTTTGAGTTACCTGGTCAGCATTACGCCGGTGCTGTTTTTTCTTTCCTAGAAAATATATCTTACACATCTAAGGATGGGTGAATTTGGAAGCTGTCGATCAGGATCGAACCTGACCTCGTGTACTTAGTAGTCCTGTTCACTGGTCAATGAGCAACAGGGAGCAGTAGAGAAATATGAGATTATTTCAATACCGTCTCCGATGGAACTAGATGATGTTGATTTCTGTGGAGATTTGGAAATGGAGACTGAGCAGACATGGTTAATCCGATCCAGTGTAACTTTATCATCATGTTCTTGGGAAGGTCGATAATGTAAACACCCCTCCCTATTCGCCTGCAGTTGACATTTCATAACACGAGCTGACCTCATCAACCGGCAATGAACTCACTCTAGCAGACTCGTGGAAGCGTCCAGCGGCACCATGGCCACCAACAATTCGCTCCGGGAACTAACTCTGCTGCCAACGGAAGTTACACAAGTAGGCCAAGGTTTCCAGTCATAACATTTGGATTCTTGACCAGAAGACAGATTAGATTATTATTTCGTTTTTATAAATCCGTCACGCAATGTGTAACCGGCGAGCTAACGTTTGGATTAATGTATTACAATTATTTCCTGGGGGGCCTCGGTAGCCTAGTTGGGAAAACCACCCGACTGGACTACCGACGTTCGGACAACCCGTGTTCGATTCCCGCTGGGAGCAGTGTGAGTTGTACTCGTGGTTGGGAAAAAAAATACCCCCACGGTCGACCCAGCCGTTGGCAGAAATGGGTACCAGGATATTATCCTGGGAAGGTGAGGAATGTCGCTTCGTATCTGAGTGTCGATGCTTGAGGCGACACTATACAGAAATCTCCGAACATTTCTGGATAGGCGGCCGAGCACATATGGGTGTATACTCGCGTGCTAAGACGCCGGTTCAAGTCTCGTACTTTACCTTTACCTTTAATTATTTCCTCTAATTATTGTTAGCTATGGAGGTAGAACAGGATACATAGATAACTTTACAGGTAGATCAGGAGTACGCCGAAGACGGATGTGTCGGGCCGAAAGGAGCAGATATATGGAGGCCATGTCGTAAATTAGCGACACAACGCATCTAAGGCCACTTAAAAACGGATGTACGTTAAGAAGAAGAGATCAGGAGTAAGACAGGATCCGTACTATCACCATATTGCTTATAACCTACACTGACTAATTATTCAAATTAGCCAACCCATAAAAGACAAAGAAGATTAACGAGCTTTTATTTGCAGACGATCAGGCATCAAAAGATGGAAAAATAGAAGACCTACAAGAACATAAATAGACTTAACAGTACAGGGCACAAAATACAACATGGAAATCAACATCAACAAAACAGAAGTCATGAATATCGTAAAAAAGAAACAGAACATCTACGTAACGATGGAAGGTAGACAACTAAAACAAGTAGAGGAATTTAAATACCTAGGAATTCTAGTGACAAAAGACAATTAACAAACAGCAGAAATAGCCTCAAGATGTAACAAAGCTTGTCAAATCATTGGACAGCTATCACCCCTATTGTCCAACAAGGAAATACCCCTATAGGCAAAATTGGCACTCTACAATATAGTCTTCATCCCAACGTTGTGCTGCCAATGCCAGTCATGGACCCTAGATGTAAGAACAATAAGAAAAATAACTTTCACTGAGATGAAATGTGTTAGACGAATGACAGGAAACAGTCTGAGAGGTAAGATCAGAAATGAAGAACTGAGAAAAAAGCTAGGAATAATTCCAGCTATAGAATACATAAAAAAACAACAGATAAAATGATTCGGCCAAGTGGTAAGACATACAATCGAAACACAACACAACGAGCCTTCAATAAACATTGCGAGAACACCAGACTCAAGGACTGTCTACAAATAAGATAGATTTATAGAATATTAGAAGAAACACTAGAAAACATAACAGCAGGAGATGCCAAGAAAAGAGTAAAGGACAACAAATTATATATCTCCGCGACGCTGAAAGACAAATGAAGAAGGAAAGAAGGAGTGAAGGTTCAAGTGTAAAGGAATTGTTTTTTCTTTCTAATACTTCATTTATTGTTCAGTTAGTTTATACACTTACTGTTTATGTACATTGTACAATTTACATCTTGGTGCATCAACCTTTTTAAATACAGTTTACACATACACATCTGATTCTTGTGTATCATTTACACCATGTACACTATGGTTAGGCGGGTGCCCTGCTGCCTTGCAGGTATGCTCAGGAGAGTAAAAGGCTAAGGGAGGGTACCCCGAAGTAAAACAAACCCACTGCCTTGTGGGTGAGACTTTTTAGTCAAAGGCTAGCGGAGCCAACCGTAAACAAACCGACAGAAGGTAACAGAAAACCACAGTCGTAATTTCTTTGTGTAGTCATGAATCGCCACAATGTTAGAAATAACGACAATAACGTTAAGGGGGATTCCAATGGAAAACCCTAGTTCGGCAGGGGACATCATGTGCTGCAGGTGATACCCGACGTCATCATGCTACTTTAAGCAAAATAAAGATAAAACAGACTCTAAAGATAGGTACTTGGAATGTGAGAACACTCATGCAGAAGGGTAAACTGGAAAACATCATACAAGAAATGAAAAGAATGGGTTTACTATTACTGGGACTTTGCGAAATGAGATACACTGGATCAGGGGAGATATATTCTGATGAACATAAAATAATCTATTCTAGAGGTACTGAACACCAAAGAGGAATAGGTATCATCTTGGGTGCTCTCTCTCTCTCTCTCTCTCTCTCTCTCTCTGCGATCAAGACTCAATCAGAGTAGGAACTCAGACTCTCTCTTGAAGGCAGCTGTCTGTTTACGCGAATCGATTGTCCCATATATTTTCTCTTCCAGTGAGGTGGACGTGGACCACAGTGTTCTCCTCGGGTCTGTGTACTGGGGGCAATCCTGTAAAACATGTTTTGTAGTCATATTGTCCAGTGTACAGTGGCATAGGCTGGTTGCACCTATTTTGAATTTGGTGAACATGTGATTTCTCATTCTATTGTGGCCAGTGCGTAGGCGAAGTATGATGACTTGATCCCTCCTTGATAGTTGGTGGTATCCGTCACTCTTGTTATGCTTTGGGTGTTCTCGTTTCCACTGTTCATGGAACTGACCCTTGAGGATGGATTTGGCTTCATCATAACTGGGCGGATGGTTCTCTTGTGGTAATCTCCCTCCCTCGTTAGCTAATTTGTCTACGCGTTCGTTCCCGTGTATATTACAGTGTGATGGTATCCACTGAATGACTACTCTCTGGAAGTTATTGCATAGTTGGTCCAGCGTTGTTCTCAAGTCATCTAGTTCATTGTTCTTGAGGCTTTTTAGAGCTGATAATACTGACAGTGTATATATCAGTATCACCAATTTATTGTGCATGTTATTTTTGTGTTGAGTAGCCAGTGTTGCAGCATCTCAGATGGCCTCAGTTTCTGCTTTAAAGTTGTTTGAGAATTTTCCAGTAGCTATTGACTTGGTGATCTCGTCCTGATTATTCAGCGTCAAGAACACACCTCCCCCTCCATTTCTGGTGGCATTTGTAGCAGAGTCATCTGTGTATATGTGGGACCAAGAGTCCTGTGGGTAGGTATCGTGTATGTGTTTTTCTGCTACGTGTTTTCTTTCGGTGTCTGATTGTGCGCCTTTTTTCATGATTCCTGTTATATTTTCCTTAAGTTCTGGTATTTTATGTTTCCCATGAGGAGACATATCAGATGGGCCCAAGGGTTTCGATATTGTTTGGGAAAGTACTGGGTCTCCAGTAGTTAGTTCATTGGCAATTGTATCGAAGTTGCTCCTCTTTAGTCGTACAATTCCGGAACCAGATATTCTTTGGTGTATGGGGTGGCTAAGGAGCCTTCTATATTTCTCCGCTTGTTGCAATACTTTAGTGACCAATTTCTTCATAATATTTGTTCGTTTTCTGGATTTTTTCCTTGCTCTGTCTATCTGATTTTTCCAAGTCATTCTGCGATTCATGGTGACACCAAGATATGTTGGGTTTTGGTTAACAGGGAGTGTATGGTCTTTTGTCTTCAAGTTTGCAGAGAGTGTGTTTCTTGATTGGCTGAAAATTGTATATGTAGTTTTTGTTTCGTTGATTGCTAAGAACCAGGTGTTCGTCCATTTTTCAAGTTCACCTAGGGCATCTTGAATCCTGGGTCCAGCCACCGACATACTTTCCTCACGAGCCCATAACGCCAGATCATCTGCGTATATTGCTGAGTTTATTCTGGGTGGAATGTCCATTACGATGTCATTTATGAAAACTAAAAAGAGTGTTGGGGACAAGACTCCGCCTTGTGGGTCACCATGTTCGATTGTGACCTTCTTACTTAGTTGACCTTGAACTTTTACGCTGGCCGTTCTATCCTGAAGGTATTGAGAGACCCAACTGAATAAACTACCCTGGATGCCAAGTCTAAAATGCTTGTTCTTTAAACCCTCTCGCCAAACCATATCAAAAGCCTTCCCCATGTCGACCCACACTGCCAGTGTGTGTTTCTTTTATTGTAGAGCATCCTCTATTTCCTGTGCAATGTAGGTGACCAGGCCCTCAGTTGATTTGTGCTGACGGAAGCCACTTGGTTGTGGTACGATTTGTTGTTTTGTCTCCAACTGCCACATAAGTCTTCTGTTAACCAGCCTTTCCATGAGTTTACTCAGGCAGCTCAGTAGGCTAATTGGTCTATAGCTACTTGGGTCTAGTGGGTCTTTTCCACGCCTGAGGATTGGCACCATAATAGGTTCTTTCCAGATTGCCGGCACATAACCTCTCTTCCAGCTAGCATTTACTATCATTAGAAGCTGGCTCTTGGCTTCCTGTCCCAGATCTTGGATGCAGAAAGAGCAAGAACAGTGAAAGGCTTTTACTCAATATCTGACAGAGTCCTTTTAGTGAAATTTAATGAAAAGCCAATAGACATAAATCTTATACAAGTTTATGCACCAACAGCAGACAGACTAGAGGAAACAATTGATAAATTTTACGACGAGTTAAATAAGTAAAATAGTAATAATAAACTTCGTGAATTCAAACCACATGAAAACACCATAGTTCTAGAGGATTTTAACGCAAAAGTAGGAAAGGAAAGAGTTGAGGAATTAGTTGGTCATTGTGGCTTAGGCGAGATGAATGAAAGAGGTGAGAAATTTATTGACTGGGCAAGAACACACAACATGATGATAGGAAACACCTGGTTTAATCAACATCCATGACGTTTGTGGATATGGAAAAGCCCAGGGGACAACGCACGTAATCAAATTGATTATATAATGAGAAGCAATAGATTTAGAGACAGTCTGGTGTGTGTGAAAAATAGTGATCATGTACCAGTTGTGGGAAAGCTTAGAGTAAAATTAAAAGCAACAAAACGAGCCTCAGTTAACATCAAGTTAAATTTAGATTTACTAAAATCAGACAAGAAGTTGCAAGACAAATATAACATCACAATTCAGAACCGGTACAATGCAAAAGAGAAGATACAAAGCATTGATGAACAGTGGGAAATGCTAAAAGAATCAATGCAACAATCATCAAAAGAGTTCATACCACCAGTGAGGACAAATTCAAGAAAGAAATGGTTGACAGATGAAATTTTGTAGCTAATGGATACAAGAAGTAGAAATAAAGAAAATAAAGATGAGAATAAGAGATTAAATAAAGAACTTGTAATAAAATGCAATGAAGCAAAAGAAGCATGGCTAAAAGAGAGATGCAAAGAGATTGAAATGCAACAAAAAGAAGATGCCAAAGCTATATACAAACAAATTGAAGAATTAACCGGAAGAAAAACGCAATTAAAAACTGGATGTTTAAAATCAAAGAAAGGAGAACTGTTGATTGAACAAGAAAGCATAATGGAACGATGGAAAGAATACATTAAAGATCTTTATAATGATGAACGAACAGAAGTAAATATTAAGGATAATGGAGATGGACCAGAAATACTCAAAGAAGAAGTGGAAAACGCCTTGCGTAATATGAAAGAAGGAAAAGCTCCTGGACCAGATAATATAACTAAAGAAGAAATTGAAGCCATGGGTGATTTTGGAATAGAAATAATAACAAAAATATTGAATGATATCTACAACAGCGGATATATACCAGACGACATGCTCAAATCAATATTCATAGCCCTACCAAAGAAATCGGGTGCGATTGAATGCGATGATCATCGCACAATAAGATTTATGAGTCACATGACTAAGATATTACTAAGAATCATGATGCGAAGAGTGCGAAACAAAATCAGTCCAGAAATTAGCGATGAACAGTGTGGTTTTGTTAGAGATAAAGGAACAAGCAATGCCATTTATATCATAAGATCTATAGTAGAAAGAGCCATAGAGGTGAAAACAGATCTATACCTATGTTTCATAGAATACACCAAGGCATTTGACAAAGTAAAGCACCAAGAAATAATCACAATTTTAGAAAGCATAAACGGTGACAGCAAAGATCTAAGATTAATAAAGAACATGTACCATTTGGAGACTGACCCAGCTCAGGAACACAGGGAAGTGACCATTTTTTATTTTTCCTCTCTTTAGTATCTAGCATATTATCGCCGTGTAGTTACATTTGTTAATATATCGATATATATAATTTTTGTGAAGGCCTACTTGGCCGAAACGTCGACTTTTGTTTCGTCCATTACCACGTAAAGCTGTCACCATACCACTTTTTTTCTTCCTTTTCTTTAGTATCGCCACTGGCAACAAATAGCGGCCATAAGAACTGAAAACCAATTGGGAATGTTTCAACAAATAAAACAGGATGTTAGTCAAGGTTGTGTGCTGTCACCAGATTTGTTTAATATTTATAGTGAGATTATTTTAAGATCCATAAGGAGTATGTCTGGATTAACAATCGGTCATAATATAAATAATCTAAGGTATGCTGATGATACAGTCTTAATCGCTAAGAGTGAAAATGATTTACAAGAAATGTTAGACATTATAGTGAAAAAAAAGCAAAAAATACAGGACTCAGCCTTAATAGCAGAAAGACAGAAATAAGGGTAACAACAAAGAAAAAGACATCACCTCAGTGCAAAATAAAGACAAGTGGAACAATATTAAAACAGGTAAATGTATTTAAATATTTGGGAACTTTGTTAACCTCAGACGGAAGATATACAAAAGAGGTGAGATGCAGAATGGCTCAGGCAAAAGTAGCTTTCCAAAAAAATGAGGAAGACACTATGCAATCCATTTTTGACAATAGAAACAAGAAAAATAGTTCTTAAATGTTATGTAGAGCCAGTATTAACATATGGATGTGAACCATGGACAATAGGACAACAGACAAAAAATATCACTGTAGTTTGTAGAAATGTGGTTTTACAGAAGAATGTTGAGAATACCATGGACAGCTAAGAAGAGTAATAAAAACTTTCTGAAAGAGGCTAAATCAAAATTAGAGCTAATTTCCAATATCAGGAAGAAACAATCTTTTGGCCATGTAATGAGAAGAAAACAGCTGGAATATATTGTAACAACTGAGAAAATTGAGGGACAAAGAGATAGAGGGAAGCAAAGAGAAAAGATACCAGACAGTTTAAGAGACTGGCTTGGCTGAATGTCAACAACAGATATGATAAATAACTGTCGTGATCGAAAGTTGTGGAGAGACACGATCACCTACGCCAGCAGGCGCGGTACTTGGCGATGATGACACTGTGTATATAATATGCTTTATGCAGTTGAAGGTGCTAGCTTGAATATAATCTAGAGGAATCAACGCTGTCGTCGTTGTCTTATTTGATTTGGCCTCGATGTGGCCCTGTTATGGCCACACGAACCTCCTATGATTCACCGGATACAAGTGTGTCATTAGCTCAACATTAGAAATAAATAAGTCATAACTTACCATAGGCATTTCAATAGAATGTGCTTTAATCTGTTCATATAATAAAAAAACAACATGGCATTGGGTGAAAGGACAAGAGTCCACAGGAATAACTACCCAAACAACACAAGTATTGGTAATTGTTCACGTATAGAAAGATCACATTCGTTCAGAATTACTTTAAACATGCTCTCGTTCTTTGTCTTCAAATCTCATCTAGTAAACTTATATGTGTATTATGTGGTCTTATCAAAAACCTGTCACTTTCTTTAGTATGGGCTTGTTAGGTGAGCTCCCTACTGCGCCGTGTGAATAAGACCTCGGCCGTATGCTCGTTAGAAAGACACTTGTACTTAAAGACGAGCCTTTCTCTTCATCTGCCCAGTGCACGTGAACATGCTCGTGGTCATTATTGAAATCACTATCATCTGTTGCGCCAGGAAGAAGCCTACGGTTGCTCATGGTCTGAGACTCGCTGGCAGCTCGACGGCGGGGCATTGGAGTCCAGTCCTCATTTAAATCTTGCGGGACCTTGCATTCTTTTCTGGATACAGCCAACCTTGGCGATTCTCTGGGTTTGCTATGTATGGGGCACTCGGGTTTATGGTTGTCCAGCTTTGAAACTGTGTTGGCATGATTCCGCGATGAAATGCCCTTAGGACTTCGCACTGGACATAAAACAGATGTCCTTAAGGAGGGATTTGACCGAAAGTTTTCGTGGTAGCTCAGTTTGCCATTGGACCAGCTTTGGCTGCGCTGTCGTTCGTGTCCGAATGGACCAGTTGACCGGAAGTCAAAATGGCCGGACCGATAGTGCGAATAATGAGTCCGTCGAGTTAGAAGTCTGTGTGGAGATACGTCACAACTAGACGTCGCCCTTGGCCTCATGAACTCAATAACCTTCGAGAATTTGCTATGGAAATAGTTATTTACGTTTGGTGACTGTGGACTATTGGGCTGGTCTCCATCGCTGGTTTCCAAAGAGCTGTTTGATGAAGTTGATGTTCTTTTATCAGAATGTTTAACTGGAGAATTAGTCTGAACAGTGCCTGAGGTAGGTGACTGCTTGGTCTCTTTGCTGTTATTAATTTGCAGATGACAGTTGCATAAATCAGATGACATACGTGTCGAGTTATGAGTAGGATCGCTTTGTGCTCGATGTCTGAAAAATCCATGTTTTTTAGATTTAATGTCGAACTGCCGCCATCATTGTCAATGCTACTCCAGTCTCGGTGGTCATAAAAATTCGTGGAGCAGCTTGTTCCCATTTTTATATTAAAAGAGAGAGTTATCAGCAGTTTGGCAAAGCTTTTGTCGATGGCAGCAAAGTAGATCGGGGTGTGCTCACAAAATGGTGCTAGGCTAGTTCTAGCCACGCTGTGAACATCGTGTGGGCTCCTATTGTTATTGTACTGTTGGTACTTCTTACCAATTGTAGCAAATTGTGTGCATTTAGTGGTCAAGTTAATGTCTGCTATGACTTTGTAAATGGTGTTTACACTCTTGTTGTCTCTTTTGTTATCGTAGAGGTCCGTTTTGCTGTCATAGAGATCCCTTTTGTTATTGAAAATATTTCTTTTATTATCGTTGCTGTGCGTTTTATAACCAAATTTGCTGGCTGTAATTGTGTAGTTATATGTCTTTGTATAACTGCAGTCTGGTTTATGTGTGTCCAAATGTGTTTTATTATCAACTGTTAACTGTTTATCGTCTTCTTCAAACCAGAGTCTCCCCCAATGTGCATTACAGGGATGACTGAAATAATCGTCATAACTGGAAGGTTCCTCCCTTACAAAACGTGAAACCCGCTGCAGAACACCATGACCCTCGCCATGGTGAAGCTTAGCGATCCTGTCCCCGAGGGACACAGACTCGACATGACCAGCACTTTGTAAGCGGTTCTCTAATTGTTTCTCCTGCCACAATTTTGCTGTTTGTAATAGAATAACCAGGCTGCTACCCCGCACCGATCGCTTCAGCATTACTATGCACTTCTACTTCATATCAGACCTGCCACCGCTGAGAACTCTACATCAACAAAGAATTCAATTTTTAGTAAAATGTTCTAAAACTGTGGCAAAACAAAGAAAAAATCGCATTGATATTGCTGTTCTCTTCGCTGTTACAGAACAGATGAGCTGTCACAGTCTCATAGCTCGATATCAATATTAACTTAACAGTTAACAGAAAAATAAGGCATTGATTTCCTCTTAGTAGATCATAATCCTGGCAATCGTTCCTTCTAAAGAAGTTTAGACAACCCTACAGCGAATGCCGCGGTAGCGAAGCGGTTTGTGCACTTGTCTAACGCTCAGGTTGATCCGTGTTCAAATCTGAAAAGTGTGCGATTTGTTTCGGTTATTTGCTACTGTGGGATCATTCAAACGTTTAACTTGGCCGACAGCAATTTTATGTGGGAAAATCAGGCCAGTCAATTGACTAGTGGAATGCTGTTCACGTGAACCAAGAGTATGTCGATTTGTCGTTGGAAAATGTGATCGATAACATCATATAATGACATACCCAACACAGTGGGAGATATATTTTTAAGGTATCACTCGCATAGCGTATGATGCTAAAATCAATGTGAATTATTACCGATATCACAGAATTATTCAGTCCCAGCTTTCAATGTTTTGTGAATAGCGAGTAATGAATCATTAGACTGTCACAACATCTGTCGTTCCCTGCAAATAAGGTAAAAAGCTGTAGTTACTGGAATGTGGAGCCACAGTGGAGGAGGTGGCCAGAGCTTTTGATAATATCCAAGTGGTCAGAGCTTCAACTCCCTGCTGCGGCTCACCAACACGACTTCGAGGTCCACACCGTCTCTCAAAATAAGAATACGAGATTTTCTGGCCAAGTAGGACGGATTGGCGTAATGCTGCCAAAACATAAATAAACGTGCCGATAATCATGAAAAAAATATTGATACAAACACCTTAGGGCTATGACCAATGGCAGAATGGGTAATGAAGAAAGTCTTTCACACTTGTTGCTGTATTGGAATGTGCACCTGGGCGCCTTGACAACTTTCCAGTTTGATTTTGACCCAATCGTGTAATTCCTCAATCTTTCAGCTTTCTTTATCCTTGCGAGAACACACATTTAGGCATTTAAAGTCAGCTTTTGAAGGAAATCATCCAATTATGTTGACTTGCATCTTCAAGCCATAAAAGCAGAATCAGCTAAACGATGCACCTGACGTCTCGTTACTTCAACGATATCACAGCGCTATCGAGCAGCAAAAGTATTTGAAAGGCATCCGCTGTAATGGGATATAATTCTTGTCCTTCTTGTTATTTTTTGTATATGTCCTTGACATTCACATTGCGATAGACTTGGTTTTTTTTTTTATTTTCACTGTGAAAAGAAATAAACAAAGCTTGAATTAGTCAATGAAACACGAAGAAAACAGGTTGTCAAAATGGTTGTTTTTGGTCTAATGCTAATTACTTGTTTCTTTCAGTTATTTTAAAATGAATTATAATTAGGCAGGTGTTAATATTCTAAATAAACATAAAATGGATTAAAATGTATTTTAGCAACTAAACTTGTAGAGAGAGACGAGACACACTACCGACGTTTCGGCAAATGCCTTCATCATGTAACGTGAGAACTGGTGTTCTATCAACGTTTATTGAAGGCTCGTTGTGCTAGGTTTTGATCTGTTCACTTTATCGTGTGACCAAATCATTTTATCTGTTGTTTCTTTATATACTCTATGGCGGGGGTTATTCCTAGCTTTTTTTTCTCAATTCTTCGTTTCTGGCTGTTTCCTGCCATTCGTCTAACACATTTGAATTCGGTAGTGGTTATTTTTCTTGCTGTTCTTGCATCTAGGGTACAAGACTGACATTGGTAGCACAACGATGGAGATTGTATTGTGTAGTGCACGTTTTGTCTCTAGAGTTAATTTTTTATTGGGCAATAGCGATGATAGCTGTCCAATGATCACTTCACCTCTCCTCATATCACCTCATCTCTCCTCACATTACCTCCCATCTCATCACATCACATCTTATCACCTCTACTCACATTACCTCTCATCACCTCCCGTTACCTCACCTCTCTTCACATCACTTTACCTTGCCTCACATCACCTCACCTTACATCATTTCACATAACCTCACAACACCTCACATCGCCTCATATCACTTCACCTCGCCTCACCTCACTTCGCAGAGATGAGACAAGTACACGTTTTTCCAGTTTATTTTTCTATTTGCTGCCTTGCATCTGATGAAGAATTTTGCCGAAACGTTGTACTTTGACTCGTCTCTCCGCATGTTTATCTGCTTAACACTATTGTATGTTTTTCCCCGTGTATTTTCCGAGGATGGACTTAAAGAACGCACCGACTTGCCGTCTCAAACAAGCCTTCAACTGTTTATGATGAAAGTAGAAATCCCCACGCGAGACACGTCTATTTGTTACAGACACTTTAGTTCATTCGTTCATTTGGTGTTTTTCCAGAAATATAAAGTGCTCATGCGTCTTCTATTATCCTTTTATGTTGGTTAGAAGAAATTATATGAAAACTTACATTTGTGTGTGTGTGGATACTGCAGCCCTGAACCTATCATATTTGCAATACTTGCTCTCTTTGTTTGTTCCAGACATTATTCTACTAGAACCTGACTCATACATAAATATGTATTTACTTTAGAAAAGGCCTTGTGTCTGGTGTCACGAACTTAAACCACTTCCATGAAATGTCAGTTTTATGAATGAGTGGAATGTACTTGACTCAATGTGCCTACACCAAAAAAAAGCTGTAAGATTTTTCAAAATCGTAACTAAAATGCCACTTTTACATATAGAAAAACAGCTGTGAGGAACAAATGAATACGTCCAGATGTTCTCATTTACAACCTACATTTGCCATCACACAGTGCCGGCCTTGATATCGCGAAAATAATCGCAGGTCGCCAGGACAATGGGGCTATTGAGACCTGGTATATACAGAAAGATTATAGCCCAGAACTGTCAGACTGTTGCACTTACACAGAATGTTGCTTATAGAAATCTGGCACATAGAGTCTGGAAAATGATTATAGAGAGAGAGGAAAGAGGAGGGGGAGAGAGAGACTGGTCAGAGAAATGTGTTACAGACGTGGTGGTAATGCGGTAGAGTGAAATTTGTGGAAATGTGTTAAACAAATGGTGAAATGTGTTATAGAAGTGGCGAAATGTGTTATAGAAGTGGCGAAATGTGGTATAGACGTGGTGAAATATGTTATAGAAGTGATGAAATGTGGTATAGAAGTGGTGAAATGTGTTACAGACGTGGTGGTAATGCGGTATAGTGAAATTTGTGGAAATGTGTTAAACAAATGGTGAAATGTGTTATAGAAGTGGCGAAATGTGTTATAGAAGTGGTGAAATGTGTTATAGAAGTGGTGAAATGTGGTATAGAAGTGGTGAAATGTGGTATAGACGTGGTGAAATGTGTTATAGAAGTGATTAAATGTGGTATAGAAGTGGTGAAATGTGGTATAGAAATGGCGAAATGTTTTATAGAAATGGTGAAATGTGTTATAGAAATGGTGAAATGTGTTATAGAAGTGGCGAAATGTTTTATAGAACTGGTGAAATGTGGTATAGAAGTGGTGAGATGTGTTATAGAAGTGGTGAAATGTGTTATAGAAGTGGCGAAATGTGTTATAGAAGTGGCGAAATGTGTTATAGAAGTGGTGAAATGTGGTATAGAAGTGGTGAAATGTGGTATAGACGTGGTGAAATGTGTTATAGAAGTGATGAAATGTGGTATAGAAGTGGTGAAATGTGGTATAGAAATGGCGAAATGTTTTATAGATATGGTGAAATGTGTTATAGAAGTGGTGAAATGTGTTATAGAAGTGGCGAAATGTGTTATAGAAGTGGTGAAATGTGGTATAGAAGTGGTGAAATGTGTTATTGAAGTGGTGAAATGTGGTATAGAAGTGGCGAAATATGTTATAGAAGTGGTGAAATGTGTTATAGAAGTGGCGAAATGTGTTATAGAAGTGGTGAAATGTCTTATAGAGTGGAGAAATATGTTATAGAAGTAGTAATATGTGTTATAGAAGTGATGAAATATGTTACAGAAGTGGTAATATTTGTTAAACAAATGGTGAAATGTGTTGCAGAAGTGGTGAAATGTATTGTATAAGTGGTGAAATGTATTGTATAAGTGGTGAAATGTGTTACAGAAGTGGTGAAATATATTGTATAAGTGGTGAAATGTGTTACAGAAGTGGTGAAATGTATTGTATAAGTGGTGAAATGTATTGTAAAAACAAATTGACAATAATTTAGAGGGAAAAGGAGGGGGGGTAGGAGGGGGGGGGGTTGTGTTTGCAAAATTAACGGATTTTAGACTGGGAACAAGTAGTGTCCAAGTGAGAATGGTGATTTATGAATTCAGAATTGATAATAATTAGCTTGGGGATTGCATGGATCAAGTGATAATGAATGAATATTGATTGTTGATTAGAACAACTGATTGTAGTTGATAATGGGGATGTTGTTTGTATAAGTTTGGAAAGTGATTGGAGACGCTGAGATAAAGATGCAGTGTTGATATAATAGTTAAATAGTTTGATAAATCGAGTTTAGAGAGGAGGCAATTATTACTCGTTAGTGGACAATATTGTTTGTTGAAAAAGAGGTGTATCTATCTATCTTTCGTTCACCTGAAGTATTGTCTATATCTGCAGTGTCGTTTCCTGTATAAATTTATTGGGTTTTGTAATTCTTGCAGCGGCCCATATAGTTTTGTCTGTAAAAAGAGAATATATAAATATATTATATAAGAGAGAGTAGGCATTGAACCAATCTAAGCTACATACAGAAACAACAAATAAAGTAGATTATGCACGTGGAAAGAATGTCACGTGATTCCTTACAATACAAAGCATATATTAAAGGAGGAAAAGGGAGAAGAGCAAGAGGCAGACCCAGAGCAGGATGGGCAGACAACATCAAAGAAACGTTACAGCAACATCAACTGACATTGTGTGAGGCCACCAAAAGGGAGAGAACCTCTTGTCTGTAATCTAAACCACTTGAAACTTCTAATTGTGCTCTTTCGTCCTGTAACGGTTTGTCTGCAAAGCAAGTGTTCAACCCTATCGTATACGGAAGTTATTTGTAAGAAAATACAGGTACATAATTTATTCCCGAGCCCTTCCCTATATGGAAGTTACTTGTCTTAATAAGAAAATACAAATACATAATTTATTCCCGAGCCCTACCCTATATGGAAGTTACTTGTCTTAATAAGAAAATACAAATATATAATTTATTCCCGAGCCCTACCCTATATGGAAGTTACTTGTCTTAATAAGAAAATGCAGATACATAATTTATTCCCGAGCCCTACCCTATATGGAAGTTACTTGTCTTAATAAGAAAATGCAGATACATAATTTATTCCCGAGCCCTACCCTATATGGAAGTTACTTGTCTTAATAAGAAAATACAGATACATAATTTATTCCCGAGCCCTACCCTATACGGAAGTTACTTGTCTTAATAAGAAAATGCAGATACATAATTTATTCCCGAGCCCTACCCTATATGGAAGTTACTTGTCTTAATAAGAAAATGCAGATACATAATTTATTCCCGAGCCCTACCCTATATGGAAGTTACTTGTCTTAAAAAGAAAATACAGATACATAATTTATTCCCGAGCCCTACCCTATACGGAAGTTACTTGTCTTAATAAGAAAATACAGATACATAATTTATTCCCGAGCCCTACCCTATACGGAAGTTACTTGTCTTAATAAGAAAATACAGATACATAATTTATTCCCGAGCCCTACCCTATATGGAAGTTACTTGTCTTATGCGCGCCTCCCAGCACCAGAGCTGGAAGTTGTCAGCGATCGACAGCTGATGGCTTGCGCCAGGATCCGTGAACCAAAACCATCCAGACCCTGCTCCACCTCTTCGTGGTTCCTCCAATATCAGACTAACCTGTCTATTCTGGCCAAGCGTGCAGGGATCGAAGAGGGAAGACAACCCGATACTCAAAAATGTCGTACTGAAGTCGGATGTGTTGGGCCGAAAGGCGCAAATATAACAGTTATACTGCAAACCACAACACAACGCAGACACGTCCACTACGTCCTTGTAAGGGCGGATGATGAAGAGGAATATTGTAGTCTACTACAATATTCTAGAATACTTTAGTCATCGGGCGAACGCAACCAACCAACCATCACCATACGGAAGTTATTTGTCATGAAAATGTACATAGGCAAATGCAGATGCACAATTGATTCCCGAGCTGTGTTCCTAACCCTATGCTATAGCCATGAGTATACATGCGTGAAAGGCATCGCCAATGATAGCTTTCATTTTTAGGTTGCTGAGTTGGCCATGTGCTCTAGCGTTTGGTTGTCGTGGCAAGACACTGTGCCCATGAGTTCGGGTTCGATCCTGCTTCGGACCATCTATTGTTTTTTGTTTTCTTTCTTTCTGTTGTTGATTATTTGTGATAATTTGTTTCCAAGTGTTGTAAACATAGCTCTTCCCCTGAAATGATTGGCTGAACCTTGCATGTCCCTCGACACCCGAACGAGTTCAAGAGGAAGTGAAGAAAGTGAAGATGAAGTGAAAATAGTTACTTGAGTGGATATGAATGATAAATTGACTTAAGAAGTGAGAGGAGCTGCTCTAGGAGTGGAAGCAAGTGTCAAAAGTGTTTGAATTAACGGAGAGGCAATATACAAGAGAGAACTGATTATAAAAGCAGGGGAGATAATTATAGCAACAGTAAAAGTGGGTTTGTTGAGTACAGCACCACCTTCCTGTCACGTGATCTTGCTGAAGACGGTGGCAACACATCACAGAAAGTAATTACTAGGTCAGGACGAACTCACAGCTGTTTGCTTCCTTCTCAAAGTGGTAATTTAAATCTAATCTTGAACATTTTACCAAATTTATAGACGAAAATGTTCTATGTCTAGAACATTTGATTGAATATTAAAACTGATATTTTATGGAAATGAATCCCATTTTTGACGTCACAAACAGAAACATGAAACAATTTTATTGTAGTCAATATTCATGTGCGGATGATATTCTAGAAGTAAGGTCCAGGTCAAGTACGAGACTTAAACCGGCGTCTTAGCACGCGAGTTTCCACCCATATGTGCTCGGTCGCCTATCCGGAAGTGTTCTGAGACTTCTGGATAGTGTCGCTTCAAGCATTGAAACTCACGATGCGAGGCAGCATTCCTCACCTACCCAGAGTACTACCCTGGTACCCATTTCTGTCAGCGGCTGGGTCGACCGCGGAGGTATATATTTTTTTTTCCAACCACGAGTAGAACTCACACTGCTTCCAACGGGAATCGAACACGGGTTGTTCGAACGTCAGTAGCCCAGTCGGGTGGTTTTCCCAGCTAGGCTACCGAGGCCCCCTAATCTAGTAGTTCATGTTTGTAACGTGTCTCTTCTTCTCAGTGTTCGCACGTCACGTGGGCATAGTTGAGTTATGTCGCTAGTTAACGAAAAGGCAGCGACATCTGCGCCTTTCGGCCCGACACATCCGTCTTCGGCATGGATTGGTAGATTGCCTTAACAATGTTTGCCCGGACAGCAGTCATTTTTTGCCTTCTCTTTTCGACTTGTAACCGTCAAGGATTCTTTAACGTGTGCGAGTTCACACGGGACCTCCTATTTTTCGAAATTATCCGAGAGGGCTAGACATCAGATGTCACTAGCGAGAGGTCAAGGGGAGGTTAAAGCCACGATAAAACCATGGGGTTCGATTTTTTAAAAATTCCCACTACCTGTGGTGGGAATCGAACCTTGACCTTCCAGTCAAGAGGCCAACGTCTTACCTCTACCCACCCAGTCCTCAAATCCGAGGGTTTCTGGGCCTCAACATTCGATTCTTAACCACACATTTGATTTGATAGTTCAAGACACTTCTTCTAAACTCCTTGAACATAAAATAAGTTTTTTTTTTCGTTTGCCAGCTTTTGACCTCTGACGAAGCCCCTAGAGACCAGGAACTGAATTGTGCGTGTTAATCCATTTATCCCTGGTAGCCCTGTGCACAGGGGTCCCTCGCCACACAGGCAGATAACTCCATCTTTAGAGGTACTCATATTTTTTCCGTCGATGAGTAATTGACGTTTCAAGCCGGGCCTCGCTGCTGAGACCAGGGTGGTTGCTGCACAGAGAAACCATAGATAAAAATCCCAACTGATGGAGCCGGGATTTGAACCCACAACCTCTCTGTTTCGAGGCCGGCGTCTTGTCAACCAACCAGTCCCCCAAATAGAAGAAGTGTGTTAATTTGATCTTCCTGGACTCACTTGTGGAAATCAACTAAAGTACCAGTGACACACAGCTGTGCATGATGATAGATAAGGTCAGCTTCGGTCAGCCCGCAATAATGCAGCTGATAACGTAATGAGAAAGTTTCAAGCCAACATATGGACAGTGTACTGATATAGGAGGTGAACGAGGTCAGAATGTCATCACAGAGATTGGATTTTGGAAGGAAACCACTGGAGTGACCCAAAAATAAGAACATATCAGAAATGATATGACAGAAGTTTCGACAGAGAACCAAACTTCTGCTGCATGCAGTTACAAGAAACGAAAAAGCCGTGACAGAAATATCTGACAACTCTGTGGGCAATACTCAATACTGGTCACTCTGTGGGTAATACTCAATACTACCCACTCTGTGGACAACACTCAGTACTCCCCACTCTGTGGACAACACTCAATACTACCCACTCTGTGGACAACACACAGTACTCCCCACTCTGTGGACAACACTCAATACTCCCCACTCTGTAGACAACACTAAATACTCCCCACTCTGTAGACAACACTCAATGCTCCCCACTCTGTAGACAACACTCCCCACTCTGGACAATGTGCCAGCGACGCTCTGTATGGCAAACATGCGATATTCCTAGCATGCGGAGAGAAAGAAGGTGTAAGCTAAAGAATGGGTAGGAGAGAAGAAGGCGTGATTATAAACAGAAATAACGAGTTATTTTCTTTTAACTGAAACCAGTCTATCCAGGAAACATCCAGTCCGGTTCTATCATTTCTAGATCTATCACGCCCCCATTTTTTTTTTTATTTATCTGTGTCCTTTACTCGCTGCAATATATTGTAACAACTGGACACATTGAGGGACGAAGAGATAAGAGGGTCTACAACAAAAATGATAAATAACTGTCGAGGTCGAAAGGTGTGGAGAGACATGATCACCTACGCCAGCAGACATGGTACTTGATGATGATGATCCTTTTCCCGCTCTTCTTCTCACCCTCAAACATTCCCCCACTTTATTACCCTCTACCACTCCCCCACTTTATTACCCACTACCACTCACTACTCTATTACCCTCTACAACTATCCACTATATTACCCTCTACAACTATCCACTATATTACCCTCTACTACTATCCACTATATTACCCTCTACTACTATCCACTATATTACTCTCTACCACTCACCATTCTATTACCCTCTACCACTCACCATTATATTACCCTCTGCCACTCACCACTTTATTACCCTCTACCACTCACCACTATATTACCCTCTACCACTATCCACCATTTTACCATCTACAACTAACCACTCTATTACCCTCTACCACTCACCACTGTATTACTTTCTACCACACATCACTATATTAACCTCTACCACTCACCACTACATTACCCTCTACCACTCGCCACTATATTACCCTCTACTACTCAACCACTATATTACCCTCTACCACTCACCACTCTATTACCCTCTACCACTCACCACATATTACCCTCTACCACTATCCACTATTTTACCCTCTACCACTCACCACTCTATTACCCTCTACCACTCACCAATACATTTCCTTCTACCACTCACCACTATATTACTTTCTACCACTCACCACTATATTACCCTCTACCACTCACCACTATATTTCCTTCTACCACTCACCACTATATTACTTTCTACCACTCACCACTATATTAACCTCTACCACTCACTACTACATTACCAACTACCACTCACCACTACATTACCCTCTACCACTCACCACTATATTACCCTCTACAACTCACCACTATATTACCCTCTACCACACACCACTATATTACCCTCTACCACTCACTACTATATTACCCTCTACTACTCACCACTGTATTACCCTCTACCACTCACCACTATATTACCCTCTACCACTCACTACTATATTACCCTCTACTACTCACCACTATATTACCCTCTACCACTCACCACTATATTACCCTCTACTACTCACCACTATATTACCCTCTACCACTCACCACTATATTACCCTCTGCTACACACCACTATATTACCCTCTACCACTCACCACTATATTACACTCTGACACCACTATATTACCCTCTACCACTCACCACTATATTACCCTCTGAAACTCACCACTATATTACCCTCTACCACTCACTACTATATTACCCTCTGAAACTCACCACTATATTACCCTCTACCACTCACCACTATATTACCCTCTGACACTCACCACTATATTACCCTCTACCACTCACCACTATATTACCCTCTGACACTCACCACTATATTACCCTCTACCACTCACCACTATATTACCCTCTGACAATCACCACTATATTACCCTCTACCACTCACCACTATATTACCCTCTGACAATCACCACTATATTACCCTCTACCACTCACCACTATATTACCCTCTGACACTCACCACTATATTACCCTCTGACACTCACCACTATATTACCCTCTACCACTATATTACCCTCTACCACTCACCACTATATTACCCTCTACCACTCACCACTATATTACCCTCTACCACTATATTACCCTCTGACACTCACCACTATATTACCCTCTACCACTCACCACTAGAAAAGCCACCAACTAATGTTGTCATGTTGACCAGACTATTCCGAGCACGCGTGAAGACTGTCACGTGGACATTGACCGACCGTTTCGTCGCACGTTTTCATTTCTTCCATTTCTTTCTTTTGTTCCATTTAAGTTCATTCCTTCCAGTGTGGGTGGATGATATGAGAGTATGAGAATAGAGTGAAAGTAGGAGAAAGAAAGAAATTTAAGTAAAATCTACTTTAGATAGAAAGAATAAACACCGGGAATGAATGAATTAAGAAAGAAAGAAGGAAAGAAGGGAAGAAATTGAACTTATTTGCAATCAATTATGACCAGAGAAAAGGTGAATTAAAAAATAGAGTTACTTATGTAGATATAATGTGTTTAACTTGCAGAAGCACATCTAGCACTCAAACAACAAACGCTTTAGAATGCACAATCTCCCCTTAATTAAATTCTTAAATCTCCCTCCACGCAACGGAAGAGAAGGGAAAGCCGTCCGTCAATAGACGGGTCAGTATAATATTGATCTTCAAAGACTTGTATGTCCGCTGACTTGGTCACTTGGAGTCCAGGGAAAGAGAAAACCTCATTGAGCTCGTGCATCTAGATCGCGTATTGTGTGGACTTTAGAGCTTGAGCGGTAGAGGCAAGCACGTAAAAGTTGTTCTGTGACCACTAATTGGAGTCTGAGAATCAGGAGTTAGGCTCGGTGCATGTCGTTAGATGGTGCGTCTGAAGTGACGGATTACACAAATAATGCAATAAACGACACATGACAAATACACTCTACCACCATCTATAGAAAACAGTGTACTAGCCCACCTGGAGTACAATGTGGTCAGCTTGTTTAGAATCAACTCTGTAGCTAGCATTGGATCATCTCTTAAATTAATTGCTTGCTTCCCTGGCCTTATTCCCCCGCCGCCCCCCCCTTCCAAGTTCCCTTCCTTCTTTCTTTCCTTGCTCCTTTCCTTCGCTGTCCTTTCTTCCTTGCTTATTTTCCTCCGCCTTTTTTTCATCCCTGCATTTTCCCTTTCTCCCATTCTTCCTTCATTACTGTCTGCTAATCATGGTTGCTCTTCTATTTCTTCAGCGATCAGATGTTGCCTTGTATTTACAAGGTTTGCTATGTATTTACAAGGTTTGCTATGTATTTACAAGGTTTGCTATGTATTTACAAGGTTTGCTATGTATTTACACGGTTTGTTATGTATTTACAAGGTTTGCTATGCGTTTACAAGGTTTGCTATGTATTTACAAGGTTTGCTATGCATTTACAAGGTTTGCTATGCATTTAGGTTTGCTGCATATTTAGAAAGTGTCCTGCGTGTTGGTGTATTTAGAAAGGCCGCTCTTTATTTACAAGGTTATGCATTTAGGTTTGCTGCATATTTAGAAGGTTTGCTGCGTGTTTGTGTATTTAGAAGGTTTGCTGTGTGTTGGTGTATTTAGAAGGTTTACTGCGTGTTTGTGTATTTAGAAGGTTTGCTGCGTGTTTATGTATTTAGAAAGGCCGCTGTTTATTTACACGATTTGTTATGTATTTAGAAGTTTTGCTGTGTGTTTGTGTATTTAGAAAGACCGCTGTTTATTTACAAGGTTTGTTATGTATTTAGAAGGTTTGCTGCGTATTTATTAGGTTGCTGTGTATTTAGAAGGTTTGTTATATATTTAGATGGTTTGTGATGTGTTTAAATGGTTTGCAATAAACTTAGAGGGTTTTCATTTAAGGCGTTAGACCCACATTGGCCACGAACATTATGGCTATTTCTGTCTTTCCATTTGGATAAATCATATTCACTTTGCACTATCCGACTCCGGTTACATCAATGAAGGTACCAGTCCAGCTACATCTCTGGTATTTTTCCTGGGGCAAGATGAGTGATAGTGCTCTCATTTTTAACTCTGGCTGCTACGTGTTAAAGTCATTCCTGGGACATATAGGATTGTCTTTTTTTAATTTGGTTTGACAGTTGGACGATGGTTCGGCTGAAAGAGCTTGCACAGATCTCTGTTTGGTTATAATACATATAATTGTCATGGGTCGTTTATTGCAACTGTTTGTAATCCGTCACTTCAGACGCACCATCTAACGACGTGCACCGAGCCTACCCCCGATTCTCAGACTCCAATTAGTGGTCACAGAACGACCTTTACGTGCTTGCCTCTACACAATACGTGACCTAGATGCACCAGCTCAATGAGGTTATCTCTTTCCCTGGACTCCAAGTGACCAAGTCAGTGGACATACAAGTCTTTCAAGATCAATATTATACTGTGTGTGTGTTGCGATGATCTGAACCTTTTCCTAGAAACCTGCTTTTTGTTGTTGATCTGTTTTGGTGTTTTTGGCGCAGTGGTTGGTCTAAGAAATTTGAGCTCTTCAACTTGGATGGCGATTGTGTACTTTCTACAGAGGACTAGCGGGCTCGATGTTTGCTGTTTTCTCCATCGCTATGATAGGGTACAGCAGAGGTGAGGTGTAGAATTGCTCAGGCAAAAGCAGCTTTCTAAAAAATGAGGAAGATACTATGCAATCCATTTTTGACAATAGAAACAAGAAAAAGAGTCCTTAAATGTTATGTAGAACCAGTCTTAACATATAGATGTGTATCATGGACAATAGCACAACAGACAAGGAAATCACTGGAGTATGTGGAAATGTGGTTTGACAGAAGAATGTTGAGAATACCATGGACAGCTAAGAAGAGTAATGAAAACGTTCCGAAAGAGACCAAAGCAAAAGGAGAGCTAATTTCCAATATTAGGAAGAAACAATCATCATTTTTTGGCCATGTAATGAGAAGAGAACAACTGGAATATATTATAACAACTGGGAAAATTGAGGGACAAAGTGATAGAGGAAAGCAAAGAGAAAATATACCAGACAGCTTAAGAGAATGGCTTTAGCAGAAGGTCAACAACAGAAATGATAAATAACTGTCGAGATCGAAAATTGTGGAGAGACATGATCACCCACGCCAGCAGGCCCGGTACTTGATGATGGTGATGATAGGGGTGATTTTCATTGCTCCCAGGGTTGTTGTGAGTGCCATGTTTTGGATTCTGTTTAATTTTCCCAGGTTTGCCTTGGCCGCTGTGGCCCAGGAGCTTGAGGCATGTCCTATGACAGGTCTGACTGCTCCAGTGTAGACTTGCCTTAGCATTTCTTTATTTGCTCACCAGGATTGATATCCGTCAGTTTTGTTTTTCTTCTTTTCCATGACCAGTCCTTAGATAATTTTTGCTTGGACTCTTCCAATAGTTGGTGTCCACGTGAGTCCAGGTGAGTAAATGTGAGTCCAGGTGAGTAAATGTGAGTCCAGGTGAGTAAATGTGAGTCCAGGTGAGTAAATGTGAGTCCAGGTGAGTAAATGTGAGTCCAGGTGAGTAAATGTGAGTCCAGGTGAGTAAATGTGAGTCCAGGTGAGTAAATGTGAGTCCAGGTGAGTAAATGTGAGTCCAGGTGAGTAAATGTGAGTCCAGGTGAGTAAATGTGAGTCCAGGTGAGTAAATGTGAGCCCAGGTGATTAAATGTGAGTCCAGGTGAGTAAATGTGAGTCCAGGTGAGTAAATGTGAGTGCAGGTGAGTAAATGTGAGTCCAGGTGAGTTTAGGTGAGTAAATGTGAGTCCAGGTGAGTCAATGGTGATTCCTACAAATGTTCATGTATCTGTTTGGGGTATTTTAAGGTTTCTCGACTTTACTAATGTTTTCTTTGTTTGGGTAGAGTAAGAAAGGTCTTGATGTGGTTTTTGTGTTGTTTATTTTATAGATCTCAGGTTTTTGTCTAGTTTTTCACTTTATACAATTGTTCACTCTGTCCAATTTTTCACTTTGTCTAATTTTCCACTTTGTCCAATTTTTCACATTGTTCGTTTTTTTCACGTGTCCAGTTTTTCACTTTGTCTAATTTTCCACTTTGTCCAATTTTATTTCTTTACTTTGTACAATTTTTCACTTTATTCGTTGATTCTTATAACAGATAAGATACTAACAGCTACTCTGATATAACAGATAGTATTTGTCCCATTACATGTATATATGTGTATATATGTGTATATGTGTGTATATATGTGTGTATATGTGATGATATATATGTTATTGTCTACTTTCTCACACAGACTATATATCTAACGCACGGCAACACCAATGACCGTATAAAGGTTAGACATACTCCCTTCTCAAACTAAACTGAAATAATTAATATCACATCTCTGCAGCGAGTATTAATAAAAGAGCGTAACTAAACATCAGGCACAAATAACGACACTGTCCTACGGCGACCTCAGATTAAACTGTCCTTGACACGTCACTGCTATCGCTGTCATATGTGTCAAGCTTTTTCTTTGTTGAAGATAGCGATAGTTGTTGACTTCTGCATTCTTGAAGAAACTACGATTCTCAACTTTTTCTACTCCACTGATTAAAAGTTAAAAGTGATTCGCTGAGGTCCATGTGATATGATATAGTAGTAGGCTCCGTCAGTCATAGTTGACTAGTAGGCTCCGTCAGTCATAGTTGACTAGTTGCCTCCGTCATTCATAGTTGACTAGTACCCTCCGTCAGTCACAGTTGACTAGTACCCTCCGTCAGTCACAGTTGACTAGTAGCCTCCGTCAGTTATAGTTGACTATTACCCTCCGTCAGTCATAGTTGACTATTGCCCTCCGTCAGTTATAGTTGACTATTACCCTCCGTCAGTCATAGTTGACTATTGCCCTCCGTCAGTTATAGTCGACTATTACCCTCCGTCAGTTATAGTTGACTATTACCCTCCGTCAGTCATAGTTGACTATTGCCCTCCGTCAGTTATAGTTGACTATTGCCCTCCGTCAGTTATAGTTGACTATAACCCTCCGTCAGTCATAGTTGACTATTGCCCTCCGTCAGTTATAGTTGACTATTACCCTCCGTCAGTCATAGTTGACTAGTAGCCTCCGTCAATCCTATTTGACTATATTACCCTCCGTCAGTCATAGTTGACTAGTACCCTCCGTCAGTCATAGTTGACTAGTAGCCTCCGTCAATCATATTTGACTATATTAGCCTCCGTCAGTCATAGTTGACTAGTAGCCTCCGTCAGTCATAGTTGACTAGTAGGCTCCGTCATTCATTGTTGACTAGTAGGCTCCGTCATTCATTGTTGACTAGTAGGCTCCGTCAGTCATAGTTGACTATATTAGCCTCCGTCATTCATAGTTGACTATATTAGCCTCCGTCAGTCATAGTTGACTAGTAGCCTCCGTCAGTCATAGTTGACTATATTAGCCTCCGTCAGTCATAGTTGACTATATTAGCCTCCGTCAGTGATAGTTGACTATATTAGCCTCCGTCAGTGATAGTTGACTATATTAGCCTCCATCAGTCATTGTTGACTAGTAGCCTCCGTCAGTCATAGTTGACTATATTAGCCCCCGTCAGTCATAGTTGACTATATTAGCCTCCGTCAGTGATAGTTGACTATATTAGCCTCCGTCAATGATAGTTGACTATATTAGCCTCCGTCAGTGATAGTTGACTATATTAGCCTCCGTCAGTCATAGTTGACTATATTAGTCTCCGTCAATGATAGTTGACTATATTAGCCTCCGTCAGTCATAGTTGACTATATTAGCCTCCGTCAGTGATAGTTGACTATATTAGCCTCCGTCAGTCATTGTTGACTAGTAGCCTCCGTCAGTCATAGTTGACTATATTAGCCCCCGTCAGTCATAGTTGACTATATTAGCCTCCGTCAGTGATAGTTGACTATATTAGCCTCCGTCAATGATAGTTGACTATATTAGCCTCCGTCAGTGATAGTTGACTATATTAGCCTCCGTCAGTCATAGTTGACTATATTAGTCTCCGTCAATGATAGTTGACTATATTAGCCTCCGTCAGTCATAGTTGACTATATTAGCCTCCGTCAGTCGTAGTTGACTATATTAGCCTCCGTCAGTCATAGTTGACTATATTAGCCTCCGTCAGTCGTAGTTGACTATATTAGCCTCCGTCAGTCATAGTTGACTATATTAGCCTCCGTCAGTGATAGTTGACTATGTTAGCCTCCGTCAATGATAGTTGACTATATTAGTCTCCGTCAATGATAGTTGACTATATTAGCCTCCGTCAGTCGTAGTTGACTATATTAGCCTCCGTCAGTCGTAGTTGACTATATTAGCCTCCGTCAGTCATAGTTGACTATATTAGCCTCCATCAATGATAGTTGACTATATTAGCCTCCGTCAGTCATAGTTGACTATATTAGTCTCCGTCAGTCATAGTTGACTATATTAGCCTCCGTCAGTCGTAGTTGACTATATTAGCCTCCGTCAGTCATAGTTGACTATATTAGCCTCCATCAATGATAGTTGACTATATTAGCCTCCGTCAGTCATAGTTGACTATGTTAGCCTCCGTCAGTCATAGTTGACTATGTTAGCCTCCGTCAGTCATAGTTGACTATGTTAGCCTCCGTCAGTCATAGTTGACTACAGATTGCCCAGCGCCCGTAGCAAATGTAAAATCACGAAAACGGAATGTCCACTAAATGAAACAACAATTGTATCATCTGGATTCATTTCTCACTATTTATGACCGAACCTTTAGGTTGACCTATAACCTGATAATTTGTGACATAAATGTTCGAAAAAATATGCGCTATGTAAAATAGTTCTTTCAATTATTGCCCAAAATTATCATAATTATAATTACATGATACAATCTTAGTTATTTTCATTATAAGTTAGAAAAGGGGACATAACTTTGCTGCTAATTAACATCTGTAGTTTTATTTAAGTTTTGATGTACAAAGAGGCAGCGCATGGGTACAGAGGAGATGACTTTTACTACCGTGCAGTCCGTCCATAATAAACTTATTATACGTTACGATAAAGAGAGAACGACATCTGATTTGCTGACCGCGGTTGTCATAGCAACACGGAGCGGATTTCTAGAATAGTATCCATACTTCTTATACACATAGCAGGGTTGATAGATGTCGCTGTACGGTTGTAGTAGGTTTGATGTCCATAGACACTGCGGCCGTTATATTAGTAACGGCACGAACTGCTTAAGCGAAATCACGACAAAACTGGATGCAGTGGCTGGTTGTACACTGACGTTTAAGTCATTGAGCTGTCCTGTGATTGTGTTATGTATTCTGATAAAACAGAGGAGTCGTGGCTTCCATTGCCGCCACTGAATATCCACCCCTGGTTTCTTTTAAAGATGAGAACACCACATATAAACTAGTCAAATAATTTTGTAATTAACTTATCTTGCTTTTTCAAACACATATTTCATATATATATTATCTCTATGTCTGACAGAGACGATAAGTTGAGAATCCTTGTAAAGTAATTGACCACGAATAGAGCCAATTAAATCTCACCATTAAGTTAATTAACCTTTGACCTCTAGGTGTAAAAACGCACGTATGCAAAGAACATCCTCCCCCCCCCTCTCTCTCTCTCTCTCTCTCTCTCTCTCTGCTACCATATTGGTTAAACTATATTTAAACATCAATAACCAATTAACCGTTGGAGAAATACCTCTGTTAGACGTAAAATTGTACATTTATCTAGGCAGTAAAATAGACAACGAAGATGCCAGTGCCGATGTTAGTCTTCCACATTGTGATGTCCAGTTCTTGCAGAGAGGCGAAGACCCCATCCCACAGAGCTGCCTCTTCAGGCCAGCGTTTCTCTCCCCTTGCTCTATCCAGATAGGAAGACTGGAGATCGTGTTTTACATTTCTGCAGAATGATCACTCAAACTTTGTCTTCAAGTTTCATTAATTGTTCTCCCCTTGATTTATTGTTTAAATTAGTTGTGGCTTGATTTCACTCAAATGACTGTCGACGTGGCTTGATTTCAGTCAAATGACTGTCGACGTGGCTTGATTTCAGTCAAATGACTGTCGACGTGGCTTGATTTCAGTCAAATGACTGTCGACGTCGTGGCTTGGTATCAGTCAAATGACTGTCGATGTTGTGGTATGGTATCAGTCAAATGACTGTCGACGTTGTGACTTGGTATCAGTCAAATGACTGTCGACGTTGTGGCTTGGTATCAGTCAAATGACTGTCGACGTTGTGCCTTGGTATCAGTCAAATGACTGTCGACGTTGTGGCTTGGTATCAGTCAAATGACTGTCGACGTTGTGGCTTGGTATCAGTCAAATGACTGTCGACGTTGTGGCTTGATTTCAGTCAAATGACTGTCGACGTGGCTTGATTTCAGTCAAATGACTGTCGACGTTGTGGCTTGATTTCAGTCAAATGACTGTCGACGTGGCTTGATTTTAGTCAAATGACTGTCGACGTTGTGGCTTGGTATCAGTCAAATGACTGTCGACGTTGTGGCTTGGTATCAGTCAAATGACTGTCGACGTTGTGGCTTGATTTCAGTCAAATGACTGTCGACGTGGCTTGATTTCAGTCAAATGACTGTCGACGTTGTGCCTTGGTATCAGAAATGACTGTCGACGTTGTGGCTTGGTATCAGTCAAATGACTGTCGACGTTGTGGTTTGAACAATAAGAAAAATAACCTCTACTGATGTGAAATGTGTTAGACGCCTGGCAGGAAACAGTCTGAGAGATAAGAACTGAAATTTAGAGTTAGGAAAAAGACTAGGAACGGAACTCATATAATATATTTAAAAGGGAAAACAGATCAAGTGATAGGGGCATATAGTCCAACATAAAGAACTAAATCTAATACAAGTTACCAACAAACGATACGAGAACGCTAGATCAATATGGCGACTATGAAAAATATGGATAAATAGAATCATCATCATCATCATCATCATCAAGTACAGGGCCTGCTGGCATAGGTGATCAAGTCTCTCCACAACTTTCAATCTCGACAGTTATTTATAATTTCTGTTGTTGACCTTTTGCCAAGCCATTCTCTTAAGCTGTCTGTTATTTTTTCTCTTTGCTTCCCTCTATTTCTTCGTCCCTCAATTTTTCCAGTTGTTACAATATATTCCAGTTGTTTTCTTCTCACTACATGGCCAAAAAATGATGATTGTTTCTTCCTAATATTTATAGTTGTGGCGATATAAACAGAATACTAGAAGCATTCTCAGGTATAACACCAGAAGAGACCAAGAAGCCAATAGAAGAGCAAGACACCGCGAATCATATTTGTCCTCAATGTCGAAAGAGAAATGGGGAAGCACAGAAATGAATAAAGAAAGAAAGGAAGAAAGAATAGACGACGGTGTTGAAGATTTGTTCACTTTGACCATGTGTGCAGCTGGACAGTCTACAAAGATAAATTTGTGTCGGTGTTTGGGCATCTATGGCACATACAATAGTGTTTGAGGTCCAAACACATACATAAACATGTAATAGTATACAGGCCAGAATAAAATAGATCACATAATAGGAGATAGAGTTATAGCTTGGGTCGGATATGTTAGTAGTTACCAAAACTAAGTAGGGATGGTAGCAGTATGAAACATATAAAGCAGTCATAGAAAGTGAAGAACAGTAGCAAGTGAATGGACAATTTTTACTGCTTTTGGAAAAGTGGGGGAGTTAAACTTAGGTCGATGTCACATGTCCAGAAGTTAGGTTGATAAACAAACTCGGGGGCAGGTTACGTTTATAAGAGACTTGTCACTCTTAGAGTTCATGTTAGCATTATTTTTTTTAAACTCATAGGTTAACTAAAATGACAAGATGGAGTTTTGGTCTGCAAATTTAACACAGAAGTCATATAAAATTGAACTTCGTATTCCACAATTTGCTGTGAGAGCCCAGTTCAGACACTAAGTCAATAAATTATGCACATAGGACTTGTTTGCTTGCGTTAGCCCGATGACTAAAGGAGTATACCTATTCGTCATTCGCCCTTAAAAGGACGTTAAGTGGGCGTGTCTGCGTTGTGTTGTGGTTTGCAGTATAACTATATTTGCGCCTTTCGGCCCAACACATCAGACTTCAGCACGACATTTTTGAATACCGGGTTGTCTTCCCTCTTCGATCCCTACTCGCTTGGCCAGACTAGACAGGTTAGTCTGTTACTAGAGGCACCACGGAGAAGTGGAGCAGGGTCTGGATGGTTCTGGTTCACCGATCCTGGCGGAAGCCGTCAGCTGTGGGTCGCTGACAGCTTCCAGCTCTGGTGCTGTGAGGCGCGTCTTCACCTCCAGACAGAGGTATTAAACCTCATACATTGGCAGAATTAGGGAGAAGATCGAAATAAACACCCTGGAATTGTAAAGTAGACGAGCTTAGTCCGGCTTCGGCCGAAACCGCATGAAGGCAGATGTGATTTGTTATAGTTATGGACTTCCACAGTTGGTTTGAATCAAATAGAGATGTATAAGGAACATTGAGAAGAGAAACATCAAGAAACATCGATATAGAGAGAACATCAACATGTTAGAGAGAAACATCAAGAAACATCTATACAGATAGAACATCAACATGTTAAGAGAGAAACATTTAGTGAACATCAAGTTAGACCAGATATAATTTAGTTCAGAAGTGTTCCAAGTTTGATTTAGAAGTGTTTGTGCTCCAGAGAATAATAGTAAGTAGATTAAGAGTAGCATAGAAAAAGTCAAGACATAGATATAGAATAGCAAGAGTAGCATAGAAAAAGTCAAGCCATAGATATAGAATAGCAAGAGTAGCATAGAAAAAGTCAAGCCATAGATATAGAATAGCAAGAGTAGCATAGAAAAAGTCAAGACATAGATATATAGAATAGCAAGAGTAGCATAGAAGTCAAGACATAGATATAGAATAGCAAGAGTAGCATAGAAAAAGTCAAGACATAGATGTAGAATAGCAAGAGTAGCATAGAAAAAGTCAAGACATAGATATAGAATAGCAAGTGTCAAGCAAGACGATTTGTAATATTTTTATAGAATGAAAGATAGAAATAAAAATGTCACAGACAATATGTGTTAAGAAATGCCTCAATAATCATTGGTGATAACCTCTTTAGCGCATCCAGACCAAGAACACTAATTTTAGAATTAAACCGTGTAATTTTAGATGTACTCCACTAATTCCTTCACTTGTACAACCGACAATCTATTAAACTTGTGTAAGCAAAATTTCATATTTTGTTATTATTGACTACTTGTGAAATGCCAAGACATTGTTAATACGTCGTGTTGTGATCTATATGTAATAATTATAACAATATTTTTTTTTAAAACGGTATCAAACACACACACACACACATAAACACATGCATAAACATACAACATACACACACACATAAACACATGCATAAACATACAACACACACACAGACATAAGCACACATATAACACACACATAGATGTACATTATTTAACTATAGATGGAAAGCTAGACTATCCCAGGTTACTTGGCCCAACTTTCATAATAATGGACGTGGTTATATTTACGAGTTTCCTCCGTGTGTGTGTTTGCCTGTGTGTGTCTGTGTGATGTTCGTGAGTGTGACACAGCTCCTCCGTGTGTGTGTGTGTGTGTGCATGTGTGTGTGTCTGTGTGATGTTCGTGAGTGTGACACAGCTCCTCCGATGTAGAACAATGACACCTATACCCATATATTACATTAGCCGCTATTAGCGTGTTGTTGTCTAGGAATACGAGAACCCTGGGGACGCCCATGTGATCCATGAGCTCTAGAAGTTTTCACAAAAAATTATGTTTGTTTTTCTACACAACCCACAAGCTGCAAAACACTCACTATCTCTGCGCAGTCAATCATTCTTAGATGTGTACAACTGGTTAGAGATAACAGCGGAGACAATAATAAATGATTGTTATTATGGAGGAAACAAACCAGCCTAATAAGAGTAATATTGGAAGGGAAAATACAAGGTAAAAGAGGCAGACCAAGACTAAGATGGACGAGTAACATCAAAAGATGGACAAGTAACCTATGACAATCTGCACTTTCAAAGCAAGAGACAGAGTGGAATGGCGCTCCATGGTAGCCAACCTTTGATGCGGAGACGGCACTAAATGATGATGATGGAGGGAAACTTCCGGAACGACAGATCGGCGAATCATTTCAGGAGGTATGTTTACAACACTTGGGAAAACAAATTCACAAATAGTCAACAACAAAATAACAAAGAACAATAGACAACTCAAAAGCAGGATCAAACCCGTACTCCTGACACAGCTGCTTGCCGCGAGAAATCTGCGCTAGGGCACACGGCCAACGCAAAATATTCAGCCCGACCCTATTTGGGAGATGCCGTCTTACTAGGAAAGTAGATATAACAGATACACAATTTATTTCAAAATTGGTTTCGCAACCCAATACTATAGTCATGAGTAGATATGTGTGAAAGACATCATTAATAATAGCAACCTCTTTTAGGTAGCTTAGTTGGTCGTGTGCCTTAGCGTTTGTTTCTTGTTGCAAGGGGCTGTGTAGAGGAGTATGGGTTCGATCCAGCTTCCTGTTGTATACTTTTCTTTGTTTTTTTCTCTGTTGTTGATTACTTGTGTATTTTGTTCCGAATATTGTAAACATACCTCTTACCCTGAAATCATTCGAAGAAATAGCAATATTTGAGCAAAGCTGTATAAAACATTGAGATAGATAATGGTTGATTTGTTCAATTCATAAATGATTTTGAAATAAGTAATTTATGTTACAATTCAACATTTGTTCTCACTGCTGATGAAATGGCATGAAATATTGATGTAGACAACAAGCACTTTATCATCTGACATCAAATTCTGGGCAGAGAGCCAACTGTAACTACAATGGTAGGGACGAAAGTGGGTTATCGTTCATGTCCTGGTTTCTGTTTTAACCAGCATTTGAAGGGAGATAAACGCAAGTTCTTGAACACGAATAGGGGCAGAGAAAGGTCACAATTAAGAATTTACCCGAAGAATTACATATATTTTGAATGAGAAATATGATACTGGAAGATATCCTTTCTTTGAACGGTTTCTAGCATAATGTTGCTTGAAAGAGGCGTAAACGCGCGTATAACAATCGTCCATATTTCTGTGAGTCATTGTCAAAGATAACAGCAAGTGACGTACGTCACGTAATGGACGCTCACCCTGGCAGCTGTTGTTTGAAACATTGTCATTGTAGATACGATATCACCCAACGTTATCTTATCTAAAACAACAAAGGAACAAATCTAACGCCGTCCTGGCATCCCATATTTCTGTGACGACCTTTTAGCTGGCACCAATCAATTACAATCCCCAGACAAGTGGGATCCCCAGACAAGTGGGATCCCCAGACAAGTGGGATCCCCAGACAAGTGGGATTCCCAGGGGAAGAGACAAACAGGAAGACCCCAAATATTCTTGGAGAAGACGGAAGCAGAGAAGAAGAGATTGGGGAAGACATGGAATGATCATAAAAGAAATGCAAGAAACAGAACTGCTTGGAAAGTGTGTGTTGAAGACCTATGCTCCACAGGGAGTTGAAAGGAAGAAGACGAAAAATCAGTTATCATCATCATCATGTGCAATACCGGTTGGCGTAGGCGATCATACCCTTCCACTGCTTTCTACCAACAGTATCAGTTCTGTTGTTGACTGTTTTCCATGTTATGACACAAAGTTATCTAAAATTGTCTCTCTTTGTCGACACGATCTCTCCATACCTGTATTTTACCTGTTGAAACTAAATACTCAAACATTCCTCTTCTCATGATGTGCCAGAAAATTGTTGATTGTTTCTTTCTGAAGTTTTTTAGGAGCTCCCTTTTTGAGCTGGCCTCTTTGAGAATTTCCTCGTTGGTTTTTTTTTTTTTTTTTTTTTTTTGCTGTCCAGGGAACTTTCAACATTCTTCTGAGAATCCGCATCTCTGTGGCCTCTAATCATCTTTTCATTTGAATAATTACAATCAATTATAAGAAATTAATATTTAAACATTAACACGTGTCTATTAAGTGCGTTTGACAACTTTAGAAATAGTTCAGAAAAGAAAACACGCATCTATGAAACATTTGGCAACTTTAGAAATAGTTCAGAAAAGAAAACACGCATCTATGAAACATTTGGCAACTTTAGAAATAGTTCAGAAAAGAAAACACGCATCTATGAAACATTTGGCAATTTTAGAAATAGTTCAGAAAAGAAAACACGCATCTATGAAACATTTGGCAACTTTAGAAATAGTTCAGAAAAGAAAACACGCATCTATGAAACATTTGGCAACTTTAGAAATAGTTCAGAAAAGAAAACACGCATCTATGAAACATTTGGCAACTTTAGAAATAGTTCAGAAATGACCCCATGTAACGTTTCTGTTGAATTCTAGCAGCTGAACGTGTTGTTACCATGTCAGAAGCCGTTACTAAACCTCCTAGCAACTATTCTCATCTAAAAACATGACCTTATATCTCTGCTTAGTGGATTTTTTATCTTGCTGCACGCAGAAATAATAAAAACCGGCATTCACATTTTGTTTCAAGACTTGCTATTTGGTGTCAGAAATGATATTGTAAAGATGCTGTCAGTTTGCACCGTGCATCTTCATTTAACATACTGATCACTTTTTGTTCTACTTTTTGTAGAAAGAATTTTTGATAATCTGGTCCACTTTACAGTTTTATGCTTCTTCAAGGTCATGATTGTATGAAGGTCCCAGTTGTTGAGGACCACGGGAATACAAGATAGAGGTCTATAGCAAGTTTATCTGCAGGTCTATAGCAAGTTTATCTGTAGGTCTATAGCAGGTCTATTGCAAGTTTATCTGCAGGTCTATAGCAAGTTTATCTGTAGGTCTATAGCAGGTCTATAGCAAGTTTATCTGCAGGTCTATAGCAAGTTTATCTGTAGGTCTATAACAGGTCTATTGCAAGTTTATCTGTAGGTCTATAGCAGGTCTATTGCAAGTTTATCTGCAGGTCTATAGCAAGTTTATCTGTAGGTCTATAGCAGAATTATAGCAAGTTTATCTGTAGGTCTATAGCAGGTCTATAGCAGGTCTATTGCAAGTTTATCTGCAGGTCTATAGCAAGTTTATCTGTAGGTCTATAGCAGAATTATAGCAAGTTTATCTGTAGGTCTATAGCAGGTCTATAGCATGTTTATCTGCAGGTCTATAGCAGGTTTATCTATAGGTCTATAGCAAGCTTATATATAGGTCTATAGGAGGTTTATTTGTAGGTCTACAGCAGGTCTATAGCAAGTGTATCTGTAGGTCTATAGCAAGTGTATCTGTACGTCCATACCAAGTCTATAGCAAGTGTATCTGTAGGTCTATAGCAGGTCTATATCAAGTGTATCTATATGTCTATAGCAGGTGTACAGCTAGTTTCCCTGTAGGGCTATAGTATGTCTATAGCAGGTCTATAAGAAGTGTATCTGTAGGTCTATAGCAAGTGTGTCAGTAGGTCTGTAACAGGTCTATAGCAAGTGTATATGTAGGTCTATAGCAAGTCTATAGCAAGTCTATAGCAAGTGTATATGTAGGTCTATAGCAGGTCTATAGCAAGTGCATCTGTAGGTCTATAGCAGGTCTATAACGAGTTTCCCTGTAGGGCTATATTAGGTCTGTAGCAGGTCTATAGCAAGTTTCCTTGTAGGTCTATAGCAGGTCTATAGCGAGTTTCCCGGTAGGGCTATAGTAGGTCTATAGCAGGTCTATAGCAAGTTTCCCTGCAGGTCTATAGCAAGTTTCCCTGTAGGTCTATAGCAGGTCTATAACGAGTTTCCTTGTAGGTCTATAGCAAGTTTCCCTGTAGGTCTATAGCAGGTTTATATATAAATATTAGACAAAATCTCCTGGAAAGCAACCGATATTTCGTGAGATTGGAATGAGAAAACTTACCCACAAAAGTTTCCTTTTCATGAAATGGAAACAGCTCATGACTTCCAAGAATGACTTCAAGAAAATAAAGTCGCGAACAAACGAATGCCTCTAAAGAGCACTTTAATTATAATTTAAAAAAAAAATAAAAGTAAAGAGCCCCGTCACGCCACGTGGCGTATATAGCATATGCTGTTAATGAGCATCGTTTTTTTTATTTTGCAGACCTTCGGCACATGATTTTTGGGATAAGGTGGTCAATATTACGCCCGTGCCGCTTTATTTTCCCAGGGAAAAAAAAACCGGTATCCATTCAAGGCTGGGTGAACCTGGAAGCCGTCGATCAGGATCGAACCCGACCTTTTGTCCTTAGTTGTCCAGTTCACTACTCACTGACTTATCGCGGCTCCCCTATAATTCCAATATTTTGTGGCAATTTTTTTTGTTTCAATAAATCATAGTCTAAATTCATTAAAATCATCTCCGATGACACGGATAACGTTTGTTCTGATGTTTGTCAGGATAACAGAAGCCCTCTCTATATCAGTTGAAGTCTAACAAGTATATGGGATCATGGCTGGTAGGGGGACGTCACTCTACAGCAGATACAGAAGGAAGCAGCATCTAGGGCAGGCGAAGGTACGTCAGGGCAGGCGAAGGTACGTCAGAGGCTGTTGGAGTATCTCTAACAACAATCTCATGATGGTCACCGCCACACTTTTTACTGTTAAAAAAGCAACGTTTTTACTCTATACTTAATATATAAATATGAGGACTCTTCAGTAAGCATTCATTCATCATCATAATTAACAACATCATCACAAAGTATCAAGCCTGTTGGCGTAGGTGATCATGTCTCTCCACAACTTTCTATCTCGACAGTTATTTATCATTTCTGCTGTTGACCTTCTGCCAAGACATTCTCTTAAGCTGGTGGTATCTTTTCTTTTTACTTCTCTCTATCTCTTCGTCCCTCAGTTTTCCCAGTTGTCACATCATATTCCAGTTTTTCCCTTCTCATTACATGACCAAAAAATCATGACTGTTTCTTCCTAATTTTGGAAATTAGCTCTCTTTTTGCTTTAACCTCTTTCAGAACGTTTTCATTACTCTTCTTAGCTGTCCTTAGTATTACCAACATTCTTCTGTAAAACCACATTTCTAGAGACTCAAATAATTTTCTTGTCTGTTGTCCTATTGTCTATGATTCACATCCATATGTTAAGACTGGCTCTACATAATATTTAAGAACTCTTTTTCTTGTTTCTATTGTTAAAAATTGATTGCACAGTAACTTCCTCACTTTGTGGAACGGTGCTTTTGCCTGAGCCATTCTTTATGTCACCTCTGTTGTACATCTACCATCTGAGGTGAACATTATTCCCAGATATTTAAATTCAAATATAAAAAAAATATACACAATAGCCTAAACTAAACCGCCTGACAGAATGAAAAGGGCCATATATATATATATATATATATATATATATATATATATATATTGCTTAAACACTCGTCCCGTACAAGTTTAAGTGTGACTACATGTAGACAATTAGTACACTAAAGGTCCAACATAAAGAGACTATGATTATACGACATCAACAATTGCAGTTATTTTATCGATAATATAATTGAGCTGTCAGCGGTTTTTGCTAGGTCGGGTAATTTTACCTGCTACTGTACTGTATGCAGTAAACAGTACAACCTGTGGCTCTCCTGCTGATTTGCAGGTAAGCTGGGGAGAGTAAAAGGGTAAGGGAGGGTACCCCGAAGTAAAACAACCCCACTGCCTTGTGGGTGAGACTTTTTAGCCAAAGGCTAGCGGAGCCAACCGTAAACAAACCGACGGAAGGCAACAGAAAACTACCGTCGTAACTTCTTTGTACAATCATGAATCGCTACAACAATAGAAATAACGACAACAACGTCATGGGGAATTCCAATGGAAAACCCTCGTTCGGTAGGGGACATCATGTGCTACAGTTGATACCTGATCGTCATCAAGCTACTGTAAGCAAAATAAAGTTAAAACAAACTCTAAAGATAGGTACATGGAATGTGAGAACACTCATGCAGAAGGGTAAACTAGAAAACATCATACAAGAAATGAAAAGAATGGGTTTACAATTACTGGGACTTTGCGAAATGAGATACACCAGATCAGGGGAGATGCATTCTGATAAACATAAAATAATCTATTCTGGAGGTACTGAACACCAAAGAGGAGTAGGTATCATCTTGGATGCAGAAAGAGCAAGAACAGTGAAAGGTTTTTACCCAATATCTGACAGAGTCCTTTTAGTGAAATTGAATGGAAAGCCAATAGATATAAATCTTATACAAGTGTATGCACCAACAGCAGACAGTCTAGAGGAAACAATTGATAAATTTTTACAACGAGTTAAATGAGGCACTTCATAAATGCAAACAACATGAACACACAATAGTTCTAGGAGATCTTAACGCAAAAGTAGGAAAGGAAAGAGTTGTGGAAGTAGTTGGTCATTATGGCTTAGGCGAGAGGAATGAAAGAGATGAGAAACTTATTGACTGGGCAAGAACACACAACATGATGATAGGAAACACCTGGTTTAAGCAACATCCAAAACGTCTGTGGACATGGAAAAGCCCAGGGGACAACGCACGTAATCAAATTTATTATATAATGATAAGCAATAGATTAAGAAACACTCTGGTGTGTGTGAAAACTAGACCGGGGGCAGATTGCAATAGTGATCATGTAACAGTTGTGGGAAAGCTTAGAGTAAAATTAAAAGCAACAAATCGAGCCTCAGTTAACATCAAGTTAAATTTAGATTTACTAAAACAGACAAGAAGCTGCAAGACAAATATAAAATCACAATTCAGAACCGGTACAATGCAATAGAGAAGATACAAAGCATTGATGAACAGAGGGAAATGCTAAAGAATCAATGCAACAAACATCAAAATAGTTCATACCACCAGTGAGGACAAATTCAAGAAAGAAATGGATGACAGATGACATTTTGCAGCTAATGGATACAAGAAGAAGAAGTAAAGAAAATAAAGATAAGTATAAGAGATTAAATAAAGAAATTGTAGTAAAATGCAATGAAGCAAAAGAAGCATGGCTAAAAGAGATATACAAAGAGATTGAAATGCAACAAAAAGGAGATGCTAAAGCTATATACAAACAAATTGAGGAATTAACAGGGAGAAAAACGCAATCAAAAACTGGATGTCTAAGATCAAAGGAAGGGGAACTGTTGATTGACCAAGAAAGCATAAGGGAACGATGGACAGAATACATTAAAGATCTTTATAATGATGAACGAACGGAAGTAAATATTAAGGATAATGGAGAAGGACCAGAAATACTCAGAGAAGAAGTGGAAGACGCCTTGAGCAATATGAAAGCAGGCAAAGCTTCTGGACCAGATAATATAACTAAAGAAGAGATTGAAGCCATGGGTGATTTTGGAATAGAAATAATAACAAAAATATTGAATGATATCTACAATAGCGAATATATACCAGACGACATACTCAAATCAATATTCATAGCCCTACCAAAGAAATTTGGTACGATTGAATGCGATTACCATCGCACAATAAGCCTTATGAGTCATATGACTAAGATATTACTAAGAATTATCATGCGAAGAGTGCGAAACAAAATCAGTCCAGAAATTAGCGATGAACAGTGTGGTTTTGTTAGAGATAAAGGAACAAGCAATGCCATTTATATCATAAGATATTTAGTAGAGAGAGCCATAGAGGTGAAAACAGAGCTATACCTATGTTTCATAGATTACACCAAGGCATTTGACAAAGTAAAGCACCAAGAAATAATCACAATTTTAGAAAGCATAAACGTAGACAGCAAAGATCTAAGATTAATAAAAAACATGTACTGGCAACAAATAGCGGCCATAAGAACTGGAAACCAATTGGGAATGTTTCAACAAATAAAACAGGGTGTTAGACAAGGTTGTGTGCTGTCACCAGATTTGTTTAATATTTATAGTGAGATTATTTTAAGATCCATAAGGGGCATGCCTGGAATAACAATTGGAGGTCATAATATAAATAATCTAAGGTATGCTGATGATACAGTCTTAATCGCTTCGAGTGAAAATGAGTTACAAGAAATGTTGGACATTATAGTGAAAGAAAGCAAAAATAAAGGAATCAGCCTTAATAGCAAAAATACACAGGTAATGGTAACAACAAAGAAAAAGACATCACCTCAGTGCAAAATAAAGACAAGTGGAACAATATTAAAACAGGTAAATGAATTAAAACATTTGGGAACTTTGTTAACCTCAGACGGAAGATGTACAAAAGAGGTGAGATGCAGAATGGCTCAGGCAAAAGCAGCTTTCCAAAAAATGAGGAAGATACTATGCAATCAATTTTTGACAATAGAAACAAGAAAAATAGCTCTTAAATGTTATGTAGAGCCAGTCATAACATATGAATGCGAATCATGGATAATAGGACAACAGACAAGAAAATCACTGGAGTCTGTAGGAATGTGGTGTTACGTAAGAAAATTGTTAAGAGTACCATGGACAGCTAAGAAGAGTAATGAAGATGTTCTGAGAGATGTCAAAGCAAAAAGAGAGCTAACTTACAATATTAGAAGAAACAATCATCATTTTTTGCCCATGTAATGAGAAGAGAATAGCTGGAATATATTGTAATAACTGGAAAAATTGAGGAACGAAGAGATAGAGGGAAGCAAAGGGAACAAATAACAGACAGCTTAAGAGAATGGCTTGGCAGAAGGTCAACAACAGAAATGATAAATAGCTGCCGAGATCGAAAGTTGTGGCGAGACATGATCACCTACGTCAGCAGACCCGGCACTTGATGATGATGTCAGCGGTGAAATCTTCCGCCTGGATTATCTCTCTCACGGCATCACAGTTCGAGGCAGATACGAGACTACCATAGTCCTCGAGTTTCTGGCTGTCTCAACTAGTGTGACGTGATGCTGACGTGAGTTTAATTGATTCTGTCACTCACATTTATTTTCTCGCACATACACTTGCTCTTTCTATCTCACTCACGCTTTAACCGTCCGTCCATCCGTCCGCTCTACCTGCCTGTCTGTCTTGCTGTCTGTTTATCTATTACTCACTGATAGGGGAAGGCTTAAATTGAGGTTCTACTGCTGTAAAGTTGATAATAAAGGTGACCAAAAGCTGTAAAATTGATGATAAGGGTGGCTGAAAACTGTAAAGTTTATGATAATGGTGAATTGACAGCTGTAAAGTTGCTGATAAGGGTGACTAAAAGCTGTAAATTTGATGACAAGGGTGACTGAAAGCTGTAAAGTTGATGATAAGGGTGACTGAAAACTGTAAAGTTTATGATAATGGTGAATTGAAAGCTGTAAAGTTGATGATAAGGGTGACTAAAAGCTGTAAAGTTGATGATAAGGGTGACTGAAAGCTGTAAAGTTGATGATAATAGTGACTGACAGATTTAAAGTTGATGATAAAGGTGAGTAAAAGAAAGCTGTAAAGTTTATGATAAGGGTGAATTGAAAGCTGTAAAGTTTATAAGGGTGAATTGAAAGCTGTAAAGTTGATGATAAGGGTGACTAAAAGAAAGCTGTAAAGTTTATAAGAGTGACTGCAAGCTGTAAAGTTTATAATAAGACCAACTGAACCTGTAAGGTTGATGATAAGGGTGAATCGAAAGCTGTAAAGTTGATGATAAGGGTGACTGAAAGCTGTAAAGTTGATCATAAGGGTGACTGAAAGCTGTAAAGTTGATCATAAGGGTGACTGAAAGCTGTAAAGTTGATCATAAGGGTGACTGAAAGCTGTAAAGTTTATCATAAGGGTGACTGAAAGCTGTAAAGTTGATCATAAGGGTGACTGAAAGCTGTAAAGTTGATTATAAGGGTGACTAAAAGTTGTAAAGTTGATGATAAAAGGTGATTATAAACTGTAAAGTTATTGGGGAAAAAAGAGCCAGAAAATGTATGTTTACAGTTGAACGATTGCTGATGATGTAAGAGCCAAATTAGCGCGACGTTGCGGCCCGGTACAGAAGGCTTGTTTAGTCTGTCATCGACGTCCATCTAAAGCTAAATCATCTTCTCTGTATATTTGTATCACTCCTTAGTTTAACCCTATCTCCCCTCACATCTTTTATTGTATCAAAGATCCTTCCTTTCTTCTTTTTTCTCTTTCTCCTTCTTTTTTCTTCTTCGTGTTCCTATTCTTGATTTCTTTCGTCGTTGTCTTTCCCCGCATTTCTTATTCTTCTGCTGTCTTTTTTTTTTTACTTGTTCATCTTTTTTCTAACTTTTCCTCTACGTCTTCTTCTTATTTCTTTCTTTCTTCATCAAATTTCTTTTTCCTCTCTTCTATCTTCGTTTTTCCTTCTTTCTCTACTTCTTCTCCTCTCCTGCTTCTTCTTCTTCTTCTTCCTCCACTTCTGCTTTTTCTTACAATTTTCCCTCGTAACCTTGTCCATTTCCCTCATCTCATTTGCCGTCTTCTTCACATTCTATCGTTCACCGGGGAAGACGTAGTGATCACTCTGCTCCTCTCGTGTGGGTGACAATAATCAAGAACATGTTTTACCGTTCATCTGTGTTCCCATGCTTCCCCTTTCCTCCGTACAATCTCCATTGATTGAACAATCCCCGCATGAACAACCTACACACAAGGTAATATAATAACACACTCCCGCCAAACGTGTTATCAGAATCGAAATCAATTCCGGATAGGCACAGATAACCCTCGCATTAACCATTCTACACATTCTGGTAAAACAGGATTAATCAAAGTCATTTGCAAGATTACACTTTTCGCACACTGAAACCATAGACCCCGGCTGAACGCACATTTTCAGAGAGAGGTATAGATGCAAGATACAGAAATCGGTGTTACCACACGATGTTACTCAGTTCGTTTGTTTGCTGCTAGGATCACTTCACTGCACATCGGGGGATTCCGTAGGTGCTCCTCGACAATCTCGAGGAAATCCGAGGAGAGTCTCGGCCCACGAGCACGAACTCCGTAGCACGGCCTGGGATCCACGGCGTGGCCAGGTTTCTGCTGATAATTTTGCCCTGGCAGCGGCCATATTAAGGTCATACTATTTTAGATTTTAACTTCCAATGGTTCTTTAACGTGCGCAATTGCACACAGGCCTCCCTGTTTATTATCTGAGAGGGCATCGGATCTCACTACCAAAGAGATCAAGGACAGTAAAGTCATAAAGAAACCACGGGTTAATTTTTCCTGTTTTTGAGAAAAATCACCACCACTTCTGGTGGGCTTTGAACCCGAATCATTCCTGTCCTGAGGCCGACGACGTAACTTTAGACCAACCAGCTCCTTACTCAGTTCATACAAAGTCTAGACTACCCAGCCCCTTACTTAGTTCATACAGAGTCTAGACTACCCAACCCCTTGCTCTGTTCATACAAAGTCTAGACTACCCAGCCCCTTGCTCAGTTCATACAAAGTCTAGACTACCCAGCCCCTTGCTCAGTTCATACAAAGTCTAGACTACCCAGCCCCTTGCTCAGTTCATACAAAGTCTAGACTACCCAGCCCCTTGCTCAGTTCATACAAAGTCTAGACTACCCAGCCCCTTGCTCAGTTCATACAAAGTCTAGACTACACAGCCCCTTACTCAGTTCATACAAAGTCTAGACTTCCCAGCCCCTTGCTCAGTTCATACAAAGTATAGACCAACCAGCCCCTTGCTCAGTTCATACAAAGTATAGACCAACCAGCCCCTTACTCAGTTCATACAAAGCCTAGACCAACCAGCCCTTTAACTCAGTTCATACAAAGTCTAGACCAACCAGCCCCTTACTCAGTTCATACAAAGTCTACACCAACCAGCCCTTTAACTCAGTTCATACAAAGTCTAGACCAACCAGCCCTTTACTCAGTTCATACAAAGTCTAGACCAACCAGCCCCTTACTCAGTTCATACAAAGTCTAGACCAACCAGCCCCTTACTCAGTTCATACAAAGTCTAGACCAACCAGCCCCTTACTCAGTTCATACAAAGTCTAGACCAACCAGCCCCTTGCTAGTTCATACAAAGTCTAGACTACCCAGCCCCTTGCTCAGTTCATACAAAGTCTAGACTTCCCAGCCCCTTGCTCAGTTCATACAAAGTCTAGACTACCCAGCCCCTTGCTCAGTTCATACAAAGTCTAGACTACCCAGCCCCTTGCTCAGTTCATACAAAGTCTAGACTACCCAGCCCCTTAACTCAGTTCATACAAAGTCTAGACTACCCAGCCCCTTACTCAGTTCATGCAAAGTCTAGACTACCCAGCCCCTTACTCAGTTCATACAAAGTCTAGACCAACCAGCCCTTACTCAGTTCATGCAATGTCTAGACCAACCAGCCCCTTACTCAGTTCATACAAAGTCTAGACTACCCAGCCCCTTGCTCAGTTCATACAAAGTCTAGACTACCCAGCCCCTTACTTAGTTCATACAAAGTCTAGACTACCCAGCCCCTTACTCAGTTCATACAAAGTCTAGACTACCCAGCCCCTTGCTCAGTTCATACAAAGTCTAGACTACCCAGCCCCTTGCTCAGTTCATACAAAGTCTAGACTACCCAGCCCTTGCTCAGTTCATACAAAGTCTAGACTACCCAGCCCCTTGCTCAGTTCATACAAAGTCTAGACTACCCAGCCCCTTGCTCAGTTCATACAAAGTCTAGACTACCCAGCCCTTTGCTCAGTTCATACAAAGTCTAGACTACCCAGCCCCTTGCTCAGCTCATACAAAGTCTAGACTACCCAGCCCCTTGCTCAGTTCATACAAAGTCTAGACTACACAGCCCCTTACTCAGTTCATACAAAGTCTAGACTCCCCAGCCCCTTGCTCAGTTCATACAAAGTATAGACCAACCAGCCCCTTGCTCAGTTCATACAAAGTATAGACCAACCAGCCCCTTACTCAGTTCATACAAAGCCTAGACCAACCAGCCCTTTAACTCAGTTCATACAAAGTATAGACCAACCAGCCCCTTACTCAGTTCATACAAAGTCTAGACCAACCAGCCCTTTAACTCAGTTCATACAAAGTCTAGACCAACCAGCCCTTTACTCAGTTCATACAAAGTCTAGACCAACCAGCCCCTTACTCAGTTCATACAAAGTCTAGACCAACCAGCCCCTTACTCAGTTCATACAAAGTCTAGACCAACCAGCCTCTTACTCAGTTCATACAAAGTCTAGACCAACCAGCCCCTTCCTCAGTTCATACAAAGTCTAGACCAACCAGCCTCTTACTCAGTTCATACAAAGTCTAGACCAACCAGCCTCTTACTCAGTTCATACAAAGTCTAGACCAACCAGCCTCTTACTCAGTTCATACAAAGTCTAGACCAACCAGTCTCTTACTCAGTTCATACAAAGTCTAGACCAACCAGCCCCTTACTCAGTTCATACAAAGTCTAGACCAACCAGCCTCTTACTCAGTTCATACAAAGTCTAGACCAACCAGCCTCTTACTCAGTTCATACAAAGTCTAGACCAACCAGCCCCTTACTCAGTTCATACAAAGTCTAGACTACCCAGCCCCTTACTCAGTTCATACAAAGATCACATAACAAACTTGAAGTTCGGTAAAGTCATCGTCATAATTAGGCCCACAAAGAGATGCATTTACATCAGTTAGAAATGTTAAAATATGTTGGCGCGAGCGTGTCACGTGATCCCATTAACAGCCATTTTTATCTGGGAAAGATGAAAGTGTTTAGATAGACAAAGGTGGATTTTGGTGGAGTGATATTAGAGAGCAGGAGGGGAATCACTTTAGGAATACAAGTGAAGAATTGGATAAAGTTATATTTCGGACTGGAAAATGAAAATACTTTAGGATTACAAATGAAGAATTAGATAAAGTAATATTAGAGACTAGAGAGGGGAACACTTTAGGAATATAAATGAAGAATTAGATAAAGTGATATTAGAGACTAGAGAGAGGAAACACTTTAGGAATATAAATGAAGAATTAGATGAAGTGATATTAGAGACTAGAGAGGGGAAACATTTGAGCAAGCTTTGAATCCTGTAACCTTCAAGGAGGAAAGTGCCAAACAAAAATCAAAATGTCGGAGTACTGAAAAGTTCTGACTAGATCTTAGGGTCATTCAGTCAGTCAGTCAGTCAGTCAGTCAGTCAGTCAGTTAGTCAGTCAATCAGTCAGTCATATATACACAGGTCCGTTTTTGAAAGGTTTCGCTTTTGAATGATACTTAAGTCAACATTCCTCAACATTAGCAATATTACTTGAAACCCTCTCCCCTGCTTTTATTATTATTCTTGTTCTTGTTCTTCTTTTCTTGTTCTTGTTCTTCTTTTCTTGTTCTTCTTTTCTTGATCTTGTTCTTCTTTTCTTGTTCTTCTTCTCTTGTTCTTGTTCTTCTTTTCTTGTTCTTCTTTTCTTGTTCTTCTTTTCTTGTTCTTGTTCTTCTTTTATTGTTCTTCCTTTATTGTTCTTGTTCTTTTATTGTTCTTCTTTTATTGTTCTTCCTTTATTGTTCTTGTTCTTCTTTTATTGTTCTTGTTCTTCTTTTATTGTTCTTGTTCTTCTTTTCTTGTTCATGTTCTTCTTTTATTGTTCTTCTTTTCTCGTTCTTGTTTTTCTTTTCTTGTTCTTGTTCTTCTTTTATTGTTCTTCTTTTCTTGTTCTTCTTTTCTTGTTCTTGTTCTTCGTTTCTTGTACTTCTTTTCTTGTTCTTCATTTCTTGTTCTTCTTTTCTCGTTCTTGTTATTCATTTCTTGTTCTTCTTTTCTCGTTCTTGTTCACCTTTCTTGTTCTTCTTTTATTGTTCTTCTTTTCTTGTTCTTGTTCTTCTTTTCTTGTTCTTCTTTTCTTGTTCTTGTTCTTTTCTTGTTCTTCTTTTATTGTTCTTCTTTTCTTGTTCTTCTTTTCTCGTTCTTGTTCTCCTTTCTTGTTCTTCTTTTATTGTTCTTCTTTTCTTGTTCTTCTTTTCTTGTTCTTGTTCTTCTTTTCTTGTTCTTCTTTTCTTGTTCTTATTTTCTTGTTCTTGTTTTCTTGTTCTTGTTCTTCTTTTCTTGTTCTTCTTTTCTTGTTCTTCTTTTCTTGTTCTTGTTCTTCTTTTCTTGTTCTTCTTTTCTTGTTCTTCTTCTTCTTTTCTTGTTCTTCTTTTCTTGTTCTTGTTCTTCTTTTCTTGTTCTTCTTTTCTTGTTCTTCTTTTCTTGTTCTTGTTCTTCTTTTCTTGTTCTTCTTTTCTTGTTCCTGTTCTTCTTTTCTTGTTCTTCTTTTCTTGTTCTTCTTTTCTTGTTCTTCTTTTCTTGTTCTTGTTCTTCTTTTCTTGTTCTTCTTTTCTTGTTCTTCTTTTCTTGTTCTTCTTTTCTTGTTCTTGTTCTTCTTTTCTTGTTCTTCTTTTCTTGTTCTTCTTTTCTTGTTCTTCTTTTCTTGTTCTTCTTTTCTTGTTCTTCTTTTCTTGTTCTTCTTTTTCTTGTTCTTCTTTTCTTGTTCTTCTTTTCTTGTTCTTGTTCTTCTTTTCTTGTTCTTGTTCTTCTTTTCTTGTTCTTCTTTTATTGTTCTTCTTTTCTTGTTCTTCTTTTATTGTTCTTGTTTTTCTTTTCTTGTTCTTGTACTTTTTTTTATTGTTCTTTTTTTATTGCTCTTCTTTTCTTGTTCTTCTTTTATTGTTCTTCTTTTATTGTTCTTCTTTTCTTGTTCTTGTTCTTCTTTTCTTGTTCTTGTTCTTCTTTTCTTGTTCTTCTTTTATTGTTCTTCTTTTCTAGTTCTTGTTATTCTTTTCTCGTTCTTGTTCTTCTTTTCTCGTTCTTGTTCTTCTTTTCTTGTTCTTGTTCTTCTTTTATTGTTCTTCTTTTCTCGTTCTTGTTCTTCTTTTCTCGTTCTTGTTCTTTTCTTGTTCTTCTTTTCTTGTTCTTCTTTTTTTGTTCATCTTTTATTGTTCTTCTTTTCTTGTTCTTCTTTTTTTGTTCATCTTTTTTTGTTCTTCATTTCTTGTTCTTCTTTTTTTGTTCATCTTTTATTGTTCTTCTTTTCTCGTTCTTGTTCTTCTTTTCTCGTTCTTGTTCTTCTTTTCTCGTTCTTATTCTTTTCTAGTTCTTCTGTTCTTGTTCTTCTTTTCTTGTTCTTCTTTTATTGTTCTTCTTTTATTGTTCTTCTTTTATTGTTCTTGTTCTTCTTTTCTTGTACTTCTTTTATTGTTCTTGTTCTTCTTTTCTTGTTCTTCTTTTCTTGTTCTTGTTCTTCATTTCTTGTTCTTGTTCTTCATTTCTTGTTCTTGTTCTTCATTTCTTGTTCTTGTTCTTCATTTCTTGTTCTTCATTTCTTGGTCTTGTTCTTCATTTCTTGTTCTTGTTCTTCTTTTCTTGTTCTTGTTCTTGTTTTCTTGTTCTTGTTCTTCTTTTCTTGTTCTTCATTTCTTGTTCTTCTTTTCTTGTTCTTGTTCTTCTTTTCTTGTTCTTGTTCTTCATTTCTTGTTCTTCTTTTCTTGTTCTTGTTCTTCTTCTCTTGTTCTTGTTCTTCTTTTCTTGTTCTTCTTTTCTTGTTCTTGTACCTCTTTTCTTGTTCTTGTTCTTTTATTGTTCTTGTTTTCTTGTTCTTGTTCTTCTTTTATTGTTCTTGTTCTTCTTTTATTGTTCTTGTTTTATTGTTCTGGTCTTCTTTTCTTTGTTCTTATTTTCTTGTTCTTCTTTTCTTGTTCTTGTTTTCTTTTCTTATTCTTGTTCTTCATTTCTTGTTCTTGTTCTTTGTCTTCTTATTCTTCTTCTTCTTCAACCTCTTGTTCTTCTGTTTATCTTGTATATTGGACCGGCGACTACTCATGTATATCGCCTGCCCTTAAAGAGTCGCTGATGCGTTGTGTTGTATTTTACTGTAGACAGCGACACTTGTGCCTACCTTGTTCATTCTGTCACTCTGTTTTCCTTAGTACAGAAGGTCTACCTCTGCTACGTTACATCTTCGTTTCCATTTTGTCATTTAATTGCAAGAAGACAAAAAACAGTCAGACTGTTCCGCCATTAAAGAGAAACCTGATATTAACAATAGGTTCAGCCAAGCTGTGGGAACAAAACATGATGTACTGCAATTAGGAGAAACGTCAGTTTCGGCTTTCCCGGGTAGGATTGCAATGACGTAAAGATGATCAGAAACAATTAGGGTTGGGACGAAAAGAACTGGGAGACACATGGTCATTAGACGAGCAGTTATATTGGAGATAGAGGAAGTTATAGGCCTTGATGTAGATAATGATCAATGGGGAGACTTGATGGAAGAAGCTAGGTAGGTGTTCTTTGTTGAGTGCCGAGAATCATTAAGAGAGATGGAGTATTGGCAGGTTTTAAAGAGGTCAAAAAAGGTCATATTCAGGCTAACAAAGTTACAGATAGAAAGTTATCATAAAAAATAAAGACATGGCAGTCTATAACGTTACCAGATGATCAAATTTAATTCAACTACGTTATTGGTTATTGGTTACGGATGGCCTCGGTATCACTGAAAACGAATTAAAATCCATAATCGCTCAACCGCCCGTACCAGTGGAATCATCCGAATTACTAACTCATCTCCCAAACAAAGAAAGGTAACTGTAGTCCCCATCGTAGCAGTCTCAGCACACGCCAAAAGACATAAGGCGAACCCGCGCAGAAAGTGAACACAGCCAACTGTTCCCTGTCATACGATATCATCATTCATCGTAAACAATTGGAATATCGAAACATGATCAAAACGGATGAAACGCACAGCTCACGGTGTGCACAGAGCACTTAACGCAGTAGCTCCTGCAACAAGTCGGACTTGGAATATGAGGAAACTGCAACAAGGAACACTTTTCAGACATAGCCTTCAATGGTTTCTGCCGCCTATCCACCATATACCGGAAGTTCACGTCCTCCCGAAAATGATGATCGTCATATTTAGAACAAAAAATGTATAGCCCTTGATGATGTTAGGACATCGTTCTTGACACCAACCGAACATATAAACACACAGTCGTCGAATTATCCTCGTCACACATCAAACAACAGACCCTACGGTTAGCGTACAACGAACGAAACATGGTGCAAATTCGCCAAAGAGGAAAATCTTCGGTCGACTTGACGGAGCAATCCACATTAATGTGTTTCAGCATGTAAATAACTTGCGTCAAACAATTCCAACGTCGGCCATTGAACAGCACTCAATGTGACGTAAACCGCATGTCAACACTAGACGGTGAAGGTCGCTTTTACAATACTTGACTTGTCAAAAAGGAACATTGCTGTGTGTACTCGGCGGCGCAGATTTGCTAAGTTGAACATCATTTTGATTTCAACACAGAAAATTGCATCACAGAGCCGAAATTAATCAAACACCAGATGCATTTTCTACAGCGATCGAGAGAACGTGAAACTTTCCACCATTTTGAATCGGAAGTCCTCATACCATACAGAAAGGTTCAACTACGTTACAGACAGAAAGTTATCATCAAGAGATAAATAAACGGCAGTCTATGACGTTACCAGGTGATCAAATTAAATCCAACTACGTTACAGACAGAAAGTGAACTTAAGAGATATAGGAAAATTATACTTTTCTTTTCCTTTCATATATTCGTCATTTCGTTGCAATTTGCTTAGTTCTGTATGGGCGACGTTAATGACCCGTTCTGTATGGGCGACAGTAATGACCGGTTCTGTATGGGCGACGGTAATGACCTATTCAGTATGGGCGACGGTAATAACCGGTTCTGTATGGGCGACCAGTAATTACTTGTTCTGTGTGGGTGACCGGTAATTACCTTTTCTGTATAGGCGACGGGTAATGAACGGTTCTGTGTGGGTGACCGGTAATGACCTGTTCTGTATGGGTGACCGGTAATGACCTGTTCTGTATGGGCGATGGTAATGACCGGTTCTGTATTGGCGACGGTAATGACCGGTTCTGTATGGGCGACGGTAATGACCGGTTCTGTATGGGCGACGGTAATGACCGGTTTTGTATGGGCGACGGTAATGACCGGTTTTGTATTGGCGACAGGTAATGACAGGTTCTGTATGGGCGACAGGTAATGACCGGTTCTGTATGGGCGACGGTAATGACCGGTTCTGTATGGGCGACGGTAATGACCGGTTCTGTATGGGCGACTGTAATGACCGGTTCTGTATGGGCGGCGGTAATGACCGGTTCTGTATGGGCGACGGTAATGACCGGTTCAGTGTGGGCAACGGTAATGACCGGTTCTGTGTGGGCGACGGTAATGACCGGTTCTGTATGGGCGACGGTAATGACCGGTTCTGTATGGGCGACGTTAATGACCGGTACAGTATGGGCGACGGTAATGACCGGTTCTGTATGGGCGACGGTAATGTCCGTTTCTGTATGGGCGACGGTAATGTCCGGTACACATTTATTGAGACTGCTTCTCTAACAATTGAGAATCCTTATAGCGTCATGTGTTTCTATCCGTCTTGACTAACATAAAGATTCATGAATAGGGTTCCAGAATTATGCACTACATCTTCTGTCTCCTCTTCTTTCCTTCCTCATTTGCCTTTCAGCGTCAAGGGAAGATATAATTTGCGGTCTTTCCACTTTTATTGGCTTCTCCTGCTATTATGTTTCCTGGTGTTTCTAATATCCTATCAATCCATCTTTTTCCTGGTCGACCCTTGGGTCTGGTGTTCTCGCAACGTTTATTGAAAGCTCGTTGTGTTGTGTTTTCATATTTATGTCTTATCACGTGACCAAACCATTTATCTGTTGTTTCTCAATGTACTTTATGGTGAAAAATATTCCTAGCTTTTTTCTGAGTTTTTCTTTTCTGACCTTATCTCACTGTTTCCAGTCATTTGTCTAACACATTAAATCTTGGTAGTAACTATTTTTCTTATTGTTCTTGCACTAAGTGTCTGACATTGGTAGCACAGAGTTGGGATTAAGATTGTATAGTAGAATGCCCGTTTTGCCTCTTGAGTTATTTATTTATGAGCAGTATCGAAATAACGAGGCATGAAATGAAATCAGAAGTAAAGTTATAAGAGGACATGTTTGGCTTATCATCGGCGCAGACATCGACAGAAGCAACGAATTCGATGGTGCTGACATGTGTCGTGTCCACCGCCTGTTTCTTCCCGCGGACATTAAAATAATCATAAAATTGTATGTACTTATAGAAAAACAAGACAAATTTCGACTTTGCGGCAAAAGTCTTCATCAAGTATAACAAACAATCTATACACATTAAACAAATAAATAAATAACTGGCTTGGATTTATTTCATTTGTATAGTTTATTTTTTATACCTGATGAAGTCTTTTGTCGAATTGCTCTAGTTTGTATTGTCTTTCTATTAGTTTAGCTTCTCCATACAATTTTATGCTTTTTTTTTTACATGTTCTTTGCAGTTCTACTGGCGGGCCGGTGTATGTAATATAATGTGTATGTAATATAATGTGTATGTAATATAATGTGTATGTAATATAATGTGTATGTAATATAATGTGTATGTAATATAATGTGTATATAATATAATATCTATGTAATATAATGTGTATGTAATATAATGTGTATGTAATATAATGTCTATGTAATATAATGTGTATGTAATATAATGTGTATGTAATATAATGTGTATATAATATAATGTCTATGTAATATAATGTGTATGTAATAAAATGTGTATGTAATATAATGTGTATGTAATATAATGTGTATGTAATAATGTATATATTTGGTATTTGTGCATGTCCTCAAGGGATGCAAACACTAACCTGTGAACTTAAGAAAAGGAGAGAAGTCAAGCCTAGAAGACGTCATAAAATAGCAAACTTAACGACGAGCCTCATGCAGGAGATACACCATGATGCGTTACTCTACGCGCGGGTTAAAGGTATACAAATGGGAAGCTGCTGTAAAGCTGATGATAGTTTCAAAAAAATGAAAAGATGGTACGGTTACAGATTTACGTAGGTGAGAAACTGGCTAGGATTGGACAGAAGTAATAGCGGAGAAAATAGGTTAAACAAAGTAATCATTGCAAGGATTGGATAGAAGTAACAGCGGAGAAAAGAGGCTAAACAAAGTAATCATTGCAAGGATTTGATAGAAGTAACATCGGAGAAAAGAGGCTAAACAAAGTAATCATTGCAAGGATTGGATAGAAGAAACAGCGCAGAAAGAGGCTAAACAAAGTAATCATTGCAAGGATTAGATAGAAGTAACAGCGGAGAAAAGAGGCTAACCAAAGTAATCATTGCAAGGATTGGATAGAAGTAACAGCGGAGAAAAGAGGCTAAACAAAGTAATCATTGCAAGGACTGGATAGAAGTAACAGCGGAGAAAAGAGGCTAAACAAAGTAATCATTGCAAGGATTGGATAGAAGTAACATCGGAGAAAAGAGGCTAAACAAAGTAATCATTGCAAGGATTGGATAGAAGTAACAGCGGAGAAAAGAGGCTAAACAAAGTAATCATTGCAAGGATTAGATAGAAGTAACAGCGGAGAAAAGAGGCTAAACAAAGTAATCATTGCGAGGATTGGATATAAGTAACAGCAGAGAAAAGAGGCTAAACAAAGTAATCATTGCAAGGATTAGATAGAAGTAACAGCGGAGAAAAGAGGATAAACAAAGTAATCATTGCAAGTATTGGACAGAAGTAATAGCGGAGAAATGAGGATAAACAAAGTAATCATTGCAATGATTGGATAGAAGTAACAGCGGAGAAAAGACGCTAACCAAAGTAATCATTGCAAGGATTGGATAGAAGTAACAGCGGAGAAAAGAGGCTAAACAAAGTAATCATTGCAAGGATTGGATAGAAGTAATAGCGGAGAAAAGAGGCTAAAATAAGTAATCATTGAAAGGATTGAATAGAAGTAACAGCGGAGAAAAGAGGTTAAACAAAGTAATCATTGCAAGGATTGGATAGAAGTGATAGCGGAGAAAAGAGGATAAGCAAAGTAATCATTGCAAGGATTGGATAGAAGTAACAGCGGATAAAAGAGGATAAACAAAGTAATCATTGCAAGGTTTGGATAGAAGTAACAGCGAAGAAAAGAGGCTAAACAAAGTAATCATTGCAAGGATTGGATAGAAGTAACAGCGGAGAAAAGAGGCTAAACAAAGTAATCATTGCAAGGATTGGATAGAAGTAACAGCGGAGAAAAGAGGCTAAACAAAGTAATCATTGCAAGGATTGGATAGAAGTAACAGCGGAGAAAAGAGGCTAAACAAAGTAATCATTGCAAGGATTGGATAGAAGTAACAGCGGAGAAAAGAGGCTAAACAAAGTAATCATTGCAAGGATTGGATAGAAGTAACAGCGGAGAAAAGAGGCTAAACAAAGTAATCATTGCAAGGATTGGATAGAAGTAATAGCGGAGAAAAGAGGCTAAAATAAGTAATCATTGAAAGGATTGAATAGAAGTAACAGCGGAGAAAAGAGGTTAAACAAAGTAATCATTGCAAGGATTGGATAGAAGTGATAGCGGAGAAAAGAGGATAAGCAAAGTAATCATTGCAAGGATTGGATAGAAGTAACAGCGGATAAAAGAGGATAAACAAAGTAATCATTGCAAGGTTTGGATAGAAGTAACAGCGAAGAAAAGAGGCTAAACAAAGTAATCATTGCAAGGATTGGATAGAAGTAACAGCGGAGAAAAGAGGCTAAACAAGTAATCATTGCAAGGATTGGATAGAAGTAATAGCGGAGAAAAGAGGCTAAACAAAGTAATCATTGCAAGGATTTGATAGAAGTAATAGCGGAGAAAAGAGGCTAAACAAAGTAATCATTGCAAGGATTGGATAGAAGTAACAGCAGAGAAAAGAGGCTAAACAAAGTAATCATTGCAAAGATTTGATAGAAGTAATAGCGGAGAAAAGAGGCTAAACAAAGTAATCATTGCAAGGATTGGATAGAAGTAACAGCGGAGAAATGAGACTAAACAAAGTAATCATTCAGCTCGGCAGGAAGTGTCGCAACTGTTCCTATGCAGCTACCGAGGTCGTAATAAGTGAATTCATCAAAAAAGTAAGAGATGAAATGTGTTAGACGAATGACAGGAAACAGTCTGAGAGATAAGATCAGAAATGAAGAACTGAGAAAAAAGCTAGGAATAGCCCCCGCCATAGAATATATAAGGAAACGACAGATAAAATGGTTTGGCCACGTGACAAGGCAGAAAGAACAAAACACAACACAACGAGCCTTCAATAAACGGTGTGAGAACACCAGACCCAAGGGTCGACCACGAAAAAGATGAGTCGATGGAATATTAGAAGCACTATGAAACATAACAGCAGTAGAGGCGAACAGAAGAGCAAAAGACCGCAAATTATATCTCCCCTCGACGCTGAAAGGCAGATGAGGAAGGAAAGAGGAAGAGGAAGAAGATCAAAAAAGTGTCCTCTTCTCAGGATCCGATTATCTACCCGGTTGGTTCTGTATCCCACGTACAGCGCGGTGGTTGGGGTTTTGTGGCATACCAACAAGGCAGAGAAGTGGCCTGGGAATCTGGCAAGTGTAGGATTGCGCTGTCAAACATGAGAATGGAGATAGAAGCAGCAACGACGGAGACAACATGGTTGGTTACGTAGAAAGTAGATCACACAGTCTTGGTGACTGACTCGTAAGTCTGCTGCAGAAGATTGACAGTGTCTGCGGCAGAAGTGAATGCAGCTCTTGGATGACTCCAAAGTGAATGCGTTAACCAGGGTGTACTGTCCAGGGCAGGCTGGTGTACACAGCAAAGAAGTAGCCGATACGCTCGGTGGTAGATCTGGCACTGAGTCTGGCCTTACTCTGGACAAAGAGGACATCGTCAAGTTTAGTCTATATTCCTTAAGAGAAGAGGAGGAGAACGGATGAGTTAATGTTATACATTGAGAGAATGAGAAGTCTAAAGGTGGGACAATGGTATACATTGAGAGACTGAGGAGTCTAAAGGTAGGACAATGGTATACATTGAGAGACTGATGAGTCTAAAGGTGGGACATTGGTATACATTGAGAGACTGATGAGTCTAAAGGTGGGACATTGGTATACATTGAGAGACTGAGGTGGAAAAGGGGTCAGGTCGATCCGCAGAGTTTGGTGAAAAAGCAGATGTGTCTACGATCAACACCTTACAGGAACAATCAGTCTGTGTAGGCTTCTAGAATTTCTGGGACGGGGCGGTGGACGGGCGGATAGTGATGCCCCGACGGCAGCGAAACTGATTCCATAAATAGGATAGAATAGTAGGAGATTAGAATATAAGACAACAGAGATGCGATTTCTCAGAAGAATGTTAACAAGTTCCACGGACAGCTAAAAGACCAACAAGGACATTCTCAAAGAGGTCAACACAAAAACTGGGCTTTTAAAAAACATCAGAAATAAACAATCAATATTTTTCGGTCACATCATGAGAAGAGGAAAGTTGGAATACTTTCAAAGACAATTTCAAAAAGTTACAAAAGGTTTCAACTGGCAAAATACAGGGAAAGAGAGATCGCGGACGACAAAGAGAGAAGATACTAGATAGTTTGATGTCATGGCAAACAGTCAACAAAAGAACTGTTAATATGTACTGTGGATAGAGATTGTGAAAGGACATGATTGTCTACGTCAACCAGTATGGCACATGATGATGCTGAGTAGGTAACGAACAATACGAAAGTAGAACGACGTTTCGGCTCAGTAGTCCTTCAGCTGGATTAATAAACACAACGCAAATATATATAGAGAGATATTCAGATAAATGTAGCTACATGACGATAATATGCCGGACTATCTAACGGGAGTCAGTACAGTCGATGTTTAACCAAGCTGCAGGCTATAGGGAAGTGACTTATTTTTCTTTTAGATAGTCTAACATATTACCGCCATGTAGCTAGATTTCCATGTGTGTGTGTGTGTGTGTGTGTGTATATATATAAAAGTAAAGTAAAGTACCCCTTGTCACGCCAAGTGGCGTATAGGAAAATATGGTGTTAGTGACCATACATTTTACAGACCTTCAGCACATGATTTTTAGGGTAATATGGTCGGTATTACGCCCGTGCTACTTTACTTTCCCAGAAAAAAAGTCCGGTACCCATTTAAGGCTGGGTGAACCCGGAAGCCGTCGGTTGGGATCGAACTCTACCCCTTGTCCTTTGTAGTCCAGTTCACTAACCACTGAGCTATCGCGGCTCCCTGTGTGTATATATATATATGTATTGTTATTTATTGTTCCAGCTCAAGGCATTCTTGGCCGAAATGTCGTTCTGCTTTGTTATGTTCCGTACCTACGTAAAGCTGTAGCCATACCTCTTTCTTTAAAACTTCCCTTAGTCTAAGCCATTCACCTTCTACTCTCATATAAATGGAAGTAAAGTAACAATCTATCACAACAGCTAGGACTGAAAATTAATAGAGGTAAGACCAACACTATTAGAATTAATGCAGTTGGTAATAACCAAATAAAATTAGGAGAAATACCTCTACTAGACGTACAATCTTACATATATCTGGGCAGTAATATAGATGAAGAGGGAGGAACAGAAAATGATACCAAAATAAGTATATCAAAAGCAAGAGGAGCTTTCGTTGCACTGGGAAACATATGGAAGTCTAAAGAAATTGGGTTAAATACAAAAATAAAAATGTTCAACTCCAATGTTAAGCATATTATATGGCTGTGAAACATGGAGAAAAACAAAACTGACAATCATGAAGATACAGACTTTCATTAATGGATGCTTACGCAAAATAAAAGGATGGAAATGGCAGGACAAAATCACTAACATAGAATTATGGAAATGTACCAGTCAAATACCAGTGGGTAAAGAGATACAGCGAAGACGATGGCGCTGGATAGGACACACACTGCGGAAGCCAACTGAGAGTATTATACAACAGGCCCTTTTTGGAATCCCCAGGGGAAAAGACAAAGAGGAAGGAAGACCAAGGAATTCTTGGAGAAGACAGATTGAAGCAGAGATGAAGAAGATGGGGAAGACATGGAATGATCTAAAAAGAATGGTAAAAAAAACAGAACGACTTGGAAAGTGTTTGTTGAAGACCTATGCTCCACTGGGAGCTAAAAGGTAGAACAAGTAGAAGAAAGTAACAATCTATGACATAAAACATACAACACAACATATACAGATAATTGACAGAAAATGCTGAAGATAAAACAGAGCTGAACTTCAGAACGGTTTCAGCACGTGAGTCGACTTCCGGGCTAAAATAAACTGACCTCACGCAGTAGACATAACGTGCGTTATTATAGAGTGCCTTTGATGATATTTATAAGTTCTGGCTGTAGGGAAGACATAAAGGTAACGTCAAGGAGGGCAGATAACTGTTGAAGCTGTTAAAAATGAGGCAGATAAGGAAAAGATATAGGACTGGGGCGATATTAAGGACGATAAAAGGAAGGAATAAATTAGAAGATGAAAGGAGAAAATATTATTTACAGCAAAAGAAATATTTGATTACATAAGGTTTCAGAGAGTTATTAGTTTCATAGACATCGAGTTATTAGTTTCATAGACATCGAGTTATTAGTTTCATGGACATAAAGTTATTAGTTTCAATGGAGTTACTAGTTTCATGGACATCGAGTTATTAGTTTCATAGACATCGAGTTATTAGTTTCATAGACATCGAGATATTAGTTTCATGGACATAAAGTTATTAGTTTCAATGGAGTTACTAGTTTCATGGACATCGAGTTATTAGTTTCATAGACATCGAGTTATTAGTTTCATGGACATTGAGTTGTTAGTTTCATGGACATTGAGTTATTAGTTTCATAGCATCGAGTTATTAGTTTCATGGACATTGAGTTATTAGTTTCATGGACATTGAGTTGTTAGTTTCATGGACATTGAGTTATTAGTTTCATAGACATCGAGTTATTAGTTTCATAGACATCGAGTTATTAGTTTCAAGGACATTGAGTTATTAGTTTCATAGACATCGAGTTATTAGTTTCATGGACATTGAGTTGTTAGTTTCATGGACATCGAGTTATTAGTTTCATGGACATCGAGTTATTAGTTTCATGGACATTGAGTTGTTAGTTTCATGGACATTGAGTTATTAGTTTCATAGACATCGAGTTATTAGTTTCATGGACATTGAGTTGTTAGTTTCATGGACATCGAGTTATTAGTTTCATGGACATTGAATTATTAGTTTCATGGACATTGAGTTATTAGTTTCACGGACATCGAGTTATTAGTTTCATGGACATTGAGTTATTAGTTTCATGGACATTGAGTTATTAGTTTAATGGAATTTGAGTTATTAGTTTAATGGACTTTGAGTTATTAGTTTCATGGACATTGAGTTATTAGTTTCATGGACATTGAGTTATTAGTTTCATGGACATCGAGTTATTAGTTTCATGGACATTGAGTTATTAGTTTCATGGACATTGAGTTATTAGTTTCAATGACATTGAGTTATTAGTTTCATGGACATTGAGTTATTAGTTTCATGGACATTGAGTTATTAGTTTAATGGACTTTGAGTTATTAGTTTCAATGACATTGAGTTATTAGTTTCATGGACATTGAGTTATTAGTTTCATGGACATTGAGTTATTAGTTTCATGGCGAGAACTACAGGAGGGGATGAGACAGAGAGCTACAGGAGGGGATGAGACAGAGAGCTACAGGAGGGGATGAGACATAGACCTACAGGAGGGGATGAGACAGAGTTACAGGAGGGGATGTGGCACAGTGCTACCGGAGAGGATGAGAGAGAGAGAGAGAGAGAGCTACAGGATGGGATGAGACAGAGAGCTACAGGAGGGGATGAGACAGAGTTACAGGAGGGGATGAGATATAGAGCTACAGGAGGGGATGAGACAGAGAGCTACAGGAGGGGATGAGACAGAGTTACAGGAGGGGATGAGATATAGAGCTACAGGAGGGGATGAGACAGCGCTAAAGAAGGGGATGTGACAAAGATTTACAGGAGGGGATGAGACAGAGAGCTACAGGAGGGGATGAGAAATAGAGCTACAGGAGGGGATGATACATAGAGCTACAGAAGAGGATGAGACAGAGAGCTGCAAGAAGGGATGAGACATAGAGCTATAGGAGGGGATGAGACAGATAGCTTCAGTAGGGGATGAGACAGAGTGCTACAGGAGGGGATGAGACATAGAGCTACAGGAGGGTATGAGACAGAGAGCTACAGAAAGGGATGAAACACAGTGCTACAGGAGGGGATGAGACAGAGAGCTACAGAAAGAGATGAGACAAAGAGCTACAGGAGGGGATGAGACATAGAGCTACAGGAGGGGATGAGACAGAGAGCTACAGAAGCGGATGAGACACAGTGCTACAGGAGGGGATGAGACAGAGAGTTACAGGAGGGGATGAGACAGAGAGCTACAGGAGGGGATGAGACAGAGAGCTACAGGGGGGGATGAGATAGAGAGCTGCAGGTTGGGATGAGACAGAGAGTTACAGGAGGGGATGAGACAGAGGGCTATAGAAGGGGATGAGAGAGAGCTACAGGAGGGGATGAGATAGAGAGCTATAGGAGGGGATGAGACAGAGAGTTACAGGAGGGGATGAGACAGAGAGCTACTGGAGGGGATGAGACAGAGAGTTACATGAGGGGATGAGACAGAGAGCTACAGGAGGGGATGAGACAGAGAGCTACCGGAGGGGATGAGATAGAGAGCTACAGGAGGGGATGAGACAGAGAGCTATAGGAGGGGAAGAAGAGAAGATGACATGAAATAGGCTCTCTCTCTCTATCTCTCTCTTTCTCTCTATCTCTCTCTTTCTCTCTCTTTCTCTTTATCTATCTCTTTCTTTCTTTATCTCTCTCTATCTTTCTCTATCACTCGTTCTCTCTCTTTCTCTCTATCTATATCTCTCTCTTTCTCTCTATCTCTCTACTTTTCTCTATCTCTATCTCTCTCTTTCTCTCTATCTCTCTCTATATCTCTCTTTCTCTCTCTATCTTTCTTTCTCTCTACTTCTCTCTATCTCTCTTTCTCTTTATCTCTCTCTTTCTCTCTATCTCTCTCTTTCTTTCTCTATCTCTCTCTATCTTTCTCTATCTCTCGTTCTCTCTTTTTCTCTCTATCTCTATCTCTCTCTATATCTCTCTTCTCTCTCTCTCTCTCTCTCTCTCTCTCTTTCTCTCTCTCTTTCTCTCTACTTCTCTGTATATCTATCTCTCTATATATCTCTTTTTCTCTCTCTCTATCTCTATTTCTCTCTATCTCTCTCTATCTCTCTTTCTCTCTCTCTTTCTCTCTGTCTATATATATCTCTCTCTTTCTCTCTACTTCTCTCTATCTCTCTCTTTCTCTCTACTTCTCTCTATCTCTATCTCTCTATCTCTCGATATCTCTCTTTCTCTCTATTTCTCTTTCTCTCTACATCTCTCTATCTCTCTCTCTCTTTCTCTACATCTCTCTATCTCTCTCTCTATTTCTCTATCTCTCTCTATCTCTCTCTATCTCTCCTTCTCTCTATCTCTCTCTATCTCTCTCCTTTCTCTCTATCTCTCACTTTCTCTCTTTCTCTCTATCTCTCTCTATCTCTTTTTCTCTCTATCTCTCTCACTCTTAGACTTACATCAAGAGCCATAACCTGTCTCACCTGACGTTGTATTAGTCACCAATCAAATCTACTTCTATAAATGATTCAATTTCAGCCGTAAAGGGGGATAACACTTTTTTCATTATCGGACCATTTCTAGTAACGGTACGGCCCAATCTGGAATCTAATGCTCACGTACGCCAATTCGTCCTTCCTTTTTTAAGCAGAAGCTTTCCCGTTGCAGTAATTGTTCTGACTTGTATTTTGTCTGCGTTTAGTTACAGCAGGCCTGACACACCACACAAATAGGCCAGGACATTTAAACAGAGATAACAGCACAGGCACTCAATACAACATGAACGTCAGCAGCAACAAAGCAAGAAGTCATGAATATATCAAAAGAGAAACATAACATCAACATAACTATAGAAGGCAGGCAACTAAAACAAGTAGAGGAATTTAAATACTTCGGAAGTCTAGTGACAAATAGCAATTCACAAACAGCAGAGACAGACTCGAGATGCAACAAAGTTTGTCAACTCATTGGACAGCTATCACCACTATTGTCCAACAAGGAAATTACTCTAGAGGTCAAACGGACACTCTACAACACAATCTTCATGTCAACGTTGTGCTACCAATACCAGTCATGGACCCTAGACGCAAGAACAATAAGAAATATAACCACTATCGAGATCAAGTGTGTTAGACGAATGACAGGAAATAGCCTGAGAGATAATATCAGAAATGAAGTACAGATAAAGCTAGGAATAACCACCACCATAGAGTTTATAAAGAAACAAACAGATAAAATGGTTTGGCCACGTGATAAGGCAGAAAGATCAAAACACAACAAGCCTTCAATAAACGTTGCGAGAACATCAGACAAAAGGGCTGACACAAAAAGTATACATTGACGGTATATTATAAACATTAGGAAACATAACAGCAGCGATGGCGAAACATAAGAGCAAAAGACCACAAATTATACCTTCCCTCGACGCTGGAAAGCAAATGAGGAAGGAAAGAATGAGATAGTTACAACACTTCATTGACATCTATACGTGTGTCTGCAGCAGCTTTACTCTTTATGATATCTAAGCTGCTGACTAAGGCTTGGACGGATCACTTGTCGAGAAGCTAAAATGTCCGCTGGATTCCTTGTTCAACAATAGTTTGTTGCTTTTATTGTTAAGATTACTAGAGAAGCTGAAGGTTTCATCTGTACAGTGCGTGGCGACTGCACTGAAAATGTGGCTGTATTTGGTTATTTGGTTATGGAAGGCCCAGGTATCACTGAAAACGAATTAAAATCCATAATTGCTCAACCGCCCGTGCCAGCGTAATCATCCGAATTAATATCTCATCTCCCAAACAAAGAAAGGTAACTGTAGTCCCCATCGTAGCAGTTTCAGCACACGCTAAAAGACATAAGGCGAAACCGCGCAGAAAGTGAACACAGCCAACTGCTCCTTGTCATATGATATCATCATTCATCGTAAACAATTGGAATATCGAAACATGATTAAAACGGAATGTGGCTGTCATGCCAACCCATCAGCAGTAACGGAGAAAGGCAGTGAAAGGTTATCTTGCTACATTTATTGTATTTCTCTGTAGTTTTACTAATGCCACAATAATGGAGCGCATAGTTCCATGACGACGAGAAAATGTTAGGCCAAAAAGGTGATTTTAAGATTTCAAGGAAACCTTAAACATGCAGAAGAAGTGGGAGATCTGGCTAGAGACAGAAATTCTTTCTAATGGCTGTGGTGAATGCAATGTTCTGTTGGAGATCTGGCTAGAGACATACATTCTATCAGAAGGGCTGTAGTGAATGCAATGTTCTGTTGGAGATCTGGCTAGAGACAGACATTCTTTCTAATGGCTGTGGTGAATGCAATGTTCTGTTGGAGATCTGGCTAGAGACAGACATTCTTTCAGACGGGCTGCGGTGAATGCAATGTTCTGTTGGAGATCTGGCTAGAGACAGACATTCTTTCAGACGGGCTGCGGTGAATGCAACGTTCTGTTGGAGATCTGGCTAGAGACAGACATTCTTTCAGACGGGCTGCGGTGAATGCAACGTTCTGTTGGAGATCTGGCTAGAGACAGACATTCTTTTAGACGGGCTGCGGTGAATGCAACGTTCTGTTGGAGATCTGGCTAGAGACAGAGATTCTTTCAGACGGGCTGCGGTGAATGCAACGTTCTGTTGGAGATCTGGCTAGAGACAGACATTCTTTTAGACGGGCTGCGGTGAATGCAACGTTCTGTTGGAGATCTGGCTAGAGACAGAGATTCTTTCAGACGGGCTGCGGTGAATGCAACGTTCTGTTGGAGATCTGGCTAGAGACAGACATTCTTTCAGACGGGCTGCGGTGAATGCAACGTTCTGTTGGAGATCTGGCTAGAGACAGACATTCTTTCAGACGGGCTGCGGTGAATGCAACGTTCTGTTGGAGATCTGGCTAGAGACAGACATTCTTTTAGACGGGCTGCGGTGAATGCAACGTTCTGTTGGAGATCTGGCTAGAGACAGAGATTCTTTCAGACGGGCTGCGGTGAATGCAACGTTCTGTTGGAGATCTGGCTAGAGACAGACATTCTTTTAGACGGGCTGCGGTGAATGCAACGTTCTGTTGGAGATCTGGCTAGAGACAGAGATTCTTTCAGACGGGCTGCGGTGAATGCAACGTTCTGTTGGAGATCTGGCTAGAGACAGAGATTCTTTCAGACGAGCTGCGGTGAATGCAATGTTCTGTGGGAGATCTGGCTAGACAGAGATTCTTTCAGACGGGCTGCGGTGAATGCAACGTTCTGTTGGAAATCTGGCTAGACAGAGATTCATTCAGACGGGCTGCGGTGAATGCAATGTTCTTTAAGGACACGCAACCTGGTGATAATAGCTTCACAATTTCTGATAATTTCCCCTACGACTCTTAAAGTTGACACTTGAGCATTTCGGTCAAACCCACAGACACTGAGTAGTTTTTAGCGGATGATAAAATGTGTTACATTGCTTGTTCCAATAGCTCGCTGGTTGTGCATACACCTTGGTGGTCTTTGAATGTTAACACTCCTGCATGTTCGGCGCTGTCTTCTAGTTGTTGTTGTTGTTGTTTATTTTATTAAGTCACATAACTGTATTCGCACGTATGCGTATGACACTGAAGGCATAATCTGTCACACTATATTTGACACAAAACATATTCTGTCCCACTATAATTGACACAACACATATTCTGTCACATTATATTTGATACATCACATATTCTGTCACATTATATTTGACACAGCACATATTCTGTCACATTATATTTAATACATCACATATTCTGTCACACTATAATTGTTAGAACACATATACTGTAACTTTAAACTTAAAACTAAACACATAATCTGTCACATTACATTTGATACTCGACACCATACTTTGTCACATTGTACTTAACACTCAACAGGTATCATAACATACAAGAAATCAACTGCCACATCTTCTCTACACACTAATAACGTCGTATACAAATAATCTATCTATCTATCGTCCTTTCGAGCCGAAGACGGCACATAGGGCAGAACCACAATCTCAAAAACAGAAACCTTGCGTGCCAAAATGGCACATATTTCAGAGATTACTACTTCCAAAATCTATGGCTCTGTTTCCATAACAATACTTTTTACAATGACAGCTTGTCAAGCCATCGATCAACCTCCTTAGTCGCCTCTTACGACATGCCTATATACAAATAATACAGGAATATAATTATGAAGGAAAACTCTTCAAGTGACAAATTAACGAATCATTTCAGGGGATAGGGTATGTTTATAGCACTCGGGAAAAAAAAAACAACAAAATAATCAACAGCAGAAAAAAGTAAAATAGATAGCCCGAAGCAAGAGCCAGAGAGCAGGTTCGATCCTGCTTTGACTGTTTATTGTTCATTTGTTTGTTTGTTTTGTTCTGTTATTGATTATTTGTGAATTTTTTTTCCGAGCGTTCTAAAACATACCACTTCCCCTGAAATGATTGGTTACACTAAAATACATTACCTCAAACAATATTACCTCATACAATATTACCTCACACAATATTTACCTCATACAATGTAACCTCACACAATATTTACCTCATACAATATTACCTCACACAATATTTACCTCATACAATGTTATCTCATACAATATAACCTCATACAATATAACCTCATAAAATGTTACCTCATATAATATTACCTCATACAATATTACCTCATACAATATTACCTCATACAATATTTACCTCACACAATGTTACCTCATACAATATTTACCTCACACAATGTTACCTTATACAATATTTACCTCACACAATATTACCTTATACAATATTTACCTCACACAATATTCCCTTATACAATATTTACCTCACACAATATTTACCTCACACAATATTAACCTCACACAATATTACCTCACACAATGTTTACCTCACACAATATTTACCTCACATAATATTTACCTCACACAATATTTACCTCACACAATATTTACCTCACAAACAATATTTACCTCACACAATATTACCTTATACAATATTTACCTCACACAATATTACCTTATACAATATTTACCTCACACAATATTACCTTATACAATATTTACCTCACACAATATTAACCTCACACAATATTACCTCACACAATATTACCTCATACAATATTACCTCACACAATATTACCTCACACAATATTACCTCATACAATATTACCTCACACAATATTACCTCAGACAATATTACCTCACACAATATTACCTCACACAATATTACCTCACACAATATTTACCTCACACAATATTACCTCACACAATATTACCTCACACAATATTACCTCACACAATATTACCTCACACAATATTAACCTCACACAATATTACCTCACACAATATTACCTCACACAATATTACCTTATACAATATTTACCTCACACAATATTACCTCACACAATATTACATCACACAATATTACCTCACACAATATTAACTCACACAATATTTACCTCACACAATATTACATCACACAATATTACATCACACAATATTACCTCACACAATATTACCTCACACAATATTACCTCACACAATATTACCTCACACAATATTACCTTATACAATATTACCTCACACAATATTACCTCACACAATATTACCTTATACAATATTACCTCACACAATATTACCTCACACAATATTACCTCACACAATATTACCTCACACAATATTACCTCACACAATATTACCTCACACAATATTACCTCACACAATATTTACCTCACACAATATTACCTCACACAATATTACCTCACACAATATTACCTCACACAATATTACCTTATACAATATTTACCTCAAACAATATTACCTCACACAATATTACCTCACACAATATTTACCTCACACAATATTACCTCACACAATATTACCTCACACAATATTTACCTCACACAATATTACCTTATACAATATTTACCTCACACAATATTACCTCATACAATATTACCTCACACAATATTTACCTCACACGATATTACCTTAAACAATATTACCTCAAACAGTAATACCTTAAACAATATTTACCTGGCACAATATTTACCTCAAACAATACTACCTCAAACAGTATTACCTCAAACAGTATTACCTCAAACAGTATTACCTCAAACAGTAATACCTCAAACAATATTTACCTGGCACAATATTTACCTCAAACAGTATTACCTCAAACAGTATTACCTCACACAATATTACCTCAAACAGTATTACCTCAAACAGTATTACCTCACACAATATTTACCTCAAACAGTATTACCTCAAACAGTATTACCTCAAACAGTATTACCTCACACAATATTACCTCAAACAGTATTACCTCAAACAGTATTACCTCACACAATATTACCTCAAACAGTATTACCTCAAACAGTATTACCTCAAACAGTATTACCTCAAACAATATTACCTCAAACAGTATTACCTCGCACAATATTTACCTCAAACAGTATTACCTCAAACAGTATTACCTCAAACAATATTACCTCAAACAGTATTACCTCGCACAATATTTACCTCAAACAGTATTACCTCAAACAATATTACCTCAAACAATATTACCTCAAACAAAATTTACCTCAAACATTATTACCTCAAACAAAATTTACCTCAAACATTATTACCTCAAACAATATTACTTCAAACAAAATTTACCTCAAACATTATTACCTCAAACAAAATTTACCTTAAACATTATTACCTCAAACAATATTACCTCAAACAATATTACCTCAAACAAAATTTTCCAAAAGGATGAAAGTACAAGAAACTTTGCTCAAAAAGACATAAATTATATGTCTATCCATTGTCTTCCGTGTGAACATATCTTTGCTACCTCCCCCCACCCGCCTCCTTCTCCCTTTATTTCCAACATTATGGACATTTACGAGGATAGCGTTCTAAATTATTTGTGTTGGTAGTAACGTTCCCTTGCATTTCATTCGGTCCCTCCCTAATCTGTCATTTTACAAGACCCTTGGGTCAAGACTACACTAGACCTAACCCTAAACCTTATTGAAAAAAAAAATAGAATAAATGCACAAAAACCAAAAACAACGTATACATTCAAATACGTTCGGTCAGTCAGGGGAAATCACTACTTTATCAGAAATAATTTAGGATGCTAAACTCGTAAATTACCAATTTTTTTCCCCAAAAAATCGTATTTATCTCACACTCGCTCGTGTTCTCACTCACACAATAAATTCCACAGTTTAACTACCCTCGCTGCTGCCTCGCTTATCACAACAAAACGAACGACCGGAATGACTTCACAGTTCCCAGCAGGCGCCAGTCAAGTCATCCACATTCTAGAAAACGTCCATGATTGTTCTATTGTATTACCCGGATCTCATTTACACAACAACTCACAAGACCTGCTGGGGGTAAAGGTCAACCGGCGACATATCTAAACAAGCTTTAGCATGGAAGCATTTTCGATCCAGACAGATCGTGTTTTTGTGCCGCACATAGTGTAAGATTGTTTACATGTAACCTCCTATTGTTCCTATTTTTGAAATGTTTATTTGCTACGGCTACATCTGGCGAAAGGGCTCTTTAATGTCATGTGAAACCAATCCTGAGATGTGGGCGTGAGTCAGGTACAATTAATCACCACAACACGCAAATCACTGGAGGCCACACTGCAAGGGTATTTTACCAAATAAATGTTGACTTTTCCGCGGGTGATAAAACAAACGCTGAGGATTGGTTAATGTCGCACCTCGGAGTTTCCTCAAATTAATTAATTCGTTTTCTGTGTTCACCTGAAAACTATTCCTATTCATCGTCCGATCTTAAAATGGCGCTAAACAGACGTAGATGCGTTGCGTTGTAGTTTACATCAAGCTCCTACGTTTGCGCCTTTCGACCCGATATTTCCGACTTCAGCACAGCGTTTTGAGCACTAGTTTCGATCCCTACTCTATATTGATTATTATATTTCCCTGCTGGTGGATGTGGAAGGTGGAGTTGGATGTTAATCAGCTGTTGTCGTAGATCATGACGTAAACAATCAGCTATGAGTCGCCGACCACTTCCAGACCACGTGCTGGTGGACGGCCTTCACCCCCATGTTTATATATTATTGTTTTGATAAGTGTCCTAGCTACCACAATGTCCGACTGCCTAGAACCCTCAATCTGTCCTCGAGTTGTAGATGTCACTCTCATGTATTTCGACTGGTAGTCAAATAAGTATATGAGCATTCATATATATCCTTGACTATAATTTTATAGAAAGATTTCATGTGACAAACTGAACACTTTCTGGTCTGACATATAAGAAGATAAGCACATATCTCAAATATCACCATCATCAAGTACCGGGCCTGCTGGCGTAGGTGATCATGTCTCTCCACAAAGTTTCGATCTCGACAGTTATATATCATTTTTGTTGTTGACCTTCTGCTAAGCCATTCTCTTAAGCTGTCTGGTACCTTTTCTCTTGGATTCCCTCTATCTCTTCGTCTCTCAATTATTCCCAGTTGTTACAATATTTTCCGGCTGTTCTCTTCTCATTACATGGCCAAAAAATGATGATTGTATCTTCCTAATATTGGAAATTAGCTCTCCTTTTGCTTTGGCCTCTTTCAGAACGTTTTCATTACTCTTCTTAGCTGACCATGGTATTTTCAACATTCTTCTGTAAAACACATTTCTACGGACTCCAGTGATCTTCTTGTCTGTTGTCCTGTTGTCCATGATTCACATCCATACGTTAAGACTGGCTCTACAGAACATTTAAGAACTCTTGTTCTTGTTTCTATTGTCAAAAATTATATTACTGTGGCGATTCATGATTGTACAAAGAAATTAAGAATGATCTCAAATATACAAAATATCAAATACTATGCGGGGTCTCGAGAGTAGTATACAAGGGTCCAACTGTTCAGCATTTAGGCGCGAATTAACAAAGATATATAATAGGCGCCTTTAGCGCCTAATGTACACGACAGACAAGGGGAGTTAACCATGACTGCTCGTGTCGGGATGTTGACCTCTAGTCCCGGTGACCCCGGAAGTGACCTGTTTATGTCTGCTTTGTGCTGACTTTGGCGTTCTTCATGTACTGCTCGATAGTGATAGGTTAGTAGATTATACATCAATGAAAAACATTAAAGTTAAAACAGAAAACAAAAGATATACTTTATTCTTTTATTATCTCAATAGGTGTATAACATTACAAACATATTTAGTACATTGAGTAAATATTTAGTACAAGTATAACATTTATTTATAGCTATGTAGTTGGGTGTCTGCTTAGCGTTGTACCATAAATGAAGCATAAGGGTGAAACAGTTAGAGATTACTGGTTAGTCTAAGCTGGTAGTGTAAATATGTCTCTCGGTGTTAGTGGTTCGCTCTCTCTCTCTCTCTCTCTCTCTCTGTGTGTCTCTCTCTCTCTACTATTCCAGCCTAGATTTCCCTCCATTGAAACACTTACTCATTCTCTCCATTTATCCCTATCATCGCGCCTTCCTTCTCTCTCTCTCTCTTTCTCCCCTATCCTCTCTTAGACTTCTAACCTAGCAGTCCACCCTCCGCCTCTCCCTTTAGCTCCCCCGCCCTCCCTCATATTTTTAGCGTCCCTCCTATTGTAACACTTGATTATTCTCACCATTAATACATAGCATCTCGCCTTCTTTCTCATAGGCTTCTCTCGCTCTCTCTCTCTCGCTCTTCTAACCCTACTAGACTTCTCTCCAACCATTCCACCTTTCTTCTCTATCTCTCTCTCTCTCTCTCTCTCTTTACCTCGCCTAGCGTTCCGCCTTCATTCGTATTTTACCTTACCGCCAGTGTAACACATTAATAACATTGAATATCAATTACAAAAAGACTTGAAAAATCTACTTTTTAAAGAACCAATAAGATAAACATATGAAAAACGAAGGAATAATACACGCGACAAGGCTTAACATACGTACTTTATACACATCACCATTAATACAACTGAAATTCCTTTAATGATAACCTACCACATCGTTATGAGCTAAGAGAAAAACAGAAAAAAATTCAACTTACACCGTAAAATATTCCACTACAACACAGACCGCTAGACTGAACAGTACTATGAAAATAAACGTTCGTGAATCAAGCGCGCTTATAACACGAAGTCTCACATCCGACTAGTTTAATCTTGTAAATAAAAGTTAGGAGACAAGGGCAGAAACCTAGGAGGCAAGGGCAGAAACCTAGGAGGCAAGGGCAGAAACCTAGGAGGCAAGGACAGAAACCTAGGAGGCAAGGACAGAAACCTAGGAGGCAAGGACAGAAACCTAAGAGACAAGGGCAGAAACCAACGAGGGAAGGTCAGAAACCTAGGAGGCAAGGTCAGAAACCTAGGAGGCAAGGTCAGAAACCTAGGAGGCAAGGTCAGAAACCTAGGAGGCAAGGGCAGAAACCTAGGAGGCAAGGGCAGATACCTAGGAGGCAAGGACAGAAAACTAGGAAGCAAAGGCTGAAAACAAGGAGGGAAGGTCAGAAACCTAGGAGGCAAGGGCAGAAACCTAAGAGGCAAGGGCAGAAACCTAGGAGGCAAGGACAGAAACCTAGGAGGCAAGGACAGAAACCTAGGAGGCAAGGGCAGAAACCAAGGAGGCAAGGGCAGAAACCTAAGAGGCAAGGACAGAAAACTAGGAAGCAAAGGCTGTTGGTCAAATCGAAAATATTTTACCCACAGAACACACAAATATAGGCTCATACTCAAAAAATCGACCTCAACACCATAAAAAGGTACTCACATAGTCATACTAGTTAGACACATCGAACAGATAGTTACATCCAAAGTCCCAAAAGAGTGGCCAAATCACTAACATTTTACCTCCAGAACACAAAAAAAAAAAAAAAAATTTAACTCATAAGCGAAAAAGTCGACCTCAAAACCCTAAAAATCTACTCACATAGTCATAATAGTTAGACACATCGAACAGATAGTTACAGCCAAAGCCCCAAAAAAAGTTTGGTCAAATCGAAAATATTTTACCCACAGAACACAAAAGTGTAGGCTCATACTCAAAAAATCGACCTCAACACCATAAAAAAGGTACTCACATAGTCATACTAGTTAGACACATCGAACAGATAGTTACATCCAAAGTCCCAAATCACTAACATTTTACCTCCAGAACACAAAAATGTAGGCTCATACTCAAAAAAGCGACCTCAAAACCATAAAAATCTACTCACATAGTCATACTAGTTAGACACATCGAACAGATAGTTACAGCCAAAGTCCCAAAAAAGTTTGGTCAAATCGAAAATATTTTACCCACAGAACACAAAAATGTAGGCTCATACTCAAAAAATCGACCTCAACACCATAAAAAGGTCATACTAGTTAGACACATCGAACAGATAGTTACATCCAAAGTTCCGCCAAATCGCAAACATTATACCCCAGAACACAAAAATTTAGGCTCATACTCAAAAAGTCGACCTAAAAATCCCAAAAAGCTACTCACATAGTCATAATTGTTAGACATAACGAGTAGAAAGTTATATTCAGAGTCCAAAAACGTTATTTTAGACATCCCCATAGCAAAAATTTACATAGAAAACCACTTTTAGGATTTTACCCCTTATCATTTTTAGGGTTACGCCCATGAAATCGGTAAAAAAAAATCGTAATTTTAGCACGTAGGCTTACCTAAAACTTTATTTTAGACCTGTGTCTCTCTATGTCTTAAAACTAGATGATGACTATAATTTTAGGTTAAACAAATAACACGTGGATACTAAAAAATCAACGTTTCGAAAATAGGTTACTAAAATAACACGTCTTCTAGTAAGTAACTCATACAAGATATCGATAAAAATCGTAAATCTACCACGTAGGCTTACCTAAAACTTTATTTTAGACATCCCCACACCAAAAATTTATTAAAAATCACTTTTGAAATTGTTACCCCCCCCCCCCCTGACCATTTTTGAGGGTTACGCCCCTGAAATCGATAAAAATCGTATATTTAGCACGTAGGCTTACCTAAAACTTTATTTTAGACATCCCCATACCAAAAATTTACTTAAAAATCACTTTTAGGATTTTACCCCCTTACTATTTTTTAGGGATACGCCCATAAAATCGGTAAAAAATCGTAAATTTTCACTCTAGGCATACCCCAAACTTTATTTTAGACATCCCCATTGCAAAAATTTACATTAAAAACCACTTTTAGGATTTTACCCCCATATCATTTTTGAGTGTTACGCCCATGAAATCGATAAAAAATTGAAATATAACCTCAAGGCATACCTCAAACTTAATTTTAGACATCCCCATACCAAAAATTTACTGAAAAATCACTTTTGAAATTGTTACCCCCTTACTATTTTTTAGGGCTACGCCCATGGAATCGATAAAAATCGTAATTTTAGCACGTAGGCTTACCTAAAACTTTATTTTAGACATCCCCATAACAAAGATTTACATTAAAAACCACTTTTAGGATTTTACCCCCAGACCATTTTTGAGGGTTACGCCCATGGAATCGATAAAAATCGTAAATTTATCACGTAGGCTTACCTAAAACTTTATTTTAGACATCCCCACACCAAAAATTAACTCAAAAATCACTTTTTAAATTGTTACCCCCCCCCCCCTTAAAATTGTTGAGGGTTACGCCCCTGAAATTGATAAAAAATTGAAATATAACCTCAAGGCATACCTCCCACATAATTTTTGACACCCCTACATATCAAACTCCAACAAAAAAACAACAAAAAGCTAGTAGTAGTAGTGGCTGTGAACCCATCCCAAAAGTGGAATAACATGCACCGAAACTGCACCAAAACCGCACGAGAAGTAGTATGTTGGGTATGTTCACAGCCACTTTGTGGAACTTTGGATGTAACTATCTGTTCGATGTGTCTAACTAGTATGACCTTTTTATGGTGTTGAGGTCGATTTTTTTAGTATGAGCCTATATTTTTGTGTTCTGTGGGTAAAATATTTTCGATTTGACCAAACTTTTTTGGGACTTTGGCTGTAACTATCTGTTCGATGTGTCTAACTAGTATGACTATGTGAGTAGATTTTTATGGTTTTGAGGTCGCTTTTTTGAGTATGAGCCTACATTTTTGTGTTCTGGAGGTAAAATGTTAGTGATTTGGGACTTTGGATGTAACCATCTGTTCGATGTGTCTAACTAGTATGACTATGTGAGTACCTTTTTTATGGTGTTGAGGTCGATTTTTTGAGTATGAGCCTACACTTTTGTGTTCTGTGGGTAAAATATTTTCGATTTGACCAAACTTTTTTTGGGGCTTTGGCTGTAACTATCTGTTCGATGTGTCTAACTATTATGACTATGTGAGTAGATTTTTAGGGTTTTGAGGTCGACTTTTTCGCTTATGAGTTAAAATTTTTTTTTTTTTTTTGGTGTTCTGGAGGTAAAATGTTAGTGATTTGGCCACTCTTTTTGGGACTTTGGATGTAACTATCTGTTCGATGTGTCTAACTAGTATGACTATGTGAGTACCTTTTTATGGTGTTGAGGTCGATTTTTTGAGTATGAGCCTATATTTGTGTGTTCTGTGGGTAAAATATTTTCGATTTGACCAACAGCCTTTGCTTCCTAGTTTTCTGTCCTTGCCTCTTAGGTTTCTGCCCTTGCCTCCAAGGTTTCTGCCCTTGCCTCCTAGGTTTCTGTCCTTGCCTCCTAGGTTTCTGTCCTTGCCTCCTAGGTTTCTGCCCTTGCCTCTTAGGTTTCTGCCCTTGCCTCCTAGGTTTCTGACCTTCCCTCCTTGTTTTCAGCCTTTGCTTCCTAGTTTTCTGTCCTTGCCTCCTAGGTATCTGCCCTTGCCTCCTAGGTTTCTGACCTTGCCTCCTAGGTTTCTGTCTTTGCCTCTTAGGTTTCTGCCCTTGCCTCTTAGGTTTCTATGAGGTTTCTGCCCTTGCTCCTAGGTTTCTGACCTTCCCTCCTTCCTAGGTTTCTGACCATGCCTCCTAGGTTTCTGTCCTTGCCTCCTAGGTTTCTGCCTTTGCCTCCTAGGTTTCTGACCTTGCCTCCTAGGTTTCTGACCTTGCCTCCTAGGTTTCTGACCTTGCCTCCTAGGTTTCTGACCTTCCCTCGTTGGTTTCTGCCCTTGTCTCTTAGGTTTCTGTCCTTGCCTCCTAGGTTTCTGTCCTTGCCTCCTAGGTTTCTGTCCTTGCCTCCTAGGTTTCTGCCCTTGCCTCCTAGGTTTCTGCCCTTGCCTCCTAGGTTTCTGCCCTTGTCTCCTAACTTTTATTTACAAGATTAAACTAGTCGGATGTGAGACTTCGTGTTATAAGCGCGCTTGATTCACGAACGTTTATTTTCATAGTACTGTTCAGTCTAGCGGTCTGTGTTGTAGTGGAATATTTTACGGTGTAAGTTGAATTTTTTTCTGTTTTTCTCTTAGCTCATAACGATGTGGTAGGTTATCATTAAAGGAATTTCAGTTGTATTAATGGTGATGTGTATAAAGTACGTATGTTAAGCCTTGTCGCGTGTATTATTCCTTCGTTTTTCATATGTTTATCTTATTGGTTCTTTAAAAAGTAGATTTTTCAAGTCTTTTTGTAATTGATATTCAATGTTATTAATGTGTTACACTGGCGGTAAGGTAAAAATACGAATGAAGGCGGAACGCTAGGCGAGGTAAAGAGAGAGAGAGAGAGAGAGAGAGAGAGAGATATATAGAGAAGAAAGGTGGAATGGTAGGAGAGAAGTCTAGTAGGGGTTAGAAGAGCGAGAGAGAGAGAGAGAGAGAGAGAGAGAGAGAGAGCGAGAGAAGCCTATGAGAAAGAAGGCGAGATGCTATGTATTAATGGTGAGAATAATCAAGTGTTACAATAGGAGGGACGCTAAAAATATGAGGGAGGGCGGGGGAGCTAAAGGGAGAGGCGGAGGGTGGACTGCTAGGTTAGAAGTCTAAGAGAGGATAGGGGAGAAAGAGAGAGAGAGAGAAGGAAGGCGCGATGATAGGGATAAATGGAGAGAATGAGTAAGTGTTTCAATGGAGGGAAATCTAGGCTGGAATAGTAGAGAGAGAGAGACACAGAGAGAGAGAGAGAGAGAAAGAGAGAGAGAGAGAGAGAGAGAGAGAGAGAGAGAGATAGCGAACCACTAACACCGAGAGACATATTTACACTACCAGCTTAGACTAACCAGTAATCTCTAACTGTTTCACCCTTATGCTTCATTTATGGTACAACGCTAAGCAGACACCCAACTACATAGCTATAAATAAATGTTATACTTGTACTAAATATTTACTCAATGTACTAAATATGTTTGTAATGTTATACACCTATTGAGATAATAAAAGAATAAAATATTTCTTTTGTTTTCTGTTTAACTTTAATGTTTTTCATTGATGTATAATCTACTAACCTATCACTATCGAGCAGTACATGAAGAACGCCAAAGTCAGCACAAAGCAGACATAAACAGGTCACTTCCGGGGTCACCGGGACTAGAGGTCAACATCCCGACACGAGCAGTCATGGTTAACTCCCCTTGTCTCTCGTGTACATTAGGCGCTAAAGGCGCCTCTTATATATCTTTGTTAATTCGCGCCTAAATGCTGAACAGATGGACCCTTGTATACTACTCTCGAGTATAGTTGCAGAAAATATGTACAATAAACATAAAATAGTATGGAGCAGCTAAATTAATAGCAAGACAAGACAAACTACAACGTTACGGCAGAAGTCTTCATCGGGTATAACAAAGTAGACAAATTAAACACATAAATCCAAGCCAGAAAACACAACGCAGATCTAAAAAATGGCGGGAAAAGATGAAATTCAGGATTTACTTAGAGTCTGGTTAAAAGACAATAGATAATTGGGCAGGTAGGAGTTAGACATATAACATGCTTTATCACAATCTTGTATAATAGGTACCATATACATAAATATAGCACAAGAACCATACACAAGCTCTGAAGTTGAGAACAAATAAAACATCATGTAACATAACAATAATAGATGAGAATAACTACAAAAGCAGTGACAAAACAATAATAGATGAGAATAACTACAAAAGCAGTGACAAAACAATAATAGATGAGAATAACTACAAAAGCAGTGACAAAACAAGAATATATATCTTTGTATTTCCATACACAGTCTGTATATAATTCATCTAAATTACATTGAAGCTGACTACAAGAAATGTAAATGAACTGGTTGCAACTTACAATGATGCTGACTACAAGAAATGTAAATGAACTGGTTGCAACTTACATTGATGCTGACTACAAGAAATGTAAATGAACTGGTTGTAACTTACATTGAAGCTGACTACAAGAAATGTAAATGAACTGGTTGTAACTTACATTGAAGCTGACTACAAGAAATGTAAATGAACTGGTTGAAACGTACATTGAAGCTGACTACAAGAAATGTAAATGAACTGGTTGTAACTTACATTGAAGCTGACTACAAGAAATGTAAATGAACTGGTTGTAACTTACATTGAAGCTGACTACAAGAAATGTAAATGAACTGGTTGTAACGTTTGCTGTGGGGAGTTAAATATCTCACATCATCACGTTGGTGCACACTACAATACAATCTTCATCCCAACGTTGTGTTACCAATGGCATTCATGGACCATAGATGCAAGAACTATATAAAAAAAAATAACCACTACTGAGATGAAATGTGTTAGACGAATGGCAGGAACTAGTTTGAGAGATAAGATCAGAAATGAAGAACTCAGAAGAAGGCTGGGGAGAACCACCCCTATAGAATATATAAAGAAACAGTAGATAATTAGGTTCGATCACGCGATAAGGCAGAAATATCAGAACACAACACGAGACTTCAATGAACGTTGCGAGAACACCAGACACAAGGGCCGACCACATTAAAAGATGAACTGACGGAATATTAGAATCACAGGGAAACATAAAACAGCAGCAGAGGCAAACAGAAGAGCAAAAGAGCGCAAATTATATCTCCCCTCGACTCTGAAATGCAAATGAGGAATGAAGGAAAGGAGAAGAAGCAGCTCAAGTTGGCAAAGATGTGGAACTTTCTTCCTGCAATCATTCATTTATGAATCCAGACTGAACGAAAATCAGGTCACAACTGGAGACGCCAGAAAGGAGTGCTTTGTGGGAAGACACAGAAGATTAACAGATCAGCACAGAACTGGAGTCTCCCCCCACCCACACACACACACTCACATGAACATCTATGGGAGAGGGAAGATTTGAGCACTTATGGACGTGTGCAACGTGCAGTGATGATGATCCGTCGATCTAAACTAAATTATACGAAATTGAATTAAACTAAACTAAACTATACTACATTAAACTATACTACATTAAACTAAATTAAATTAATCTAAACTAAACTAGATTAAATTAATCTAAACTAAACTACATTAATCTAAGCTAAACTAATCTAAACTAGACTATTACCCTATGAAAATAACGAAGGCAAAACAGATTAAGTAGCTCTATAAAAGTTGCATTGGGTAATGAAATGTTAGAGACGTCACTGTACTTAACCTCAGCTTCATGGGGCGATGTGGCCAGTGCACCTCCTCACTACCTTTCCTTCCCAGAGAATATTTCTGGTAGTCATTTGTAAAAGTATGATGGACCTGGAGAATCATTTAAGTCGAACAACGATTGTTTCAACAGGTGTTTGAACCACCAAGCTTTCAATTGACAGCCGAGTGCTCTACCCACTACGCCACCGGGCTCTCGCTAAAATATTAGTAACCATGGGAACTGGGTCGTGGCCTCAATTCATCTAGATCAACGTGTAAAGTACTAGAATTAAAATGTCACTTTGACAATAAGACAAGCTGCTGTGTACGAGACAGTAAGACGGGTTGAGTTGTTGGTTTGTGATGTGGCAGGAAATTCAATTTGCGGTAGATCAGAGTGGTAGTGGTGTAATAGGAAAATAGAGTGGTAGTGGTGTAATAGGAAAATAGAGTGGTAGTGGTGTAATAGGAAAATAGAGTGGTAGTGGTGTAATAGGAAAATAGAGTGGTAGTGGTGTAATAGGAAAATAGAGAGGTGGTGGTGTAATAGGAAAATAGAGTGGTAGTGGTGTAATAGGAAAATAGAGTGGTAGTGGTGTAATAGGAAAATAGAGTGGTAGTGGTGTAACAGGAAAATAGAGTGGTAGTGGTGTAATAGGAAAATAGAGTGGTAGTTGTGTAATAGGAAAATAGAGTGGTAGTGGTGTAATAGGAAAATAGAGTCGTAGTGGTGTAACAGGAAAATAGAGTGGTAGTGGTGAAATAGGAAAATAGAGTGGTAGTGGTGTAATAGGAAAATAGAGTGGTAGTGGTGTAACAGGAAAATAGAGTGGTAGTGGTGTAATAGGAAAATAGAGTGGTAGTTGTGTGATAGAAAAATAGAGCGGTAGAGTGTAACAGGAAAATAGAGTGGTAGTTGTGTAAAAGGAAAATAGAGTGGTAGTGGTGAAATAGGAAAACAGAGTGGTAGTTGTGTAATAAGAAAAAAAATGGTAGAGGGGTAATAGGTAAATTGAGTGGTGGTGTAGTAATAGGAATACATTGTAGTTGAGCAACAGACAAAGCGATCTGCAGTGGAGAAACAGAAAAACAGACTTGTAGTGAAACTGTACATTTATAACGGGAGAGAATAATTGGCTCCGGATTATAAAGATCTTGAACAAATAGATGTGGACGGCCACAGATAAATGGAATAGCGGAGTTAACATTGTGTGAATCCAACCGTTGAAACTAATGGAATCGATTTATTGAAAATGAATGAATCAAACAGTTGAAATAAACAAATGAAATATTGTAAAATATAAAATCTAATAGTTGAACAAATAGATGTGGACGGCCACAGATAAATGGAATAGCGGAGTTAACATTGTGTGAATCCAACCGTTGAAACTAATGGAATCGATTTATTGAAAATGAATGAATCAAACAGTTGAAATAAACAAATGAAATATTGTAAAATATAAAATCTAACAGTTGAACAAATAGATGTGGACGGCCACAGATAAATGGAATAGCGGAGTTAACATTGTGTGAATCCAACCGTTGAAACTAATGGAATCGATTTATTGAAAATGAATGAATCAAACAGTTGAAATAAACAAATGAAATATTGTAAAATATAAAATCTAACAGTTGAACAAATAGATGTGGACGGCCACAGATAAATGGAATAGCGGAGTTAACATTGTGTGAATCCAACCGTTGAAACTAATGGAATCGATTTATTGAAAATGAATGAATCAAACAGTTGAAATAAACAAATGAAATATTGTAAAATATAAAATCTAACAGTTGAACAAATAGGACATTCCTTCATCATTCTATCCTGAATGCTATGAGTACACAACAGACTGCGATTGTTGTACTTGGAACGAGGAACTCTAGACCGGAAGTAATAGAGTCTGACATCGGGAACTATGAGTGGAACGTTGGGAAAGTGGGAATTTGGAGCGAGAGAAAATATGGAGGAAAATCTGGCATCCTCAGTTTGTTATTTTCTCTTTCCGTTTTTACAGCTTTTGATCCGACTTTTTTTTTTTTTTTTTTAAACAAATTGTGGCTGGTATTTGTTTATATATCATCATCACATCATCATCACATAATCATCACATCATCATCACATCATCGTCATCATCACATCATCATCATCACATCGTCATCTTCACTTCATCATCATCATCAAGTACCGGGCCTGTTGGCGCAGGTGATCATGTTTCTCCACAGCTTTCGATCTCGATAGTTATGTATCATTTCTGTTGATGACCTTCTGCCAAGCCATTCTCTTAAGCTGTCTGGTATCTTTTCTCTTTGCTTCCCTCTATCTCTTCGTCCCTCAATTTTTCCAGTTGTTACAATATATTCCAGTTGTTCTCTTCTCATTACATGGCCAAAAAATGATGATTGTTTCTTCCTAATATTGGAAATTAGCTCTCTTTTTGCTTTGACCTCTTTCAGAACGTTTTCATTACTCTTCTTAGCTGTCCATGATATTCTCAACATTCTTCTGTAAAACCACATTTCTACAGACTCCAGTGATTTTCTTGTCTGTTGTCCTGTTGTCCATATTTCACATCCATATATTAAACTGGCTCTACATAATATTTAAGGACCCTTTTTCTTGTTTATATTGTTAAATATGGATTACATAGTATCTTCCTCATTTTTTGGAAAGCTGCATTTACCCAAGCCATTCTGCATCTCACATCTATTGTACATCTACCATCTGAGGTTAACAAAGCTTCCAAATATTTAATTTGTATTTAAATTTTATATATATATATATATATATATATATATATATATATATATATATATATATATATATATATAATAAATACAACCTTTATTTTTTCCGTGACCACTGTTAAGTTTAACTAACACTCGTCATCGATGTATCGATCCTCAAGAAACAAAACAAAAAAAAAAAAAAGAAATACAAAGAATGGCTAATCAATCAGAGAAAATCAGAATATTTTCCGTAACGATATTCACCATCGTACATTGTTTCTTGTCCTTTCTGCACGCAATAACACAGTTATTTACAGCTCCCTTCTATTTTCTTCCTTTAAACAAAAATTCATTCTTTTTAGTACAGCTGCATTTAACATTTCTTGCTGATATGATGTAGCACAAAGTGCGTTCTTATGTTGAAAGTAAACTATTTTTAGATTATTTAATTTATATTCTATTTATGCTTTTCTCCTTGGACATTCTTTGTAGCTATTTTTCTGTCGCGATTTTTGCTACTGCAAAGGGAGAACCACAGAGAGTACAAATAGAGGGTTTGTGCAATCAGGGGCGTACCGTCTTGGCTAATGACGACAAAACAAGGTTGTTTCAAACCGAGGCTGTTGTAGTTATTGTGAACAAGTGGAGATAGGTTTCCGGGACGGTGAACCGCTACAGAAGTGGAAGGATAGACTTAATAGCTTGTACTTCCTCTATTACCTGTACATCTCTGTTCGGCCATGGCCTTGTCATTCATTGCCCTTGACTTTCAAGGTATTTATGAAAGTGTTGATGTCAGCTAATTTCTTCTAATGTAATTGTGTCAGCTAATTTCTTCTAATGTATTTGTGCCAGTGTTGATGTCAGCTAATTTCTTCTAATGTAATTGTGTCAGTGTTGATGTCAGCTAATTTCTTCTAATGTAATTGTGTCAGTGTTGATGTCAGCTAATTTCTTCTAATGTATTTGTGCCAGTATTGACGTCAGCTAATTTCTTCTAATGTATTTGTGCCAGTGTTGATGTCAGCTAATTTCTTCTAATGTATTTGTGCCAGTGTCGATGTCAGCTAATTTCTTCTAATGTATTTGTGTCAGTGTTGATGTCAGCTAATTTCTTATAATGTATTTGTGCCAGTGTTGATGTCAGCTAATTTCTTCTAATGTATTTGTGCCAGTGTTGATGTCAGCTAATTTCTTCTAATGTATTTGTGTCAGTGTTGATGTCAGCTAATTTCTTCTAATGTATTTGTGTCAGTGTTGATGTCAGCTAATTTCTCCTTTAGTATTTGTGCCAGTGTTGACGTCTCTAATTTCTTCTAATGTATTTGTGCCAGTGTTGATGTCAGCTAATTTCTTCTAATGTATTTGTGTCATTGTTGATGTCAGCTAATTTCTTCTAAGGTGTTTGTGTCAGTATTGACGTCAGCTAATTTCTTCTAATGTATTTGTGCCAGTGTTGACGTCAGCTAATTTCTTCTAATGTATTTGTGCCAGTGTTGACTTCTCTAATTTCTTCTAATGTATTTGTGCCAGTGTTGATGTCAGCTAATTTCTTCTAATGTATTTGTGCCAGTGTTGACGTCTCTAATTTCTTCTAATGTATTTGTGCCAGTGTTGACGTCTCTAATTTCTTCTAATGTATTTGTGCCAGTGTTGATGTCAGCTAATTTCTTCTAATGTATTTGTGCCAGTGTTGATGTCAGCTAATTTCTTCTAATGTATTTGTGCAGTGTTGACGTCTCTAATTTCTTCTAATGTATTTGTGCCAGTGTTGATGTCAGCTAATTTCTTCTAATGTATTTGTGTCAGTGTTGATGTCAGCTAATTTCTTCTAATGTATTTGTGTCAGTGTTGATGTCAGCTAATTTCTTCTAATGTATTTGTGCCAGTGTTGATGTCAGCTAATTTCTGCCGGGGGATTTGTGTCAGTGTTGATGTCAGCTAATTTCTTCTAAGGTGTTTGTGTCAGTGTTGATGTCAGCTAATTTCTTCTGATGTATTTGTGTCAGTGTTGATGTCAGCTAATTTCCTCCAAGGTAGTTGTGTCAGTGTTGATGTCAGCTAATTTCCTCCAAGGTAGATGTGTCAGTGTTGATATCAGCTAATGTCTTCTAAGGTGTTTCCCGGGCATTTTGCGTTGACGAGGCCGAGGTCCTCTTGCCACAGTTTGTGCAGACCATCACCTTCGTTAAGCTGCAATCCTTTGACATATATACCCGACTGGACTACCGACGTTCGGATAACCCGTGTTCGATTCCCGCTGGGAGCAGTGTGAATTGTACTCGTGGTTGGAAAAAAAAAATACCCCCACGGTCGACCCAGCCGTTGGCAGAAATGGGTACCAGGGTATTACCCTGGGAAGGTGAGGAATGTCGCTTCGCATCTGAGTTTCTATGCCTGAGGCTACACTATACAGAAATATCCGAACATTTCTGGATAGGCGGCCGAGCACATATGGGTGGAAACTCGCGTGCTAAGACGCCGGTTCAAGTCTCGTACTTTACTTTACCTTTACCTTTGACATTTGTTTCGCTTGACTGTAGAAATGATCGGTGTGTTTAAAGATGGGGAGGGGGGAGAGCGCCCAGACCAACATACATTATGCCGCATAAATAGGCAGTTATGCACAGCAGATAATTAGACATGACCAAATATATGATCGTTCGTTCTCATGGCATTATCCCATTATTGGGGGCTGTCGGGGGGGCCATATATGACCGATTAGACATAGACATGAACAAATATATGATCGTTCGTTCTCATGGCATTATCCCATTATTGGGGGCTGTCGGGGGGCCATATATGACCGATTAGACATAGACATGAACAAATATATGATCGTTCTCCGAGGCACGAACAGCGGTCATTGAAAAAGATAAATAGAAAATAAAAATAGCATTGCAGCGTAATTTGCATTGAGCTGAGCTCTCCATTATTTCTAGAGAATAGAACGAAAGAGATGACAAAGAGATGCAGCTTCACAGAAGTGTACGACGTCACAAAACGATCCAGCGAAACGGAAAACATGTATTCTGCGGGGACACAGACAATAGACATAAACTATCTTCTCTTCCAATTGCAAGTCAACATATCTATATCTTGTGCAACACTGCTATATACCAGTTTCTTCTATGAAAAATCTTTTTTTTCCCATCAGATACCCTTTTTTTGCGACCACATAATTCGCTTTTGTAGATGAAATCGGGAATCGCGAGAGCTCAGTGGTTAGTGAGCTGGACTACTAAGGACAAGAGGTAAAGTTCTATGCTGATCGACGGCTTCCAGCTTCACCCAGCCTTAAATATGTACCGGATTTTTTTTCTAGGAAAGTAAAGCGGCACGGGCATAATACCGACCACATTACCCCAAAAATCATGTGCCGAAGGTCTGTAAAATGTATGATCACTAACGCCATATATTCCCTATACGCCACCTGGCGTGACGGGGGTACTTTACATTTTTTTAATGCTTCCGACCGGATTGGGGGTGGGGGGGGGGGAATCTCATGTGGGTGCCCTATGCTTCCGATCGGATTGGGTGTGGATCTCATGTGGGCGTCCTATGCTTTGACCAGATTGGGTGGAGATCTCTTTTGAGTGCCCTATGCTGCAGACAGGATTGAGTGGAGATCTCAATCTATGCTGTGTGGGTGCCCTATGCTCCGATCGGAGTTCAGATGATTAATAAAAATAAAAAAAACACTTCCATAGATCCACTTTGTCTATAGTCTTCTCCTTGCACTTTGATTCCAGATTCTACAGACTCCTCATTGACTCTTTTCCCCCTAACGATTATCCAACGATCTGAGCTTTATTTCTTGCCTGTAATCAGTGAACTAACTACAAGTTCCATCAAAGCTAGCCTGTCAACTTTGTCATTATCGTGAAGTCATGAATGTACAATGGTAGATCTACACGAAGACTTCAGGCCTATGTTTAGTCTAGTCATTTATTTATCAACCATACTGAAGTCACGAAACATGGACTGATAACTCTATATGATAACCCCCTTACTTCTTGTGTGATCGAAGAATGGACAGATAACTATATTAGCCCCTTGAATTTTCTTCTTTATTGCTCCCGACAACCACGCCTCTGTATTGTCTCCCCTTAAAAAAAAAAAAAAAAAAAAAAAAAAAAAAAAAAAAAAATAAAAACTTCAAACTGGCATAGATAAGATGCGTTGGCTTGCCCAACACGATGCGATGTTTTGCACTTTTCCGTCCAGCACAACCGATCCAGAAATTACATGTAAGTACGAGCTTGCCTTCCCTCTTCAATAATTACTTGCTAGACCACAATGATTACGCTACTTCCAGAACCATCGTGGTAAGGCACAGTAAGACCTTGATAACTTCCGGTACACCGATCCTGACGCAGTCTGCCATGAGTCACTGACGCTTCCAACCCACGTGCTGTTGAAAATCCTGGGACTGACTCGTTTTGACACTTGTTTCTATTTTTATTTTCATTTGTCGTTAATGTTGTAACTTTGTTCCGCTACCGCTGTCCGCCTTCAGGCTGACAGTTATAAACGCGCCTCGTTTAAGCATCTCTGTTTGAGTGAAGAAGAAGATATATTTCATCAAGTTATCACAGGCGCCCGACAGTGGCGAATTGTTGATCTCCGTGTCTTGAGGTAGAATGAGTTTAGTTCCAACCTGACGGTTGGAGCTTGTCCATCCTAGAGGTCCTAGAATAATAGGTCATCTATATCAACGGTTGGAGCTTGTCCATCCTAAAGGTCCTGGAATAATAGGTCTTCTATATCAACGGTTGGAGCTTGTCCATCCTAGAGGTCCTGTAATAATAGGTCTTCTATATCAACGTTGGAGCTTGTCCATCCTAGAGGTACTGTAATAATAGGTCTTCTATATCAACGGTTGGAGCTTGTCCATCCTAGAGGTCCTGTAATAATAGGTCTTCTATATCAACGGTTGGAGCTTGTCCATCCTAGAGGTCCTGTAATAATAAGTCTTCTATATCAACGGTTGGAGCTTGTCCATCCTAGAGGTCCTGTAATAATAGGTCTTCTATATAAACGGTTGGAGCTTGTCCATCCTAGAGATCCTGTAATAATAGGTCTTCTATATCAACGGTTGGAGCTTGTCCTCCTAGAGGTCCTGTAATAATAGGTCATCTATATCAACGGTTGGAGCTTGTCTATTCCAGAGGTCCTATAATAATAGGTCTTCTATATCAATTGATGGATTTTGTCAATCCTAGAGGTCCTGGAATAATAGGTCATCTATATCAACGGTTGGAGCTTGTCCATCCTAGAGGTACTGTAATAATAGGTCATCTATATCAACGGTTGGAGCTTGTCTATTCCAGAGGTCCTATAATAATAGGACATCTATATCAATTGATGGATTTTGTCAATCCTAGAGGTCCTGTAATAATAGGTCATCTATATCAACGGTTGGAGCTTGTCTATTCCAGAGGTCCTATAATAATAGGTCTTCTATATCAATTGATGGATTTTGTCAATCCTAGAGGTCCTGGAATAATAGGTCATCTATATCAACGGTTGGAGCTTGTCCATCCTAGAGGTACTGTAATAATAGGTCATCTATATCAACGGTTGGAGCTTGTCTATTCCAGAGGTCCTATAATAATAGGACATCTATATCAATTGATGGATTTTGTCAATCCTAGAGGTCCTGTAATAATAGGTCATCTATATCAACGGTTGGAGCTTGTCTATTCCAGAGGTCCTAGAATAATAGCTCATCTATATCAATTATGGATTTTGTCAATCCTAGAGGTATTGGAATAATAGGTCTTTTATATCAATTGATGGGTTTTGTCAATCCTAGAGGTCCTAGAATAATAGGTCTTCTATATCAATTGATGGATTTTGTCAATCCTAGAGGTCCTAGAGTAATAGGTCTTCTATATCAATTGATGGATTTTGTCAATCCTAGAGGTCCTAGAATAATGTCTTCTATATCAATTGATGGATTTTGTCCATCCTAGAGGTCCTAGAATAATAGGTCTTCTATATCAATTTATGGATTTTGTCCATCCTAGAGGTATTTGAATAATAGGTCTTAGATATAAATTGATGGAGCGTGTCCGCCCTAAAGATTCTGAAGTATATTATTCTTCTATATCGACAGTTGGGACTTTTGCCATCTAGAGGTACTGTTCTATATCGACAGTTGGGACATTTGCCATCTAGAGGTACTGTTCTATATCAACAGTAGGAATATATCCGTACCAGAGGTAGTGCAATAATAGTTTTCCTATATCAACAGTTTGAACTTGTCCGTTCTAGGGCTACTGAAATAACTGGTATTCTATACAGGCCCCACCATTGTAGTGACTACAGCGACTCTAACATGCCATGGCTCTTTGCCCGTTTTGCGCCGACCATTGTTACCAACATATGATGTCGACGAGATTTTGAATGTGCGTCACGTCCTGTATTGTCTATCTAGTACACGGCCAACTATAGATTACTCCAACAATAGATGACTAAGTCAATCTATAGTTGGCTGTGGGGGACAGGTAACTGCAGTGCTGCGGTAAAGCTGGTAGCAAGGAGCCAGTATTGGGGTGTGGTATACATTCTAAGGTATGGTGACAGTTTTACAAAAAGGGAACACAACAAAATACTGACGTTTCGGCCTAAGGCCTTCTTCAGAATACGAGGACAACGACAACAAACGGTGAGGCAGAAATATATATATAACTACATCATGTAACACATCTTTTCTTCATCTCACCATCCTATCTCTCATATCTCTGTCCACCTCTCCCTAACTTTTCTTCATCTCACCATCCTATCTCTCATATCTCTGTCCACCTCTCCCTAACTTTTCTTCATCTCACCATCCTATCTCTCATATCTCTGTCCACCTCTCCCTAACTTTTCTTCATCTCACCATCCTATCTCTCATATCTCTGTCCACCTCTCCCTAACTTTTCTTCATCTCACCATCCTATCTCTCATATCTCTGTCCACCTCTCCCTAACTTTTCTTCATCTCACCATCCTATCTCTCATATCTCTGTCCACCTCTCCCTAACCTTTCTTCATCTCACCATCCTATCTCTCATATCTCTGTCCACCTCTCCCTAACCTTTCTTCATCTCACCATCCTATCTCTCATATCTCTGTCCACCTCTCCCTAACCTTTCTTCATCTCACCATCCTATCTCTCATATCTCTGTCCACCTCTCCCTAACTTTATCAACCGACATGCAGTTATAGATATTTCTGCCTCACCGTTTGTTGTCATTGTCCCCGTATTTTGAAGAAGGCCTTAGGCCGAAACGTCAGTGTTTTGTTGTGTTCCAATTTTAAAGTTGTAAGAGCTGTCACTATACCTTGGAGTGGTTACCACAGCCCACAACTGGCTCCTATAGTTGGCCGTGCCTTGTCCCCACAACTGGCTCCTATAGTTGGCCGTGCCTTGTCCCCACAACTGGCTCCTATAGTTGGCCGTGCCTTGTCCCCACAACTGGCTCCTATAGTTGGCCGTGCCTCGTCCCCACAACTGGCTCCTATAGTTGGCCGTGCCTTGTCCCCACAACTGGCTCCTATAGTTGGCCGTGCCTCGTCCCCACAACTGGCTCATATAGTTGGCCGTGCCTTGTCCCCACAACTGGCTCCTATAGTTGGCCGTGCCTTGTCCCCACAACTGGCTCCTATAGTTGGTCATGCCTCGTCCCCACAACTGGCTCCTATAGTTGGCCGTGCCTTGTCCCCACAACTGGCTCCTATAGTTGGCCGTGCCTCGTCCCCACAACTGGCTCCTATAGTTGGCCGTGCCTTGTCCCCACAACTGGCTCCTATAGTTGGCCGTGCCTTGTCCCCACAACTGGCTCCTATAGTTGGCCGTGCCTCGTCCCACAACTGGCTCCTATAGTTGGTCATGCCTCGTCCCCACAACTGGCTCCTATAGTTGGCCGTGCCTTGTCCCCACAACTGGCTCCTATAGTTGGTCATGCCTCGTCCCCACAACTGGCTCCTATAGTTGGCCGTGCCTTGTCCCCACAACTGGCTCCTATAGTTGGCCGTGCCTTGTCCCCACAACTGGCTCCTATAGTTGGCCGTGCCTTGTCCCCACAACTGGCTCCTATAGTTGGCCGTGCCTTGTCCCCACAACTGGCTCCTATAGTTGGCCGTGCCTTGTCCCCACAACTGGCTCCTATAGTTGGCCGTGCCTTGTCCCCACAACTGGCTCCTATAGTTGGTCATGCCTCGTCCCCACAACTGGCTCCTATAGTTGGTCATGCCTCGTCCCCACAACTGGCTCCTATAGTTGGCCGTGCCTCGTCCCCACAACTGGCTCCTATAGTTGGTCATGCCTCGTCCCCACAACTGGCTCCTATAGTTGGCCGTGCCTCGTCCCCACAACTGGCTCCTATAGTTGGCCGTGCCTTGTCCCCACAACTGGCTCCTATAGTTGGTCATGCCTCGTCCCCACAACTGGCTCCTATAGTTGGCCGTGCCTTGTCCCCACAACTGGCTCCTATAGTTGGCCGTGCCTTGTCCCTCTCCTACACTGAACCGTCAACTCTGAGACGATCTTATTGACATCTTCGCTGTCCCGTTCATCGCCTGAGATTTATAGCTTTACTGGCAGACTTTCCAAATTAAGTTGTTTCGTTGTGCACTATTCAGTGCCATTAGTGCACAAGCTCGCGTTATCCTATGGCTCTTGGCAAACATTGTGCGTGTGTGGCAGATTAACTGTGCACAAAATATTTAATTAAATTTATTTTTGTTGATTAAACACAACATTTCTTTTTAACCCCTTTTTCTTTTTCTCCTGTAATTTTTCCTCTTGTTCTTACATAAATTGCCTCCTCTTATTCTTCTGCTTCTTTACTTCCTTCCCCTCTTCTCCGTTTTCTTATATCCACCATCTTCATTTTCATTCCAAAATCTTCTTCTCCTCTTATTACTCTACTTCTTTTTAATATCGTTATCTGTGCCCCCTTCTTTATTTCTTCTGCATTTTCTACTTCACTTGATCTCTTCTTCGCAATTTAAAATTGTGTTTACGGAAAGGAAACGGCACTTCGTCGCAGTTAGCCTCATATCTGTACCCAAGAAGTAAAGGCACCAAGATGCGGAGCTGATGATAATAGCAATACTAAAAAAGGAACAAAAAAAGTGGAATGGTGACAGCTTTACGTGGTAATAGATAAAACAAAAGTCGACGTTTCGGCCAAGTAGGCCGTCAGCTGGAACAACAAACAACAAATACAAAAAATATATATAAGGATATGTAAACAAATCTAACTACATGGCGATAATATGCTAGATACTCAAGAAAGGAAATAAGAAAAAGGTCACTTCCCTGTGTTCCAGAGCGTGGTCAGCCTCCGAATGGACTAAAATGATAAGGCAGGATGACCAACTATAAATCTCATTGACCAGGCAGTCAAGCGAGAAGACGGAACGAAAGGATTCTAAAAATATGGGGAGGTGGGTACAAGATATGTATAAACTATGCCAGTCTAACTCTGTGTGTGCACCCCGAACCAAACTGTAAAAGTAAAAAGAAACATGTGTATATAACAATACATGCGTACAAGCATAAATCCGCATATATATTGCCACAAAGCCCACAAAAGAAAACCCAAAGATGCCAAAATGTGCCAATACATATGCAGACAAATATATCGACATGTATAGGTTCGGTAGCGCATGGGGGTAAGAAATATGTAGTAGGTGTCCTATGTGTATAAGAGCGATATGTTCATACCTTGGGGGGACAGCGAACCCAACTGGACAATACGGAGATTCTCAAGGGCGAACTGCTGCGATTGCTGGAGTGACAGGAGACAATGACAGTGACTTGCACGTCAGGTTTACCACTATGGCCAGGGGAGTTAAAATGGGCAGACACCGGGCTGCCAGTCTTTTGCTCAACATCACGAAGATGCTCACAAAATCTGTCACTCAAGCGTCGTCCGCTTTCGCCCTCATACGTCATCTGGCAATGCTTACTTATGGCGCAGATGATATTCCGTGACACACAAGTGAACCCCTCCTTGATGTCGAATCGCTTATTAGGGAACAAGACCGAATCGGTGCAAAGCACGTAGTTACAAATTCTGGAAACTCAACGTCCAAATATATATATCCATTTTGTTCAGCACGCGTTAGTTCAGCAGCTTACCAGTGGCGAGGCTAGGGAGTGGCAAGTTGGACATCTGTTCCCGGGCGCAGCAACTGGGGGCGCCAAATTGACCATTCTTGCCTTGATTATTTTACTTCTTTCATCCTCATCATGCCCTAAAAATATGACACAAAATGCAGGTTTTCATGCTCTAAGTGCAGGTTTTCATGTTCTATATACAGGTTTTCATGTTCTAAATGCAGGTTTTCATGTTCTAAATACAGGTTTTCATGCTCTAAGTGCAGGTTTTCATGTTCTAAATGCAGGTTTTCATTCTTTAAATGCAGGTTTTCATGTTCTAAATGCAGGTTTTCATTCTCTAAATTCAGGTTTTCATTCTCTAAATTCAGGTTTTCATGTTCTAAATGCAGGTTTTCATTCTCTAAATGCATGTTTTCATTCTCTAAATTCAGGTTTTCATGTTCTAAATGCAGGTTTTCATGTTCTAAATGCATGTTTTCATTCTCTAAATGCAGGTTTTCATGTTCTAAATGCATGTTTTCATTCTCTAAATGCAGGTTTTCATGTTCTAAAACTCAAAAATTTCTGGAAAAGCAAGACGGACTCCCTTATGGCTCATATCTCGTCACAAGGGGGCGCTGGGAGGAGCATCGAACGACGACTTTGTCCCCGGGTGGTGAAATCCCTAGCTACGCCTCTGCTGCATATATCTGTGAAAGTGGAGATACCAGCCATGTCTAAATCCTCGCTATTTAATCAACAAATTTGGAATCATGCCAGACACACAGCAACCTCATTTAGTCACGTGCTAGGCTCCTACAGGCGGACGCAAATGGGTAAATCTTAATTAGGATAGACAAGAATCGTGTGAAGCTTATCTCTGACTCGTGCTTTTTTACTTGTCAAATATTATTGTCATTTTCACTTTCAAATATGGAAATGGGAACAAATAAATTGATGGCTTGGGCAAACAAACACATATGCACTAGGAAAACATGATATAAAAATAACAAGAAAGACTTTGTCATGGATCCCACAACCGAGAATGAAACAGGGAAGACCTAAATTTAGACGAAGAGAAATGAGGAAACCCGGGACCCTCCATCCTCCCAATTAACCCCCCTCCTCCCACTGGCGTCTTGCTACTAGCTTTACCACAGCATTGCAATTATTTGCCTGTTCCCTACAAAAAGGGACATAGCTTCTACGTGTTTCCCGCCTATACAACTATTGGAGAAAGACACCGATAAAGTACGATGGACAATATCGATGGGCATATAGAAGACATTGGTCTTGGTTGGAAGCAAATATTTTCAAAGATCAAGGTTAGGGACGTGTGTAGGGGAACCTTATTCTGGCCCAACCTGGCAAATAAATCTGAAGACTTTTGAACAAAAACAGTAAATGACCAATAGTATACCTCCGTTATACAGTTGTTATCAGTGTCATACAGGACTCTTATCTATGTCCCAAGAAATAAATATCACATCATGTGAGATGATACGGTTGAGAAAACTAGGATCACTAGGGGAAAACTATTAACATCAATAGGGAAAACTATTAACATCACTAGAGGAAACTAGTAATATCACTAGGGGAAAATTATTAAAATCACTTGGAGAAACTGTTAACATCACTAGGAGAAACTGTTAACATCACTAGAGGAAAACTATTCATATCACTACGGGAAAATTATTAAAATCACTAGGGAAAACTATTAACATCACTAGGGAAAACTATTAACATCACTAGGAGAAACTGTTAACATCACTAGGGAAAACTATTAACATCACTAGAGGAAAACTATTCATATCACTAAGGGAAAATTATTAACGAGGAACTGTGATAACAAGCTTCCACTACTCGTCTACATAATTCGGAGATTGAGGGGAACGAGGAGAACTGTGATAACAAGCTTCCATTACTCGCTTACATCATTCGGAGATTGAGGAGAACGAGGAGAACTGTGATAACAAGCTTCCACTACTCGTCTACATAATTCGGAGATTGAGGGGAACGAGGAGAACTGTGATAACAAGCTTCCATGACTCGCTTACATCGGTCAGAGATTGAGGAGAACGAGGAGAACTGTGATAACTAGCTTCCATTACTCGCCTACAACCGTTGGAGATTGAGGAGAACGAGCAGAACTTTGATAACAAGCTTCCATTACTCGCTTACATTGGTCAGAGATTGAGGGGAAAAGGGAGAACTGTGATAACAAGCTTCTATTACTCGCCTACAACATTCCGAGATTGAGGGGAATGAGGAGAACTGTGATAACAAGCTTCCATTACTCGCCTACAACATTCGGAGATTGAGGGGAACGAGGAGAACTGTGATAACAAGCTTCTATTACTCGCCTACAACATTAGGAGATTGAGGGGAATGAGGAGAACTGTGATAACAAGCTTCCATTACTCGCCTAAAACATTCGGAGATTGAGGAGAACGAGGAGAACTGTGATAACAAGTTTCTATTACTCGCCTACATCAAGCAGAGATTGAGGGGAACGAGGAGAACTGTGATAACAAGCTTCTATTACTCGCCTACATCAGTCAGAGATTAAGGGGAACGAGGAGAACTGTGATAACAAGCTTCCATTACTCGCCTACAACAGTCGGAGATTGAGGGGAACGAGCAGAACTGTGATAACAAGTTTCCATTACTCGCCTACATCAATCACAGATTGAGGGGAGCGAGGAGAACTGTGATAACAAGCTTCCATGACTCGCTTACATCGGTCAGAGATTGAGGAGAACGAGGAGAACTGTGATAACAAGCTTCCATTACTCGCCTACAACCGTTCGAGATTGAGGAGAACGAGCAGAACTGTGATAACAAGCTTCCATTACTCGCCTACATCGGTCAGAGATTGAGGGGAACGAGCAGAACTGTGATAACAAGCTTCCATTACTCGCCTACATCGGTAAGAGATTGAGGGGAACGAGCAGAACTGTGATAACAAGCTTCCATTACTCGCCTACATCGATCAGAGATTGAGGAGAACGAGCAGAACTGTGATAACAAGCTTCCATTACTCGCCTACATCGGTCAGAGATTGAGGGGAACGAGGAGAACTGTGATAACAAGCTTCCATTACTCGCTTACATCGGTCAGAGATTGAGGGGAAAAGGGAGAACTGTGATAACAAGCTTCCATTACTCGTCTACATCATTCGGAGATTGAGGGGAACGAGGAGAACTGTGATAACAAGCTTCCATTACTCGCTTACATCGGTCAGAGATTGAGGGGAACGAGGAGAACTGTGATAACAAGCTCCATTACTCGCCTACAACAGTCGGAGATTGAGGGGAACGAGCAGAACTGTGATAACAAGCTTCCATTAATCGCCTACATCGGTCAGAGATTGAGGGGGACGAGGAGAACTGTGATAACAAGCTTCCATTACTCGCCTACAATAGTCAGAGATTGAGGGGAACGAGGAGAACTGTGATAACAAGCTTCTATTACTCGCCTAGAACAGTCGGAGATTGAGGGGAACGAGCAGAACTGTGATAACAAGCTTCCATTACTCGCCTACATCGGTCAGAGATTGAGGGGAACGAGCAGAACTGTGATAACAAGCTTCCATTACTCGCCTACATCGGTCAGAGATTGAGGAGAACGAGCAGAACTGTGATAACAAGCTTCCATTACTCGCCTACATCGGTCAGAGATTGAGGGGAACGAGGAGAACTGTGATAACAAGCTTCCATTACTCGCTTACATCAGTCACAGATTGAGGGGAACGAGGAGAACTGTGATAACAAGCTTCCATTACTCGCCTACATCATTCGGAGATTGAGGGGAACGAGGAGAACTGTGATAACAAGCTTCCATTACTCGCCTACAACAGTCGGAGATTGGGCTGCAAGGATTAAGGAGAATTAACGATGGGATTTGTAGCCATAAAACCTGCAGCGTTGGGAGCTAACAACTGCCAGTGAGACACCTTAGCCCACAGCCATCTATAGATTTATAAAGGCCCTCGGGTAGAAAATAAAATCGAATAATCCTCCAACTAGCGTGACGTTATCAGCTGTAGGAGTTATAGACGGCTGACCTCACTCAACACACAACCAACCCTGCTCACAAAGATGAAAACGTCACGCTTGTTGGTGGTTTCCCGTGAATCCTTGTCAGTCCGTAGACTTTTGTAAATCTATAGATGTCTATGCTTAGCTTATGAAATCAAACTGCAGGTCTCCACGACAAACCATCCCATATATTGGTATAAGACATTATACATGCTACTGAGAAAGCCCATACTGTATATTAAAAAATAAACATAAAATAAGAACCAATAAAAAATGGAAAGACAATCAACAACCTAAGATATACTGATGATACTGTATTACTTGCAGAGAATCCTAAAGATCAACAACAATTACTGAATTAAATAAACATGGCAGACAATAAAATATTGATTAGTATAAAAATGACTAAAATTATGATCGTAAACCAAGAAAGCACTCAAAACCTACAAGTGGATATCAAAATTGAAGGAATAGACCTGGAGACAGTTCAGAACTACAACTACCTTGGACATACTATAACCAGTGATGGGAAATGTACAACTGAAATAAACAAAAGAATAGGAATGAAAAAAAGTATGTTTAATGCAATGAAAAAATATACTTACATCAAAACAAATAATACCAGTGCTAAAACTAAGAATAGCAAAATGTTATATCGTCTCAACATTCCTGTATGGTGCAGAAACATGGACATTAGACAAGAAAACAGAACAGAAAATTGAAGATTTTGAAACGTGGATATATAGAAGAATAGGAAGAGTTGGGTGGAAAGAAAAGAAAACAAACGATGAAGTCTTAAAACAACAAAAAATGAAAAGAGAATTACTAAACACAATTCACACAAGACAAATGAGAATTTTAGGCCATGTTAAAAGACTCAGTAGCCTACTAAAAATAACATTGGAAGGGACAAAAAACAAGGTAAAAAAGAGAGAGGCAGACGAAGACTAACATGGACGAGTAACATCAAGTCAGCATATAACAACCTGCATCATCAAAGCAAGAGACAGAGGGGAATGGCGTTCCTTGATAGCCAACCTTCGATGCGGAGACGGCACTTAATGATGATAATGACGAACCAAACAAACCGACCAGCCAGTCAAAGTGAATATCAAGACCAAATTACAATTGAAATATCGATATTTGTTTGCACATGTCGACCACAGACGACAACCTTTCAAGATGAACGCGCATTCCTTGCACCGAAATATTTCTGACTCAGAAATCTGATGTAAGACTCACACTTCTAGACCTGGTGTATTCCTTCGATATTGTCTTACCCTTCGGATTGTCAATATTTATCGCAGGCGGGTCCCAGCGCTATGACGAGCACACATTCTCCCACTTTCGTAGACAGTTTTACTGAGTGCGACCTCTACGGTTGGGTAAATATTACACTGCAGTCAATAATCCCAGGCGTCACTTTTACTTAGACCTGGCATTTCATTTCTTTGTCGGCTGCCAACTTAGCTCTTTCAGCACGGACGGTTTTTATCAATTTAACGGTAGAGATTTCAGAGACAAGATGTTTCATGTTTTTAAATATGAATCTATATGTTTATATTTATCTAACACTTGACATATTATCTATGAATTTTGAGATAATTAAACCAGGAGTTAGATTTTACCAAAAAGCAAGACGGTACATCATCATCATCATCAAGTACCGGGCCTGCTGGCACAGGTGATCTAGTCTCTCCACAACTTTCGATCTCGACAGTTATTTATCATTTCTGTTGTTGACCTTCTGCCAAGCCATTCTCTTAAGCTGTCTGTTATCTGTTCTCTTTGCTTCCCTCTATCTCTTCGTCCCTTAATTTTCCCAACTGTCACAACATATTCCAGTTGTTCTCTCCTCATTACATGGCCAAAAAATGATGATTGTTTCTTCCTAATATTGGAAATTAGCTCTCTTTTTGCTGTGGCCTCTTTCAGAAAGTGTTCATTACTCTTCTTACCTGCCAGGGTACTCTCAACATTCTTCTGTAAAACCACATTCCTACAGACACCAGTGATTTTCTTGTCTGTTGTCTTTTTGTCCATGTTTCACATCCATATGTTAAGACTGGCTCTATATAACATTTAAGAACTCTTTTTCTTGTTTCTATTGTCAAAAATGGATTGCATAGTATCTTCCTCATTTTTTGGAAAGCTGATTTTGACTGAGCCATTCTGCATCTCACATCTTGTGTACATCTTCCGTCTGAGATTAACAAAGGTCCCAAATATTTAAATTCATTTACTTGTTTCAATATTGTTCCACTTGTCTTTATTTTGCACTGAGGTGATGTCTTTTTCTTTGTTGTTACCATTACTACTGTCTTTTTGCTATTAAGGCTGAGTCCTTTATTTTTGCTTTCTTTCACTATAATGTCCAAAATTTCTTGTAACTCATTTTCACTCTTAGCGATTAAGACTGTATCATCAGCATACCTTGCATTAGTCCTTACATTACGAGTCCTTTATTTTTGAAGATGGTACCAGAGATATATAAAAAGAATACGGTTTGATGATGGTTTACACTAATCAAATTGAGAGTGACGCACTGTGCGGTGACGCACTGTGCGGCTCAACGTACATGACCGAAATCAGCATGGAGCGAATGGAAAGAGTGAAGAAAGAAGATTATATTCTCATTTGATTTTTCTTTCGCTCCGCCGTGAGTATTACAGTTTGAGAATATGAATACCTGAACTTACACAGAATTAGATCAATTCTTGGGATGTCGGCGCTAAATATTAAATCATTATAGAAGTTTGGGAGTGGCACTGTAGACAAACTACACAAGTATGAGATTGGTTCCCAAAAAAAAAAACATTTGGGAGTGGAACCAAAGAAATATATAGAAGTCGAGAGTGTAGTTGCAGAAAAATATAACATTTAGGAGTGGAACCAAAGAAATATATAGAAGTCCAGAGTGTAGTTGCAGAAAAATATAACATTTGGGAGAAGACCGGGAGGGAAATACAAAAGTCGTGATGGAAATACAGAAGTGTATAAAAGTTAGGATGGACATATAGAAGTGTATAAAAGTCAGGATGGACATATAGAAGTGTATAAAAGTCAGGATGGACATATAGAAGTGTATAAAAGTCAGGATGGACATATAGAAGTGTATAAAAGTCAGGATGGACATATAGAAGTATATAAAAGTCAGGATGGACATATAGAAGTATATAAAAGTCAGGATGGACATATAGAAGTGTATAAAAGTCAGGATGGACATATAGAAGTGTATAAAAGTCAGGATGGACATAGAAGTGTATAAAAGTCAGGATGGACATATAGAAGTATATAAAAGTCAGGATGGACATATAGAAGTGTATAAAAGTCAGGATGGACATATAGAAGTGTATAAAAGTCAGGATGGACATATAGAAGTGTATAAAAGTCAGGATGGACATATAGAAGTGTATACAAGTCAGGATGGACATATAGAAGTGTATAAAAGTCAGGATGGACATATAGAAGTGTATAAAAGTCAGGATGGACATATAGAAGTGTATAAAAGTCAGGATGGACATATAGAAGTGTATAAAAGTCAGGATGGACATATCGAAGTGTATAAAAGTTAGGATATTTTTACATGTTTTCTAGAAAAGAAAAGCGGTCAGGGGTAGTATTACCAACATTCTCTTTTCTTCTTTTTAATCCTCTTTTACCACTCCGACTGTATAGGGTAGAGGTGGGCAATCTATGGCCCGCGGGACAGAACAGGTCCACCAAGATATTATGAACGACCTATGTGCTTGATTCCAAAATACTGTACAATGCATGTCCTAAGATTTGTACAATCGCTTGTGAAAGCAAATTAGTTAAGTTATATGATTGCCTCATTAGGTGATGGTATCTGGCTCTCGGCGTCTTCATAGTTTTCAGAGCTAGCTCTCGGCGTCCTCATAGTTTTCAGAACTAGATTCGGCGTCTTCATAGTTTTCAGAGCTGACTCATGGCGCCTTCATAGTTTTCATAGCTGACTCTCGGCGTCTTCATAGTTTTCAGAGCTTACTTTCTGCATTTTCATAGTTTTCAGAGCTGACTCTCGGAGTCTTCATAGTTTTCAGAGCTGACTCTCGGCGCCTTCATAGTTTTCAGAGCTGACTCTCGACGCCTTCATAGTTTTCAGAGCTGACTCTCGGCGCCTTCATAGTTTTCAGAGCAGACTCTCGGCGCCTTCATAGTTTTCAGAGCTGACTCTCGGCGCCTTCATAGTTTTCAGAGTATACTCTTGGCGTCTTCATATTTTTCAGAGCTGCCCTTCAGGTAACAAAAAGTCCTCCTGGTCTAGGGAGATACAATATTCTGGTACTTGCTTCTCTGACAGTTTAACCACTGACACTTAATGGAGTTGCAGAGTTTCTTCGACGTTGTCACTTTCAATTTATCTGGGTTACCTCGAGCTCTTCGTCATTCTCCTCATTTTGCTGAAGCCTATGGTTCAGGATCCACCCCATGTCGGTATTTTGTTTCTTGTTCTTGTAAGTATTCAAAGTTGGTTCTCTGCCAAATCTTTCATATATTAATTTTTTTTTTTACGGCCACTCTACACACTCTTTTTCAAATATCATTCAACACTTTCACAATATCCCCACTCCTCCTTCAACATTTATACTACTTGGACACTCCTCCTCATTGAACACTCCAGCTTCAATACCAATCTTTTTGAACGCTTCTGCTTCTTTAACACTTCTCCTTTCTTCAAATCCCCACTCCTTCAACATTCCCACTCCTTCAACATTCCCACTCTTTTAACACGTCTCCTCCTTCAACAAATTTCGTCCTTCAGCACGTCTCCTTCAACACTCCTTCTCCTTCATCAATTCCACCCTTTCAACACTCCCATCCTTTGAACACTTCCACCCCTTCAACACTCCGACTCCTTCAAGACTTCCACCCCTACAACACTTCCAACACTCCCACTCTTTCAACACTCTCACATCTTTAACACTCGCACTCATTTAATAATTCTCCTCCTTAAACACATCCTTCAACACCCCCCGCTCCTTCTTCAACACTTCCCTTACACTATTAAACACCGATATTCCCGCTCCTCCAACATTCCCCAACAGTCAACACTCCCATTTCGTCCGTCAAATCGTCTCCATCTTCAACTCTCCCCATTCTCCAACACTCCCCCTCCTCAACACACCCCTCCTGACAGGACGTCTACAGTATCACACTCCCACTTCTTCAACACTCTCCCTCTTGTCAACACGTCTCCATCTTCAACCCTAACTACTCCTCCTATACTCCCTCTCATCAAACACTCTCCATCCTCCAACACTCTCCCCCTCCAACACTCCCATTCCTCCAACACTCTCTCTCCTCCAACACTCGCCCTCGTCCAACACTACATCCTCCAACACTCCCACAACTCCCACACCTCCAAAACTTCCTCTCCTCCAACACTCTCTCTCCTCCAGCAATTCCCCCTCGTCCAACACTCTCTCGCCTCCAACACTCCCTCTCCTTCAGCACTCCGACTCCTTCAACACTCCCTCTCCTCCAACACTCCCTCACCTCCAACACTCCCCTTCTTCCAACACTGCCTCTCCTCCAACATTCCCACTCCTTCAACACTCCCACTTCTCCAACACTTCCACTCGTCCAACACTCCCCCTCCTCCAACACTTCCACTCCTCAAACACTCCCACTCCTCCAAAGCTCCCTCTACTCCAACACTCATACTCCTCCAAAACTCCCCCTTCTCAACACTCCCTCTACTCTAACATTCCCTCTCCTCCAAAACTCCCCCTCCAACACCCCCCTCCTCCAATACTCCCCCTCCTTCAACACTCCCCCTCCTCCAACTCTCCCTCTCCTCCAACACTCCCCCTCCTTCAACACTCCCTCTCTTCCAACACTCCCACTCCTCCAACACCCCCTCCTCCAACCCTCCCACTCCTCCAACACTCCCCCTCCTCCAATACTCCCCCTCCTCCAAACACTCCCACTCCTCCAACACTCCCCCTCCTCCAACACTCCCACTCCTCCAACACCCTCTCCTCCAACCCTCCCACTCCTCCAAACACTCCCACTCCTCCAACACTCCCACTCCTCCAACACCCTCTCCTCCAACCCTCCCACTCCTCCAAACACTCCCACTCCTCCAAACACTCCCACTCCTCCAACACTCCTACTCCTCCAACACTCCCACTCTTTCAACACTACCCCTCCATATCACAACAGCATGCACATCTCACATAAAATGTTCTAAAAATCCCACCGAGATTGAGCCTGACAGCACAGCCGTCTGCGACAAAACAGCGATAGATTAGCGGGGAAAGGGGGGGAGGGATTCCTAGAAACAAAATTTTAAATCGAGTTCTTGACTTATTTTTTTCTAAATATTTTTGTTAAAATTAAATTATGTAAATCCGTTATACAAGGAAACATTTACAACAAGGGGCTTCCGTAACCTAGTTGGGAAGACCACCCGACTGGACTACCGACGTTCAGACAACCCGTGTTCGATTCCCGCTGGGGGCAGTGTGAGTTGTACTCGTGGTTGGGGAAAAAAAATACCCCCACGGTCGACCCAGCCGTTGGCAGAAATGGGTACCAGGGTATTACTCTGGGGAGGTGAGGAATGTCGCTTCGCATCTGAGATTCGATGCTTGAGGCTACACTATACATAAACATCCGAACATTTCTGGATAGGCGGCCGAGCACATATGGGTATATACTCGCGTGCTAAGACGCCGGTTCAAGTCTCGTACTTTACCTTGACCTTACATTTACAAAAATCCATTTGCTAAGATGTCCTTTAAGGCGATTTCTTTCTTTAAATATTTCGCATATAAATTAAGTACTAAAAAGTGTTGAAATATCACACAAGAGTGTTAATATATCACACAAGAGTGTTAATATATCACACAAGAGTGTTAATATATCACACAAGAGTGTTAATATATCACACAAGAGTGTTAATATATCATACAAGAGTGTTAATATATCACACAAGAGTGTTAATATATCACACAAGAGTGTTAATATATCACACAAGAGTGTTAATATATCACACAAGAGTGTTAATATATCACACAAGAGTGTTAATATATCACACAAGAGTGTTAATCCGCTTTAGCTCACAGTCATCAACTGGTGCCACTCCAAGGCGAGCAAACCGCTATATTCGTGTTCCTACTATATACCTCTTAGGTCATCTGGCCCGCCAAAGACCATCCTGCAAGGAATTGGGAAAGAAGGGAGTAGGAAAGATAGTAAAATAAATCAATTCTAGGTTTCCTCCACGCCTTCCAAGCATTCAGGAAATATTGTGTTAGTGACCATATTTGTTTTTGCCATGTCACATTTTTTGATGACATGTTCGATATCACGCCAGGCCGCCTTTACTTTCCACCAAGTACAAAGTACTCTGGTACCACTTTTTAGAGGCTTGGTTATACCGGAGCTTGTAGGTTCCCCCACCCCCGAAAAAATAAGCCATTTCTGGGGATCGAACCCGGATAATTTTGATCAGGAAGAGAGCATACCAACTACTCAGTCACCGAGACTCCCACAGAGATATAGGCAGAGAAAGATATGGGAATATGACGTCACATAATAGATAGGCTTTGACTCGCAAAGTCCCAAGGAATGACTGAGAGATAATGATGAAGTCTGTCAGTGGTGCCCCAATGGCTGGGCTGCAAGGTTGACGGTCTGTCAGTGGTGCCCCAATGGCTGCAAGGTTGACGGTCTGTCAGTAGTGCCCCAATGGCTGGGCTGCAAGGTTGACGGTCTGTCAGTGGTGTCCCAATGGCTGCAAGGTTGACGGTCTGTCAGTGGTGTCCCAATGGCTGCAAGGTTGACGGTCTGTCAGTGGTGCCCCAATGGCTGGGCTGCAAGGTTGACGGTCTGTCAGTAGTGCCCCAATGGCTGCAAGGTTGACGGTCTGTCAGTAGTGCCCCAATGGCTGCAAGGTTGACGGTCTGTCAGTGGTGCCCCAATGGCTGGGCTGCAAGGTTGACGGTCTGTCAGTGGTGTCCCAATGGCTGCAAGGTTGACGGTCTGTCAGTGGTGTCCCAATGGCTGCAAGGTTGACGGTCTGTCAGTGGTGTCCCAATGGCTGCAAGGTTGACGGTCTGTCAGTGGTGTCCCAATGGCTGCAAGGTTGACGGTCTGTCAGTAGTGCCCCAATGGCTGCAAGGTTGACGGTCTGTCAGTGGTGCCCCAATGGCTGGGCTGCAAGGTTGACGGTCTGTCAGTAGTGTCCCAATGGCTGCAAGGTTGACGGTCTGTCAGTAGTGTCCCAATGGCTGCAAGGTTGACGGTCTGTCAGTAGTGTCCCAATGGCTGCAAGGTTGACGGTCTGTCAGTAGTGTCCCAATGGCTGCAAGGTTGACGGTCTGTCAGTAGTGCCCCAATGGCTGCATGGTTGACGGTCTGTCAGTAGTGCCCCAATGGCTGCAAGGTTGACGGTCTGTCAGTAGTGCCCCAATGGCTGCAAGGTTGACGAAGTCTGTCAGTAGTGCCCCAATGGCTGCAAGGTTGACGGTCTGTCAGTAGTGCCCCAATGGCTGCAAGGTTAACGAAGTCTGTCAGTAGTGCCCCAATGGCTGCAAGGTTGACGGTCTGTCAGTAGTGCCCCAATGGCTGCAAGGTTGACGGTCTGTCAGTGGTGCCCCAATGGCTGGGCTGCAAGGTTGACGGTCTGTCAGTAGTGCCACAATGGCTGCAAGGTTGACGGTCTGTCAGTGGTGCCCCAATGGCTGCAAGGTTGACGGTCTGTCAGTAGTGTCCCAATGGCTGCAAGGTTGACGGTCTGTCAGTAGTGCCCCAATGGCTGCAAGGTTGACGGTCTGTCAGTGGTGCCCCAATGGCTGCAAGGTTGACGGTCTGTCAGTAGTGCCCCAATGGCTGCAAGGTTGACGGTCTGTCAGTAGTGTCCCAATGGCTGCAAGGTTGACGGTCTGTCAGTAGTGTCCCAATGGCTGCAAGGTTGACGGTCTGTCAGTAGTGCCCCAATGGCTGCAAGGTTGACGGTCTGTCAGTAGTGCCCCAATGGCTGCAAGGTTGACGGTCTGTCAGTAGTGCCCCAATGGCTGCAAGGTTAACGAAGTCTGTCAGTAGTGCCCCAATGGCTGCAAGGTTGACGGTCTGTCAGTAGTGCCCCAATGGCTGCAAGGTTAACGAAGTCTGTCAGTAGTGCCCCAATGGCTGCAAGGTTGACGGTCTGTCAGTAGTGCCCCAATGGCTGCAAGGTTGACGGTCTGTCAGTGGTGCCCCAATGGCTGGGCTGCAAGGTTGACGGTCTGTCAGTAGTGCCACAATGGCTGCAAGGTTGACGGTCTGTCAGTGGTGCCCCAATGGCTGCAAGGTTGACGGTCTGTCAGTAGTGTCCCAATGGCTGCAAGGTTGACGGTCTGTCAGTAGTGCCCCAATGGCTGCAAGGTTGACGGTCTGTCAGTGGTGCCCCAATGGCTGCAAGGTTGACGGTCTGTCAGTAGTGCCCCAATGGCTGCAAGGTTGACGGTCTGTCAGTAGTGTCCCAATGGCTGCAAGGTTGACGGTCTGTCAGTGGTGCCCCAATGGCTGCAAGGTTGACGGTATGTCAGTAGTGCCCCAATGGCTGCAAGGTTGACGGTCTGTCAGTGGTGTCCCAATGGCTGCAAGGTTGACGGTCTGTCAGTGGTGTCCCAATGGCTGCAAGGTTGACGGTCTGTCAGTGGTGTCCCAATGGCTGCAAGGTTAACGAAGTCTGTTAGTAGTGTCCCAATGGCTGCAAGGTTAACGAAGTCTGTCAGTGGTGTCCCAATGGCTGCAAGGTTAACGAAGTCTGTTAGTAGTGTCCCAATGGCTGCAAGGTTGACGGTTTGTCAGTAGTGTCCCAATGGCTGCAAGGTTGACGGTTTGTCAGTAGTGTCCCAATGGCTGCAAGGTTGACGGTTTGTCAGTAGTGTCCCAATGGCTGCAAGGTTGACGGTTTGTCAGTAGTGTCCCAATGGCTGCAAGGTTAACGAAGTCTGTCAGTAGTGCCCCAATGGCTGCAAGGTTGAGTTTGTCAGTAGTGCCCCAATGGCTGCAAGGTTAACGAAGTCTGTTAGTAGTGTCCCAATGGCTGCAAGGTTAACGAAGTCTGTCAGTGGTGTCCCAATGGCTGCAAGGTTAACGAAGTCTGTTAGTAGTGTCCCAATGGCTGCAAGGTTGACGGTCTGTTAGTAATGTCCCAATGGCTGCAAGGTTAACGAAGTCTGTCAGTGGTGTCCCAATGGCTGCAAGGTTAACGAAGTCTGTTAGTAGTGTCCCAATGGCTGCAAGGTTGACGGTCTGTCAGTAGTGCCCCAATGGCTGCAAGGTTGACGGTCTGTCAGTGGTGCCCCAATGGCTGCAAGGTTAACGAAGTCTGTCAGTGGTGCCCCAATGGCTGCAAGGTTAACGAAGTCTGTCAGTGGTGCCCCAATGGCTGCAAGGTTAACGAAGTCTGTCAGTGGTGCCCCAATGGCTGCAAGGTTAACGAAGTCTGTCAGTGGTGCCCCAATGGCTGCAAGGTTAACGAAGTCTGTCAGTGGTGCCCCAATGGCTGCAAGGTTGACGAAGTCTGTCAGTAGTGCCCCAATGGCTGCAAGGTTAACGAAGTCTGTCAGTGGTGCCCCAATGGCTGCAAGGTTAACGAAGTCTGTCAGTGGTGCCCCAATGACTGGGCTGCAATGTTGACGGTCTGTCAGTGGTGCCCCAATGGCTGGGCTGCAAGGTTGACGGTCTGTCAGTGGTGCCCCCAATGGCTGCAAGGTTGACGGTCTGTCAGTAGTGCCCCAATGGCTGCAAGGTTGACGGTCTGTCAGTGGTGCCCCAATGGCTGCAAGGTTGACGGTCTGTCAGTGGTGCCCCAATGGCTGCAAGGTTTACGGTCTGTCAGTAGTGCCCCAATGGCTGCAAGGTTAACGAAGTCTGTCAGTGGTGCCCCCAATGGCTGCAAGGTTGACGGTCTGTCAGTAGTGCCCCAATGGCTGCAAGGTTAACGAAGTCTGTCAGTGGTGCCCCAATGGCTGCAAGGTTGACGAAGTCAGTCAGTAGTGTCCCAATGGCTGCAAGGTTAACGAAGTCTGTCAGTGGTGCCCCAATGGCTGCAAGGTTAACGAAGTCTGTCAGTAGTGTACCAATGGCTGCAAGGTTGACGGTCTGTCAGTAGTGCCCCAATGGCTGGGCTGCAAGGTTAACGAAGTCTGTTAGTGGTGCCCCAATGGCTGGGCTGCAAGGTTAACGAAGTCTGTTAGTGGTGCCCCAATGGCTGGGCTGCAAGGTTAACGAAGTCTGTTAGTGGTGCCCCAATGGCTGCAAGGTTGACGGTCTGTCAGTAGTGCCCCAATGGCTGGGCTGCAAGGTTAACGAAGTCTGTCAGTAGTGCCCCAATGGCTGCAAGGTTAACGAAGTCTGTCAGTAGTGCCCCAATGGCTGCAAGGTTGACAGTCTGTCAGTAGTGCCCCAATGGCTGCAAGGTTGACGGTCTATCAGTAGTGCCCCAATGGCTGCAAGGTTAACGAAGTCTGTCAGTAGTGCCCCAATGGCTGCAAGGTTAACGAAGTCTGTCAGTAGTGCCCCAATGGCTGCAAGGTTAACGAAGTCTGTCAGTGATGCCCCAATGGCTGCAATGTTGACGGTCTGTCAGTAGTGCCCCAATGGCTGCAAGGTTGACAGTCTGTCAGTAGTGCCCCAATGGCTGCAAGGTTGACAGTCTGTCAGTAGTGCCCCAATGGCTGCAAGGTTAACGAAGTCTGTCAGTGGTGCCCCAATGGCTGCAAGGTTGACGGTCTGTCAGTAGTGCCCCAATGGCTGCAAGGTTGACGGTCTGTCAGTAGTGCCCCAATGGCTGCAAGGTTGACGGTCTGTCAGTAGTGTCCCAATGGCTGCAAGGTTGACGGTCTGTCAGTAGTGCCCCAATGGCTGCAAGGTTGACGGTCTGTCAGTAGTGCCCCAATGGCTGCAAGGCTGACGGTCTGTCAGTAGTGTCCCAATGGCTGCAAGGTTGACGGTCTGTCAGTAGTGCCCCAATGGCTGCAAGGTTGACGGTCTGTCAGTAGTGCCCCAATGGCTGCAAGGTTAACGAAGTCTGTCAGTGGTGCCCCAATGGCTGCAAGGTTGACGGTCTGTCAGTAGTGCCCCAATGGCTGCAAGGTTGACGGTCTGTCAGTAGTGCCCCAATGGCTGCAAGGTTAACGAAGTCTGTCAGTAGTGCCCCAATGGCTGCAAGGTTAACGAAGTCTGTCAGTAGTGCCCCAATGGCTGCAAGGTTAACGAAGTCTGTCAGTAGTGCCCCAATGGCTGCAAGGTTAACGAAGTCTGTCAGTAGTGCCCCAATGGCTGCAAGGTTGACAGTCTGTCAGTAGTGCCCCAATGGCTGCAAGGTTGACGGTCTGTCAGTAGTGTCCCTATAGCTGCTAGGTTAACGAAGTCTGTCAGTAGTGCCCCAATGGCTGCAAGGTTAACGAAGTCTGTCAGTAGTGCCCCAATGGCTGCAAGGCTAACGAAGTCTGTCAGTGGTGCCCCAATGGCTGCAAGGTTGACGGTCTGTCAGTAGTGCCCCAATGGCTGCAAGGTTGACAGTCTGTCAGTAGTGCCCCAATGGCTGCAAGGTTGACAGTCTGTCAGTAGTGCCCCAATGGCTGCAAGGTTAACGAAGTCTGTCAGTGGTGCCCCAATGGCTGCAAGGTTGACGGTCTGTCAGTAGTGCCCCAATGGCTGCAAGGTTGACGGTCTGTCAGTAGTGCCCCAATGGCTGCAAGGTTAACGAAGTCTGTCAGTGGTGCCCCAATGGCTGCAAGGTTGACAGTCTGTCAGTGGTGCCCCAATGGCTGCAAGGTTGACGGTCTGTCAGTGGTGCCCCCAATGGCTGCAAGGTTGACGGTCTGTCAGTGGTGCCCCAATGGCTGCAAGGTTGACGGTCTGTCAGTGGTGCCCCCAATGGCTGCAAGGTTGACGGTCTGTCAGTGTTGCCCCCAATGGCTGCAAGGTTGACGGTCTGTCAGTAGTGCCCCAATGGCTGCAAGGTTAACGAAGTCTGTCAGTAGTGTCCCAATGGCTGCAAGGTTGACGAAGTCTGTCAGTAGTGTCCCAATGGCTGCAAGGTTGACGAAGTCTGTCAGTAGTGTCCCAATGGCTGCAAGGTTGACGAAGTCTGTCAGTAGTGCCCCAATGGCTGCAAGGTTGACGGTCTGTCAGTGGTGCCCCAATGGCTGCAAGGTTGACGAAGTCTGTCAGTGGTACCCCAATGGCTGCAAGGTTGACGGTCTGTCAGTGGTGCCCCAATGGCTGCAAGGTTGACGGTTTGTCAGTGGTGTCCCAATGGCTGCAAGGTTGACGGTCTGTCAGTAGTGTCCCAATGGCTGCAAGGTTGACGGTCTGTCAGTAGTGCCCCAATGGCTGCAAGGTTGACGGTCTGTCAGTAGTGCCCCAATGGCTGCAAGGTTGACGGTCTGTCAGTAGTGTCCCAATGGCTGCAAGGTTGACGGTCTGTCAGTAGTGCCCCAATGGCTGCAAGGTTGACGGTCTGTCAGTAGTGCCCCAATGGCTGCAAGGTTAACAAAGTCTGTCAGTAGTGCCCCAATGGCTGCAAGGTTAACGAAGTCTGTCAGTGGTGCCCCAATGGCTGCAAGGTTGACGGTCTGTCAGTAGTGCCCCAATGGCTGCAAGGTTGACAGTCTGTCAGTAGTGCCCCAATGGCTGCAAGGTTGACGGTCTGTCAGTAGTGCCCCAATGGCTGCAAGGTTAACGAAGTCTGTCAGTAGTGCCCCAATGGCTGCAAGGTTAACGAAGTCTGTCAGTGGTGCCCCAATGGCTGCAAGGTTAACGAAGTCTGTCAGTAGTGCCCCAATGGCTGCAAGGTTAACGAAGTCTGTCAGTGGTGCCCCAATGGCTGCAAGGTTGACGGTCTGTCAGTAGTGCCCCAATGGCTGCAAGGTTGACAGTCTGTCAGTAGTGCCCCAATGGCTGCAAGGTTAACGAAGTCTGTCAGTGGTGCCCCAATGGCTGCAAGGTTGACGGTCTGTCAGTAGTGCCCCAATGGCTGCCAGGTTGACGGTCTGTCAGTAGTGCCCCAATGGCTGCAAGGTTGACAGTCTGTCAGTAGTGCCCCAATGGCTGCAAGGTTGACGGTCTGTCAGTAGTGCCCCAATGGCTGCAAGGTTAACGAAGTCTGTCAGTAGTGCCCCAATGGCTGCAAGGTTAACGAAGTCTGTCAGTGGTGCCCCAATGGCTGCAAGGTTAACGAAGTCTGTCAGTAGTGCCCCAATGGCTGCAAGGTTAACGAAGTCTGTCAGTGGTGCCCCAATGGCTGCAAGGTTGACGGTCTGTCAGTAGTGCCCCAATGGCTGCAAGGTTGACAGTCTGTCAGTAGTGCCCCAATGGCTGCAAGGTTAACGAAGTCTGTCAGTGGTGCCCCAATGGCTGCAAGGTTGACGGTCTGTCAGTAGTGCCCCAATGGCTGCCAGGTTGACGGTCTGTCAGTGGTGCCCCCAATGGCTGCAAGGTTGACGGTCTGTCAGTGGTGTCCCCAATGGCTGCAAGGTTGACGAACTGTCAGTAGTGCCCCAATGGCTGCAAGGTTAACGAAGTCTGTCAGTAGTGTCCCAATGGCTGCAAGGTTGACGAAGTCTGTCAGTAGTGTCCCAATGGCTGCAAGGTTGACGAAGTCTGTCAGTAGTGTCCCAATGGCTGCAAGGTTGACGAAGTCTGTCAGTAGTGCCCCAATGGCTGCAAGGTTGACGGTCTGTCAGTGGTGCCCCCAATGGCTGCAAGGTTGACGAAGTCTGTCAGTGGTGCCCCAATGGCTGCAAGGTTGACGGTCTGTCAGTGGTGCCCCAATGGCTGCAAGGTTGACGGTTTGTCAGTGGTGTCCCAATGGCTGCAAGGTTGACGGTCTGTCAGTAGTGTCCCAATGGCTGCAAGGTTGACGGTCTGTCAGTAGTGCCCCAATGGCTGCAAGGTTGACGGTCTGTCAGTAGTGCCCCAATGGCTGCAAGGTTGACGGTCTGTCAGTAGTGTCCCAATGGCTGCAAGGTTGACGGTCTGTCAGTAGTGCCCCAATGGCTGCAAGGTTGACGGTCTGTCAGTAGTGCCCCAATGGCTGCAAGGTTAACGAAGTCTGTCAGTAGTGCCCCAATGGCTGCAAGGTTAACGAAGTCTGTCAGTGGTGCCCCAATGGCTGCAAGGTTGACGGTCTATCAGTAGTGCCCCAATGTCTGCAAGGTTGACGGTCTGTCAGTAGTGCCCCAATGGCTGCAAGGTTAACGAAGTCTGTCAGTAGTGCCCCAATGGCTGCAAGGTTAACGAAGTCTGTCAGTAGTGCCCCAATGGCTGCAAGGTTGACAGTCTGTCAGTAGTGCCCCAATGGCTGCAAGGTTGACGGTCTGTCAGTAGTGCCCCAATGGCTGCAAGGTTAACGAAGTCTGTCAGTAGTGCCCCAATGGCTGCAAGGTTAACGAAGTCTGTCAGTAGTGCCCCAATGGCTGCAAGGTTAACGAAGTCTGTCAGTGGTGCCCCAATGGCTGCAAGGTTGACGGTCTGTCAGTAGTGTCCCAATGGCTGCAAGGTTGACGGTCTGTCAGTAGTGCCCCAATGGCTGCAAGGTTGACGGTCTGTCAGTAGTGCCCCAATGGCTGCAAGGTTAACGAAGTCTGTCAGTAGTGCCCCAATGGCTGCAAGGTTAACGAAGTCTGTCAGTGGTGCCCCAATGGCTGCAAGGTTAACGAAGTCTGTCAGTGGTGCCCCAATGGCTGCAAGGTTGACAGTCTGTCAGTGTTGCCCCCAATGGCTGCGAGGTTGACGGTCTGTCAGTGGTGCCCCCAATGGCTGCAAGGTTGACGAAGTCTGTCAGTAGTGCCCCAATGGCTGCAAGGTTGACAGTCTGTCAGTAGTGCCCCAATGGCTGCAAGGTTGACGGTCTGTCAGTAGTGCCCCAATGGCTGCAAGGTTAACGAAGTCTGTCAGTAGTGCCCCAATGGCTGCAAGGTTAACGAAGTCTGTCAGTAGTGCCCCAATGGCTGCAAGGTTAACGAAATCTGTCAGTGGTGCCCCAATGGCTGCAAGGTTGACGGTCTGTCAGTAGTGCCCCAATGGCTGCAAGGTTGACAGTCTGTCAGTAGTGCCCCAATGGCTGCAAGGTTGACAGTCTGTCAGTAGTGCCCCAATGGCTGCAAGGTTAACGAAGTCTGTCAGTGGTGCCCCAATGGCTGCAAGGTTGACGGTCTGTCAGTAGTGCCCCAATGGCTGCAAGGTTGACGGTCTGTCAGTGGTGCCCCAATGGCTGCAAGGTTGACGGTCTGTCAGTGGTGCCCAATGGATGCAAGGCTGACGGTCTGTCAGTGGTGCCCCAATGGCTGCAAGGTTGACGGTCTGTCAGTGATGCCCCAATGGCTGCAAGGTTGACGGTCTGTCAGTGGTGCCCCAATGGCTGCAAGGTTGACGGTCTGTCAGTGGTGCCCCCAATGGCTGCAAGGTTGACGGTCTGTCAGTAGTGCCCCAATGGCTGCAAGGTTGACGGTCTGTCAGTGTTGCCCAATGGCTGCAAGGTTGAGTCTGTCAGTGGTGCCCCCAATGGCTGCAAGGTTGACGGTCTGTCAGTGGTGCCCCCAATGGCTGCAAGGTTGACGGTCTGTCAGTGGTGCCCCCAATGGCTGCAAGGTTGACGGTCTGTCAGTGTTGCCCCCATGGCTGCAAGGTTGACGGTCTGTCAGTGGTGCCCCCAATGGCTGCAAGGTTTACTGTCTGTCAGTAGTGCCCCAATGGCTGCAATGTTAACGAAGTCTGTCAGTAGTGTCCCAATGGCTGCAAGGTTGACGAAGTCTGTCAGTAGTGTCCCAATGGCTGCAAGGTTGACGAAGTCTGTCAGTAGTGTCCCAATGGCTGCAAGGTTGACGAAGTCTGTCAGTAGTGCCCCAATGGCTGCAAGGTTGACGGTCTGTCAGTGGTGCCCCAATGGCTGCAAGGTTGCCGAAGTCTGTCAGTGGTGCCCCAATGGCTGCAAGGTTGACGGTCTGTCAGTGGTGCCCCAATGGCTGCAAGGTTGACGGTCTGTCAGTGGTGCCTTAATGGCTGGGCTGCAAGGTTGACGGTCTGTCAGTGGTGCCCCAATGGCTGCAAGGTTGACGGTCTGTCAGTGGTGCCCCAATGGCTGCAAGGTTGACGGTTTGTCAGTGGTGCCCCAATGGCTGGGCTGCAAGGCTGACGGTCTGTCAGTGGTGCCCCAATGGCTGCAAGGTTGACGGTTTGTCAGTGGTGCCCCAATGGCTGGGCTGCAAGGTTGACGGTCTGTCAGTGGTGCCCCAATGGCTGGGGTGCAAGGTTGACGGTTTGTCAGTGGTGCCCCAATGGCTGGGCTGCAAGGTTGACGGTCTGTCAGTGGTGCCCCAATGGCTGGGCTGCAAGGTTGACGGTCTGTTAGTGGTGCCCCAATGGCTGCAAGGTTGACGGTCTGTTAGTAGTGCCCCAATGGCTGCAAGGTTGACGGTTTGTCAGTAGTGCCCCTATGGCTGCAAGGTTGACGGTCTGTCAGTAGTGCCCCAATGGCTCAAGGTTGACGGTTGTCAGTAGTGCCCCAATGGCTGCAAGGTTGACGGTCTGTCAGTGGTGCCCCAATGGCTGCAAGGTTGACGGTTTGTCAGTGGTGCCCCCAATGGCTGCAAGGTTGACGGTTTGTCAGTAGTGCCCCCAATGGCTGCAAGGTTAACGAAGTCTGTCAGTGGTGCCCCAATGGCTGCAAGGTTAACGAAGTCTGTCAGTGGTGCCCCAATGGCTGCAAGGTTAACGAAGTCTGTCAGTAGTGCCCCAATGGCTGCAAGGTTGACGGTCTGTCAGTGGTGCCCCAATGGCTGCAAGGTTGACGGTTTGTCAGTAGTGCCCCAATGGCTGCAAGGTTGACGGTCTGTCAGTAGTGCCCCAATGGATGCAAGGTTGACGGTCTGTCAGTGGTGCCCCAATGGCTGCAAGGTTGACGGTCTGTCAGTGGTGCCCCAATGGCTGCAAGGTTGACGGTCTGTCAGTGGTGCCCCAATGGCTGCAAGGTTGACGGTCTGTCAGTGATGCCCCAATGGCTGCAAGGTTGACGGTCTGTCAGTGGTGCCCCAATGGCTGCAAGGTTGACGGTCTGTCAGTGGTGCCCCCAATGGCTGCAAGGTTGACGGTCTGTCAGTAGTGCCCCAATGGCTGCAAGGTTGACGGTCTGTCAGTGTTGCCCCAATGGCTGCAAGGTTGAGTCTGTCAGTGGTGCCCCCAATGGCTGCAAGGTTGACGGTCTGTCAGTGGTGCCCCCAATGGCTGCAAGGTTGACGGTCTGTCAGTGGTGCCCCAATGGCTGCAAGGTTGACGGTCTGTCAGTGGTGCCCCAATGGCTGCAAGGTTGACGGTCTGTCAGTGGTGCCCCATTGGCTGCAAGGTTGACGGTTTGTCAGTGGTGCCCCAATGGCTGGGCTGCAAGGTTGACGGTCTGTCAGTGGTGCCCCAATGGCTGCAAGGTTGACGGTTTGTCAGTGGTGCCCCAATGGCTGGGCTGCAAGGTTGACGGTCTGTCAGTGGTGCCCCAATGGCTGGGCTGCAAGGTTGACGGTTTGTCAGTGGTGCCCCAATGGCTGGGCTGCAAGGTTGACGGTCTGTCAGTGGTGCCCCAATGGCTGGGCTGCAAGGTTGACGGTCTGTTAGTGGTGCCCCAATGGCTGCAAGGTTGACGGTCTGTTAGTAGTGCCCCAATGGCTGCAAGGTTGACGGTTTGTCAGTAGTGCCCCTATGGCTGCAAGGTTGACGGTCTGTCAGTAGTGCCCCAATGGCTCCAAGGTTGACGGTTTGTCAGTAGTGCCCCAATGGCTGCAAGGTTGACGGTCTGTCAGTGGTGCCCCAATGGCTGCAAGGTTGACGGTTTGTCAGTGGTGCCCCCAATGGCTGTAAGGTTGACGGTTTGTCAGTAGTGCCCCCAATGGCTGCAAGGTTAACGAAGTCTGTCAGTGGTGCCCCAATGGCTGCAAGGTTAACGAAGTCTGTCAGTGGTGCCCCAATGGCTGCAAGGTTAACGAAGTCTGTCAGTAGTGCCCCAATGGCTGCAAGGTTGACGGTCTGTCAGTGGTGCCCCAATGGCTGCAAGGTTGACGGTTTGTCAGTAGTGCCCCAATGGCTGCAAGGTTGACGGTCTGTCAGTAGTGCCCCAATGGCTGCAAGGTTGACGGTCTGTCAGTCGTGCCCCAATGGCTGCAAGGTTGACGGTCTGTCAGTGGTGCCCCAATGGCTGCAAGGTTGACGGTCTGTCAGTGGTGCCCCAATGGCTGCAAGGATGACGGTCTGTCAGTGATGCCCCAATGGCTGCAAGGTTGACGGTCTGTCAGTGGTGCCCCAATGGCTGCAAGGTTGACGGTCTGTCAGTGGTGCCCCAATGGCTGCAAGGTTGACGGTCTGTCAGTAGTGCCCCAATGGCTGCAAGGTTGACGGTCTGTCAGTGTTGCCCCAATGGCTGCAAGGTTGAGTCTGTCAGTGGTGCCCCCAATGGCTGCAAGGTTGACGGTCTGTCAGTGGTGCCCCCAATGGCTGCAAGGTTGACGGTCTGTCAGTGGTGCCCCCAATGGCTGCAAGGTTGACGGTCTGTCAGTGTTGCCCCCAATGGCTGCAAGGTTGACGGTCTGTCAGTGGTGCCCCCAATGGCTGCAAGGTTGACTGTCTGTCAGTAGTGCCCCAATGGCTGCAAGGTTAACGAAGTCTGTCAGTAGTGTCCCAATGGCTGCAAGGTTGACGAAGTCTGTCAGTAGTGTCCCAATGGCTGCAAGGTTGACGAAGTCTGTCAGTAGTGTCCCAATGGCTGCAAGGTTGACGAAGTCTGTCAGTAGTGCCCCAATGGCTGCAAGGTTGACGGTCTGTCAGTGGTGCCCCAATGGCTGCAAGGTTGACGAAGTCTGTCAGTGTTGCCCCAATGGCTGCAAGGTTGACGGTCTGTCAGTGGTGCCCCATTGGCTGCAAGGTTGACGGTCTGTCAGTGGTGCCTTAATGGCTGGGCTGCAAGGTTGACGGTCTGTCAGTGGTGCCCCAATGGCTGCAAGGTTGACGGTTTGTCAGTGGTGCCCCAATGGCTGCAAGGTTGACGGTTTGTCAGTGGTGCCCCAATGGCTGGGCTGCAAGGTTGACGGTCTGTCAGTGGTGCCCCAATGGCTGCAAGGTTGACGGTTTGTCAGTGGTGCCCCAATGGCTGGGCTGCAAGGTTGACGGTCTGTCAGTGGTGCCCCAATGGCTGGGCTGCAAGGTTGACGGTTTGTCAGTGGTGCCCCAATGGCTGGGCTGCAAGGTTGACGGTCTGTCAGTAGTGCCCCAATGGCTGGGCTGCAAGGTTGACGGTCTATTAGTGGTGCCCCAATGGCTGCAAGGTTGACGGTTTGTCAGTAGTGCCCCAATGGCTGCAAGGTTGACGGTTTGTCAGTAGTGCCCCAATGGCTGCAAGGTTGACGGTCTGTTAGTAGTGCCCCAATGGCTGCAAGGTTGACGGTTTGTCAGTAGTGCCCCAATGGCTGCAAGGTTGACGGTCTGTCAGTAGTGCCCCAATGGCTCAAAGGTTGAAGGTTTGTCAGTAGTGCCCCAATGGCTGCAATGTTGACGGTCTGTCAGTGGTGCCCCAATGGCTGCAAGGTTGACGGTTTGTCAGTGGTGCCCCCAATGGCTGCAAGGTTGACGGTTTGTCAGTAGTGCCCCCAATGGCTGCAAGGTTAACGAAGTCTGTCAGTGGTGCCCCAATGGCTGCAAGGTTAACGAAGTCTGTCAGTGGTGCCCCAATGGCTGCAAGGTTAACGAAGTCTGTCAGTAGTGCCCCAATGGCTGCAAGGTTGACGGTCTGTCAGTGGTGCCCCAATGGCTGCAAGGTTGACGGTCTGTCAGTGGTGCCCCAATGGCTGCAAGGTTGACGGTTTGTCAGTAGTGCCCCAATGGCTGCAAGGTTGACGGTCTGTCAGTAGTGCCCCAATGGCTGCAAGGTTGACGGTTTGTCAGTAGTGCCCCAATGGCTGCAAGGTTGACGGTCTGTCAGTAGTGCCCCAATGGCTGCAAGGTTGACGGTTTGTCAGTAGTGCCCCAATGGCTGCAAGGTTGACGGTCTGTCAGTGGTGCCCCAATGGCTGCAAGGTTGACGGTTTGTCAGTGGTGCCCCCAATGGCTGCAAGGTTGACGGTTTGTCAGTAGTGCCCCCAATGGCTGCAAGGTTGACGGTTTGTCAGTAGTGCCCCAATGGCTGCAATGTTGACGAAGTCTGTCAGTAGTGCCCCAATGGCTGCAAGGTTAACGAAGTCTGTCAGTAGTGCCCCAATGGCTGCAAGGTTGACGAAGTCTGTCAGTAGTGTCCCAATGGCTGCAAGGTTAACGAAGTCTGTCAGTAGTGCCCCAATGGCTGCAAGGTTAACGAAGTCTATCAGGGGTGCCCCAACGACCCACAGGTCAACGAAGTATATCAGTAGTGTCCCAACGACCCACAGGTTGACGAAGTATATCAGTAGTGTCCCAACCAACGACCCACAGGTCGACGAAGTATATCTGTAGTTCCCCAACGACCCGCAGGTCGACGAAGTATATCAGTGGTGCCCCAACGACCCACAGGTCGACGAAGTATATCAGTAGTGCACCAACGACCCACAGATCGACGAAGTATATCAGTAGTGCCCCAACGACCCACAGGTCGACAAAGTCTATCAGTAGTGTCCCAGCGACCCACAGGTCGACAAAGTCTATCAGGAGTGCTCCAACGACTTACAGGTCGACAAAGTCTATCAGTAGTGTCCCAACGACCCACAGGTCGACAAAGTCTATCAGTAGTGTCCCAACGACCCACAGGTCGACAAAGTCTATCAGTAGTGTCCCAACGACCCACAGGTCGACAAAGTCTATCAGTAGTGCCCCAGCGACCCACAGGTCGACGAAGTCTATCAGTAGTGCCAAAACGACCCACAGGTCGACAAAGTCTATCAGTAGTGCACCAACGACCCACAGGTCGACAAAGTCTATCAGTAGTGCCCAAACGACCCACAGGCCGATGAAGTCTGTTAGTAGTGCCCCAACGACCCACAGGTCGACAAAGTCTAACAGTAGTGCACCAACGACCCACAGGCCGACGAAGTCTGTTAGTAGTGCACCAACGACCCACAGGTCGACAAAGTCTATCAGTAGTGCCCCAACGACCCACAGGCCGACGAAGTCTGTTAGTAGTGCACCAACGACCCACAGGTCGACAAAGTCTATCAGTAGTGCCCCAACGATCCACAGGTCGACGAAATCTGTTAGTAGTGCACCAACGACCCACAGGTCGACAAAGTCTATCAGTAGTGCCCCAACGACCCACAGGTCGACGAAGTCTGTTAGTAGTGCACCAACGACCCACAGATCGACAAAGTCTATCAGCAGTGCACCAACGACCCACAGGTCGACGAAGTCTGTTAGTAGTGCACCAACGACCCGCAGGCCGACAAAGTCTATCAGCAGTGCACCAACGACCCACAGGTCGACAAAGTCTATCAGTAGTGTCCCAACGACCCACAGGTCGACAAAGTCTATCAGTAGTGTCCCAACGACCCACAGGTCGACAAAGTCTATCAGTAGTGTCCCAACGACCCACAGGTCGACAAAGTCTGTTAGTAGTGCCCCAACGAATTTATAAATGTGCAATCTCTCTGTCAACAATAACAAATGAGACCATGTGATAAACAATGTTTATATCTGCGCTCTGACTGTCAACAATACCAAATGTCATATGACAGTAAAGATTACATAATAAAAATATCAGACATCGCTTTGCTAACAATGTCAAACACAGCTTATATAACATCTAATGCATGGTAAATAGTTTACCTCTTACATTTAACTTTTATTACTGTCATCAACGGCTACATTAACAAAAATGGCATATGACAATTAGTACACTTTTTTCTTGTGTTATACAGGGTGTTTATAAAGTCTCACTACACTTGGTATCTAGGTCAATTTGAAAAAAAAAATGTTTATGACGTCATCACAATATGTGCTCCCACTGTCAATGAAATTTGTTGAATAAGTTTATTGCTACTGGAAATGTGGAAGATGCTCCACGATCTGGTAGGCCTGCTGTGAATGATGAAATATGTTTAGATATCCAAGACAGAATCCTTAAAAGTCCAGACAAGTCATTAAGAAAACTGTCGCAACAAGTGAACTTACCATTGAGCACATATTGTGATGACGTCATAAACATTTTTTTCAAATTGACCTAGATACCAAGTGTAGTGAGACTTTATAAACACCCTATAGATGTCAAGTATTGTTCTTATCAAACTTGGGAAAGAAAGATAAGAAAATGTGAGGGATAAGTTATTTCATTAAAAAAAAGAGCAAGAAATGACTTCGCGAAAAAGAATAGATGTTTGCACTTATAAACAGGAGGACAGAATGTTAGTTGTTTGGTGGAGAGTAATAGGGAACTTTATCCAGGGTTAAGGCATACACATGCGAAGCTGCAGTAAAGCTGAATGTGAGGAAAAATAAAAATAATAAAAAAAATGGTATGTAAGAAGCTTTACGTGATAAGTGGACGACACAGACTAAACAACGTTTCGGCCCAATAGGCCTTCATCAGGAACAAACAAAAACACATACACACATCATGCCAACGATGCCACATGACCTATATTGGTGAGTCTGGGAGAAGATTAGCGGAAAGATTTTGTGAACATCTACGTGATGTCCAACAAAATACTGGTACTCCGGTGTCTTCCCACTTCAACTCCCCTGATCACAAGGGCAAAGACGACATCCGTGTCACTGGTATTGTCCTTTGTCACTCTGGCGACCGCAGCCGCTATACTTTGGAAAATCGCCTCATAGTCCAGTATGGTTCGCTGACCCCGAGAGGTATGAATGTATCACACTCATACGCATAGTTTCCTTTTGGTTGCTCCTTCCCTTTTGCATAGCCTTCTCTACTGCACATATTTGGGTTCTTTGGTCTACTTACTATGCCATGCTATTTATAGTTCTTCTCCTCTAGTCCCTTATGAGACACTTTGGTGTTCTCCTCTATACCATTTTTTTCTGTGCTCCTTACCCCTCATTTGTTTTTATTGTACCCCACTCTCAGATATCTCACTCTTACCGCCTTTTGAACACCTGTTAGTCTACTATTTGATTCTTTCTCCTTTGTGTTTGCACACTGACCCCTGTGTGAACTCTGGTTCTGTGTGCATTTGCGCACATTTCTGCACGTTTCTCTACGTTCACGACAGCCGCACTTGGTTGCTATTTCCTTTTGTTTTGACAGGATAGTTAATTTTGTTTTCTTTAACACATTTCGATTGTTTCTATTTTGGTTGTTTCGTTATTAGTTTTGTTGTTTTTTTTTTGTGTGTTCGTTCCTGATGAAGGCCTATTGGGCCGAAACGTTGTTTAGTCTGTGTCGACCACTTATCACATAAAGCTTCTTACATACCATTATTTTATTTTTTTTATTTTTCCGAAACTTTATACAGAACTTTGCAGCAGGAGGTAATCTGATCATCAGAGGTAGATCCCCATCCCGCAAGCGTTTCGGTCCTTTGGCCTCTTGACACACACGAGGTAGGCCCGCCAGGGTCACGACCCCCTCGGCGTTGACCTTTTCCTGCAGTGAACTTGAAGGCTCACACTCACAAAACAAGAACACTTCTGATCGAATCTACTGCCTATACTCGGGTACACTGTCTCAGCTTTAATCTGGCAATTTGATGTCCTCCTAGTGGTGGCAGCTGTCTAACATTGTTTGTGCTCTGCGTGACTGTCTTATATACTCATAGGGAGAACTGTCCCCTGAAACTAATTCTTTTATCAATGGCGAGACTCTGTCGGGTGGGTCAGCAACTGATAACAGGTGATAACGATATCTCGGGCTGGGAACTCCACTCATCTGAACTGTCGGTACTGCAAACGTGGGGAGTGGCTTAGGTTCGATTAGTAACGTCACTTCTTGTCGCCTTACTTTCCAGCCTTGGATTATTCATGGACTATCAATTTTCTTTTCTTGTGTTGTTCAACTGTTTGTTCTAAGGTGATGCATAGAGGTGCGTGTAGCTTTAAGAACATCACAAGGTGCGTGTAGCTTTAAGAACATCACAAGGTGTGTGTAGCTTTAAGAACATCACAAGGTGTGTGTAGCTTTAAGAACATCACAAGGTGTGTGTAGCTTTAAGAACATCACAAGGTGTGTGTAGCTTTAAGAACATCACAAGGTGCGTGTAGCTTTAAGAACATCACAAGGTGTGTGTAGCTTTAAGAACATCACAAGGTGCGTGTAGCTTTAAGAACATCACAAGGTGTGTGTAGCTTTAAGAACATCACAAGGTGCGTGTAGCTTTAAGAACATCACAAGGTGTGTGTAGCTTGAGTTGTTGACTTTCTAATTAGATCTCTCTGCCTTTTCCTGTATCGTAATTTCATCATGGATCCTGCAGTTTTCATGCTCGTGCTACCGGCTGATTGTTTTCTCTTCTGGTCGAATGAAAGACATTCAAACTTGTATGTTCATTTAACCATTGACTTCATTTTCTTCTACATAACTCGAGTCGTCAGTCGCTGGACACTGCGAGAATTGCTGAAGAGGGAATCTGAGCACCTATGGACATGTTCGGAGTGCAATGATTATGACTCGTAAACAACTTAATAACTCAATTCAGTGCTTCTACAGGTTTCATCTTTTTACTTCACTTTCCCTTCTTTTATTTGCACTATTTCTTCTGTATTTCATTTCGCACGACGTGATTTGTATATTTGTGTGGTTCAAGGACTGTCCATGTTTATTATCAGTGAAATACTGTTGGTAAAGACAGTGAATATTCTATATCGATAGCGTCCTGCAACAGCTGCTACGATGTCATCTCGGCCAATACAGAACCAGGTTTTACAAAGTAAATATCCCATTAAAATGCAGCTGCATGAAGAAATAATTGTCAGGTCGGCTCAGGATATAAGACTGTAGACTTCTACTCGGATTTAGGTATTATCGTTGTTTGTCATCATCATCATCAAGTACCGCGTCCAGAGGGGTCGGTGTTTTTTGTTTCCCCACTTTCTGTCTCTACACTTGTTTATGATTAATTCCGCTGTTGATTTCACAATAAACCATTCTTCTGTCTGGGAACATTTCTCTCTGTATCCCTCTATCTTTTTTTCCTTTTCAGGTTCTCCTGTTTTCACAAAAATAATTCAGTTGTTTTGATCGCACTGCCAGTCCCAAAAGAGATGCTTTGTTTCTGTCTCTTGTTCGCAAAAATCTTCTCTTGTTTGCAATACTCTTCTCTCGTTAGTAATAATCTTTCCTTTTTTGTAATAATCTTCTCTTGTTTGCAATAATCTTTTCTTGTTTGTAATAATCTTCTCTTGTTTGCAATAATCTTCTCTTTTGTGTAATAATCTTCTCTTGTCTGCAATAATCTTTTCTTGTTTGTAATAATATTCTCTTGTTTGTAATAATCTTTTCTTTTTGTAATAATCTTCTCGTTTTTAATAATTTTTTTCTTGTTTGTGATATCTTCTTGTTTGTAATAATATTTTCTTGTTTGTAATAATCTTTTCTTGTTTGTAATAACCTTTTTTTGTTTGTAATAATCTTTTCTTTTGTTTATAATCATGTTTTTCTTATGTTTGCGTTTGCCCCTTTCAGAATGTCCTCCTTTTGTAGCTGTCCCTGGCCTGATACTCTCAAAATTCCTCTTCGGAACCTGATTTATGTAACATCCAAGAATAGTTATGCCTACTGCTCGATCGTCCACGATTCACTTCCACATGTCAAGACTGGCTCAACATAACCACGGAGATAAATTTTGTATCAATATTTCCATTTGTCAAAAACCTGTTTGCAAAGTACCTTTTTCATTCTGTGTATTGCTCCCTATACATATATACATATGTAATGAGAAGAGAACAACTGGAATATATTGTAACAGCTGGAAAAATTGAGCGACGAAGAGATAGAGGGAAGCAAAGAGAAAAAATAACAGACAGCTTAAGAGAATGGTTTGGCAGAAGGTCAACAACAGAAATGATAAATATCTGCCGAGATCGAAAATTGTGGAGAGACATGATCACCTACGTCAGTAGGCACGGTACTTGATGATGATGATTGCTCCCTATACTAGCACTACTTTGACTGACTCCACTCTGCTCTACAGTGTCAAGTTAAAATTTGTTCCAGGTTATGTTAATTCGCTGTCCTACTTAAACACAGACAAATAAGCGGCACAAATCTGAAACATGCGCAGGGAGTCAGGCCATCATCATGTACCCTGCCGGTTGGCGTAGGCGATCATGTCCCTCCACAATCTTCTATCTACAGTGCATCGTATCAGTTCTGTTGTTGACTGTTTTCCATGCCATGACACCAAGCTATCCAGTATTTTCTCTCTTTGTCGTCCGCGATCTCTCTTTCCTTTTATTTTGCCAGTTGTCACCAAGTATTCCAATTTGTTGATTGCTTCTTTCTGATGTGTTTTAAGAGCTCCCTTTTTGTGTTGGCCTCTTTGAGAACTTCCTCATCGGTCTTTTTATCTGTCCAGGGAACTTTCAACATTCTTCTGAGAAATCCCATCTCTGTGGCCTCTAACCGTCTTTTCATTTGTTTGTCTACTGTCCATGATTCGCTTCCATAGGTCAGAATTGGTTCTATATAGCACTGATGAACTCTCTTTCTCATTTTTATTGACATAGATTTGTTGCATAAGATATTTTTCATTTTCTTAAATGCTATTTTGGCCTGAGCTATTCTGCTTTTTTTTATTTCTGTGGTGCATCTCCCATCTAATGTAATTATTGTGCCCAAGTATTTGAAACGTTGCACTTGTTTCAGATTTGTCTCGTTTATTTTTATGCTGCATGCTGGTGATGATTGTTTCTTCGATATAACCATTACTTATGTTTTCTTACTATTCAGACTGAGGCCTTTCTGTGAGTCAGGGACAAGGGCGAAATAAAAACATCATATGAAAGATGCAACGCAGGCATAATAAGCAGAATAGTCCAGACCTAGGTTGCATTTCAGAAAACGAAAAAAATCATGTGCAACATGTTTATGTCAAAAGAAATAAGAAATAGAGTTCATCGGTGCTGAAAAGATAAAAATCTGACATATGCAAGCGAATTATGGACAGTTGATAAACAAATGAAAAGACGATTAGAGGTTTCAGAGATGGGATTTCTCAGAAGAATGTTGAGAGTTCCCTGGACAGCTAAAAATACCAAATCAACGACGACATTCTCATAGAGGCCAACACAAAAAGAGAAATCATAAAATCATCAGAAAGAAACAATATACATTTTTCGGACACACCATGACAAGAACAAAATTGGAACACGTGGTTAAACTGGCAAAACTACAGGTTAAACTGACAAAATTACAGGTTAAACTGGCAAAACTACAGGTTAAACTGGCAAAACTACAGGTTAAACTGGCAAAATTACAGGTTAAACTGGCAAAATTACAGGTTAAACTGGCATAACTACAGGTTAAACTGGCATAACTACAGGTTAAACTGGCAAAATTACAGGTTAAACTGGCAAAATTACAGGTTAAACTGGCATAACTACAGATTAAACTGGCAAAATTACAGGTTAAACTGGCAAAACTACAGGTTAAACTGGCAAAATTACAGGTTAAACTGACAAAACTACAGGGTAAACTGGCAAAACTACAGGTTAAACTGGCAAAATTACAGGTTAAACTGGCAAAATTACAGGTTAAACTGGCAAAATTACAGGTTAAACTGGCATAACTACAGGTTAAACTGGCAAAATTACAGGTTAAACTGGCAAAATTACAGGTTAAACTGGCAAAATTACAGGTTAAACTGGCAAAATTACAGGTTAAACTGGCATAACTACAGGTTAAACTGGCAAAACTACAGGTTAAACTGGCAAAATTACAGGTTAAACTGGCAAAATTACAGGTTAAAAACAAAAAAATATCGTGAACGACAAAGAGAGCATAGACTCATAGCTTGGTATCATTACATGGAAAACAGTCAACAACATAATTTTTAAGATGTACTGTGCATAGAGAATTGTATAAGGATATAATCGTTTACGCCAACCGGTATGGTACATGATGATGATGATTTTAACACTGGCCCATATACATCAACAGTTCTTGTTTGGGGAGGGTTGGGAAAGGGGGGGTCTTTGCTGCGAGCATTATTTCAGTATTTTTTTTCTGTTCGAGGAAAATAAATAGATGAAATAAAATGTCGATAAACGTGTTGGCAAACGATGAAGTTTTAAAACAACTAAAAATAAAAAGAGAACTACTAAATACAATTCAGACAAGACAAATGAAATTTATTTTTAGAGCACGTTAAAAGACATAACAGCCTAGTAAAAGTAATATTGGAAGGGAAAATACAAGGTAAAAGAGGCAGAGGCAGATCAAGATTAACATGGACGAGTAATATTAATATGGACAAGTCAATCTATGACAACCTACACCATCAGAGCAAAAAACAGAGTGGGATGGCTCTCCATGGTAGCCAACCTTCGTTGCGGAGATGGCACTCGATGATGATGATGATGAAACTTGTTGGCAGTAAGTAGATGAAATTATGTGTCGGTGAAACTGTCAACAGAATCATAAATTCAATGAAATAAGGTGCCTGGATATCGTTTAGAATAAAAGTAAAACAGCGGGTCAAACAATATCTTGGGGAAACTGTAGATATAATATAAGTATGTAGGGGAAACAATAATAAGCCACAAAGATCTGATGGTAAGACATACCTTAGATAATGAAAACGTGCAATGAAAAAATTAAAAGATTTAAACATTTTTAAAAATTGACGAGTAAACACCATTCTACAGAGGAAAGTAAAATACTACGTCACGTCAAAAAAACAGCGGATAAGGAAAGAACAATAGTGGATGGCATGGTTACTAGGCGACGCTTCACAGACAGACCAAGAAGAAGGTGGTTTCATGACCTTGAATATAACAACAGAAGGTGTGAGTGATCTGGCTAGCGACAGAGATTCCTTCAGACGGGCTGTGGTGAATGTAACGTTCTGTGGGTGATCTGGCTAGCGACAGAGATTCCTTCAGACGGGCTGTGGTGAATATAACGTTCTGTGGGAGATCTGGCTAGCGGTAGAGATTCCTTCAGACGGGCTGTGGTGAATATAACGTTCTGTGGGAGATCTGGCTAGCGGTAGAGATTCCTTCAGACGGGCTGTGGTGAATATAACGTTCTGTGGGAGATCTGGCTAGCGACAGAGATTCCTTCAGACAGGCTGTGGTGAATGTAACGTTCTGTAACATACATGCGACCTGATAATGGTGAGATGAAATAACTTGCCAGAAAAGCCTGTCTTTTTAAGACAGAACACAGAGATTGCGAAAGATGATCACTGCCGAACGGAGATTGAATCTACAGAATTGAATTATGTCTTTACTTAGAACGAGAATGTCAATAAAACAAAAAATAAACTAGGAAAAAATTATTGGCGTTCAAGATTAAGATCACCGTTCTGTAATGTGTGGCAGGAACATAAAAATACAGTTTTGAAAATTCAGTGCGAAAGCGAGACATTGTAAACATCGTGGAAACTAATTTCTGTGCGGGATTAATCCAAAACATGCCCGGGGTTATATTACAGTTCTAATTTGGAATGATAATCAAAGTTAGCTTTGTGAAACATAATAATCATCCAAATGGGAAATAATTCGTCTTTTGTTTAAAGGGGAGACTTATCGTAAATATAGCTCCTCCGTGTTTATGTTACTGAAATGTAACAATTTGTTTACGCTCATCGATTTGTTTCAGGTTTTGTTTCTACTTCAGCGGCACTGTTATGTCCACGTCAAAAGGAAGGAATGTACAGATAAATCGATAGCATAACGGTTATTAATATGGCTTATTTTTACATACGGCACAACATATCATTATTTCGTGCTAAAATAGCCATTTATACCCACATTTATTGCCACATTATCTTGAACAACTTTGTTGATGAAGTAAGCATTTACAGCTTTGCGGATTTCACAGGAGCAGCAAAGTTATTTACTTTCATGATAAACCAAAGTAGTATTCCAGAGAATTAAAGAAAGACGGTGTGCAACAAGTCTAGGACAACAGAAGGGCGACAGAGAACTCATCGGTGCTAAGTAGAGCCAATTCAGACTTATAGAAGCAAATCGTGGACAGTAGACAAATAAATGAAAAGAGGATTAGAGGCCACACTGAGGTGGGACTTCTCAGAAGGATGTTGATTTTCATGGACAGCTAAAAAAGACCAACGAGGGCATTCTCAAAGAGGTCAACACACAAAGGGAGCACCGAAAGTTCATTGGAAATGAAAATATCGACATTTTTCGCGAACACCATAATAAAAGAAAATTGTGAATACAAGGTTTCAACTGGCAATATACAGAGAACGAGTGACCGCGGACGACAAAGAAAGAAGATGCGAGATAACGTGGTGCCGTGGCACAGCAAAAAATTAACAACAGAATTGATACAACGCACTGTGGACACATAATATTGGATAAACATAAAGGCCTACGATTACCGATAAAGCGCAGGAGGCAATCTGATCATCAGACGGGGATCCCCCGTCAAGCAAGTCGTTCTGCTCTTTAGCTTCTTGACACTCTAGGGGAGGTGGGCCCGCCTGGGTCATGACTCCCAGGCGTGGAGCTCCTGCTGCATTGATCAATATGTATTACAATATCATCAACATGTGCCATACCGGTTGGCGTAGGCGATCATGTCCTTCAACAATCTTCTTTCTACAGTGCATCGTATCAGTTCTGTTGTTGACTGCATTCCCTGTCATGGCACCAAGCCATCCAGTATTTCTCTCTTTGTCGTCCGCGATCTCTCTTTCCTTCTATTTTGCCTGTTGTAACCAAGTATTCCAACTTTCCTCTTCTACAATATATTCGCTATAAAATAACTAGATTTATTCTGAGTACCAATTCTGGTCAAATCTACTATCTATACACGGTTACCTACAATTGTCTTAGCTTTAACCAAGTACATTGATGTCCTCTTTGTGGCGACAGCAGTCTGAAATAGCTTGTATTTCGCGACGTTCTTTATATACACTCACAAACACGCTGCTTTTGTCATTAAGTAACTAGGCGCGGATGGGAACTGATAATAGGTGATAACGATAAGTCTGGCTGAGAACTCTACTCCTATAAAGCTCAAGATTGGTCACACAACCTTGCGCACGTGAGGACAAGATTTCCTCCCCCCCCCCACCCCCACCCCACCCCCATCCCAGACTGCATCCCATCAGCAATAACACGATAACCACTGAGACACTCATAAACTAGACACCACTTCGTAAACTGAATAGCTGGAACTGTATAGCCAACCTACATAAAATATGCAAGACAATACAAGACATTAAAGACACAACTTTGCTGTTATCAAAATTGGAGAACTAAGATAGAAATGCGCGTGTATCACACACGTCAACGTCATTTATTTAAATCGAGCTCTTGAGCGACTCATTCTATAGCAGTTTGCGAGAGAGATAACTGGTTAATCAAAATCAATTCGTGTTTGACTAACGGAACGGGATGTCTTCATGAATGCAAGTTCGATTCCCTGACGACTGTCTATTGCTGTATCTGCTGTCAGCTGTTCTACGTGTGAGTGTGTGTGTGTGTCCCCTCAACACTTGTGCAGCACCCGTGTACCCGCCCCAGTTTATTGATTTGTGTTGCGTCTGGCCTTGCCGCTTCCCGTTAATTATTTACTGGTTTCACGTTGAAAGGTACAGATGCATCTCAATCAAAATGGGTATCGGAATAGCGGAGAACTTAACAGCAAGAGCTGGGGCCACTGATAGTGTGGGTAGCTGCTTCATCCTTGTGCTCGGCTAGTGTACCTGGCTACACACGAACATTTCAGAACAGAGCAGTATAAACATAGCACCGGCGAGGATCTATGAAGATTCAGAAAGTTGGTTGTATTTATAATTATTAAAATGTTGGTATCAGTTTTCTTGGTTTCATGTTTTTTCCCGGGCAGTGGCATACACCTTTCCATGTCCAGACGTCGGTGGTTCTTTTTGTGTGGAGCGGGTGGCCGAGTGGATTAAACGCAAGCCAACAGTGCGGTAGGGATAATCAAAACGTTTATAATTGCTACATGAGCTGGTATAACTGGTACACGGCAGGGCTACTACGCTGCTGCAGCACGCAGCCAGAGTGCCCCAATTCCTGAAGGACCTCCTGTCCCCTGGCGTTTCTCCAGACATTCTCATAATGGAATAAAGACCATGACAGTTTCCTTGTATGGATCCCTCTACCCACGTGCTTGAAGCATCGACTGCTAGGTGGTTAGCGTGCTCGTCACTGTCCAGTAGGGTTCGGGCTCAATTTCCAGATGTGACAAATGTTTTATTTTTATTTTTGTTCGGACAGACACTGATTAGGAGTACACCCAGCTTCTGAAAGAAGATACACGAGACTTTTTTGGAAAAAAACATAGCGGCCTGGCGTGATATCGACCACGACACCTACACATGTTTTGCTTTTAAGTGAAAAATAAGGACAATAACGCCATATTCCTTATACACGGTAACAATTACTTACTATGAGTTTAAATAAGACCTACGTGTTTTCTTCCTTCTCTGATAGGACTAACCTTTCAATTATCATAGAATTAGGAGATGCTATAGAAGCAACTCTGAAAGAGGCCAAAGGAAAAAGAGAGCTAATTTCCAATATTAGGAAGAAACAATCATCATTTTTGGGCCATGTAATGAGAAGGGAACAGCTGGAATATATTGTAACAGCTGGGAAAATTGAGGGACGAAGAGATAGCGGGATGCAAATCTTAAAGATATCAGACAGCTTAAGAGAATGAGTTGGCAGAAGGTCAACAACAGAAATGATAAATAACTGTCGAGATCGAAAGTTAAGAGAGACATGATCACCTACTACAGCAGACTTGTACTTGATGATGATGATAGAAGCAACGTGATAGTGTCTCACTAGATTCAAGCAGCCCAAATTTAGACTTGACGCGAGCACTTGAACCTCAACATTACAATGACCTCTGAACTATGAACTGCGAAGGAGGAACAAAGAAGTTCAGACAAACGTATTTGCTGAAACAAACAAGCAAAAAACTGACCAATTGTAAATGGCGTACCAAATATGCAGAACCATCATTATATAAATGAATGTCAGCCATTGGCTTATGGAAGAAATAATAAGTGAGGAAGTCAATACGGAGCTTTGTTGAGGGCCCTCATTAAAGGAAACAGAAGGAGAATTTAACTCTTGGAGGTCGTCAGTTGCGATTACAAGTTTAAAATAGTTAAGGATCGGAACATCAAATCAGGAAGTTAAAAACGGAGTACATAGAATAAATATATGTTGGGGGGTGGAGGGAGGGAGGGAGGCAAAACTAGACCAATCTGTTCTGTTCATGGAATCAGTATCCCTGCAGTCGAGAATTACCCATATCCGCTCCACTCATGTAACTGCTCCTGCCAGAGCGCGATGGCAAATTCTGTTGGACAAGGTCGACTACCGTGCAGGCCTTACCTAGCATAGGCGACGATTCCAAACGACTTCCATCGAATAGAGAGTGTACAGTCACTTTCTTACTCCAGTTTCCTCGAAAACACACATTTAAAACGCACATCTAAAGCACACATTTAAAACGCACATTTAAAGCGCACATTTAGAACACACATTTAAAACACACATTTAAAACACACATTTAAAACACACATTTAAAACACACAAAACAACCGAAACGATTTAAGCGTCTGCTGTTAGTCTCTGCAAAAACAGAACGACATGCATCCATTTTGATTTTGCCTTGTCAGTGACGGCCGTTAGCAGGGTCTAATTCCGGTGCGAGACCCATTAACACCCATCATCAACACCCATCACCAACACCCATCATCAACACTCTTCATCAACAGCCATCACCAACACCCATCATCAACACTCTTCATCAACACCCATCACCAACACCCATCACCAACACCCATCACCAACACCCATCACCAACACCCATCATCAACACCCATCACCAACACCCATCATCAACACCCATCATCAACACTCTTCATCAACACCCATCACCAACACCCATCACCAACACCCATCATCAACACCATCACCACACCCATTATAGCTTTGGTGTGGGGAAACACTGGCCTTAACTGCTAAACACTGAAGCTGGGCAGAGAATGATTGACACTTGAGAGAGTTAAGGTACAGAATAAAGGCTTTAGTATCAACAGAAAAATGACAGAAGTGATGGCTAAAACAAAGAAAATGGCATCGCCTAACTGCACAGTTAAATTAAATGGAAAAGTGTTAAAACAGGTCAATGAATTTAACACCAAGTAACCATGTTAACAATGTATGGTAGATGAACTATAGAGGTGAGGTGTAGAATAGTTCAGATGGTAGATGTATAACAGGGGTGTGGTGTAGAATAGTTCAGATGGTAGATGAACTATAGAGGTGAGGTGTAGAATAGTTCAGATGGTAGATGTACTATAGAGGTGAGGTGTAGAATAGTTCAGATGGTAGATGTACTATAGAGGTGTGGTGTAGAATAGTTCAGATGGTAGATGTACTATAGAGGTGAGGTGTAGAATAGTTCAGATGGTAGATGTATAACAGGGGTGTGGTGTAGAATAGTTCAGATGGTAGATGAACTATAGAGGTGAGGTGTAGAATAGTTCAGATGGTAGATGTACTATAGAGGTGAGGTGTAGAATAGTTTCAGATGGTAGATGTACTATAGAGGTGTGGTGTAGAATAGTTCAGATGGTAGATGTACTATAGAGGTGAGGTGTAGAATAGTTCAGATGGTAGATGTACTATAGAGGTGTGGTGTAGAATAGTTCAGATGGTAGATGTACTATAGAGGTGTGGTGTAGAATAGATCAGATGGTAGATGTACTATAGAGGTGAGGTGTAGAATAGTTCAGATGGTAGATGTACTATAGAGGTGTGGTGTAGAATAGTTCAGATGGTAGATGTACTATAGAGGTGAGGTGTAGAATAGTTCAGATGGTAGATGTACTATAGAGGCGAGGTGTAGAATAGTTCAGACGGTAGATGTACTATAGAGGTGTGGTGTAGAGTAGTTCAGATGGTAGATGTACTATAGAGGTGTGGTGTAGAATAGTTCAGATGGTAGATGTACTATAGAGGTGTGGTGTAGAATAGTTCAGATGGTAGATGTACTATAGAGGTGTGGTGTAGAATAGATCAGATGGTAGATGTACTATAGTGGTGTGGTGTAGAATAGTTCAGATGGTAGATGTACTATAGAGGTGAGGTGTAGAATAGTTCAGATGGTAGATGTACTATAGAGGTGTGGTGTAGAATAGTTCAGATGGTAGATGTACTATAGAGGTGTAGTGTAGAATAGTTCAGATGGTAGATGTACTATAGAGGTGTGGTGTAGAATAGATCAGATGGTAGATGTACTATAGAGGTGAGGTGTAGAATAGTTCAGATGGTAGATGTACTATAGTGGTGTGGTGTAGAATAGCTCAGATGGTAGATGTATAACAGGGATGTGGTGTAGAATAGTTCAGATGGTATATGGACTATAGACGCGAGGTGTAGAATAGTGTGTCAGTGTTAGTCATGCCTCGTATCGCTGTGTGCATGTCTGTGTTAGTCACATCTCACATCTTTGTGTGTGCATGTCTGTGTTAGTCACATCTCACATCTTTGTGTGTGCATGTCTGTGTTAGTCACATCTCACATCTTTGTGTGTGCATGTCTGTGTTAGTCACATCTCATATCTTTGTGTGTGCATGTCTGTGTTAGTCACATCTCATATCTTTGTGTGTGCATGTCTGTGTTAGTCACATCTCACATCTTTGTGTGTGCATGTCTGTGTTAGTCACATCTCACATCTTTGTGCGTGCGTGTCTGTGTTAGTCACATCTCACATCTTTGTGTGTGCATGTCTGTGTTAGTCACCTCTAGTGACTCGGGCAGATGTAGCTCGTAAACCTGGGAGGGCCGACCATCTAAGGGCAGAATCCCCCTACAGAAAAGACAATCTGCTGCCTTGCAGGAAGATTGGGGACAATCAAAGGATAGGGAAAGCAAACCCGAATAAAATGCTGGCTGAAATCGGATGCACTGGGCCACTGGCGCAGAACACAGTGCAACGTTTTAACGGGTGTTCAATCAGAGTGGATCTGGCGAACTCTACTTGTGATGTTCTGTCTGTGGGGACGATCAACACACTTAGCCTGACAGCTGACTTCATGTGAGAGTCTGGAATCCTTACTCTGATTGAGTCCTGATCGCAGAGAGAGAGAGAGAGAGAGAGAGAGAGAGAATAGTTCAGATGGTAGATGAACTATAGAGGTGAGGTGTAGAATAGTTCAGATGGTAGATGAACTATAGGGGTGTGGTGTAGAATATTTCAGATGGTAGATGTACAACAGAGGTGTGGTGTAGAATAGTTCAGATGGTAGATGAACTATAGAGGTGAGGTTTAGAATAGTTCAAATGGTATATGTACTATAAAGGTGTGGTGTAGAATAGTTCAGATGGTAGATGTATAACAGAGGTGATGTATAGAATAGTTCAGATGGTAAATGTACTATAGAGGTGTGGTGTAGAATAGTTCAGATGGTAGATGTACTATAGAGGTGTGGTGTAGAATAGTTCAGATGGTAGATGTACAACAGAGGTGAGGTATAGAATAGTTCAGATGGTAAATGTACAACAGAGGTGAGGTATAGAATAGTTCAGATGGTAGATATACAACAGAGGTGAGGTATAGAATAGTTCAGATGGTAAATGTACAACAGAGGTGTGGTGTAGAATAGTCAACAGAGGTGTGGTGTAGAATAGTTCAGATGGTAAATGTACAACAGAGGTGTGGTGTAGAATAGTCAACAGAGGTGAGGTATAGAATAGTTCAGATGGTAAATGTACAACAGAGGTGTGGTGTAGAATAGTCAACAGAGGTGTGGTGTAGAATAGTCAACAGAGGTGTGGTGTAGAATAGTTCAGGTTGTAAATGCACAACAAAGGTGAGGTGTAGAATAGTTCAGGTTGTAAATGCACAACAAAGGTGAGGTGCAGAATAGCCCAGGTAAAGGCGGCTTTTCAAACAATGAGGTCATTATGGAATCCAATTTTGTCAATGAAAATAAAACAATAAAAAACGTGTTGTAAAAGAAGCCTATGTCGACAGAAGTTAGACAGAGAAACTTCAGCGGTGCTATAGACAGCAAATTCTGACTTTTGGAAGTGAATCACGGGCAGTATATAAAAAAATGAACAGACTATTAAGACCACAGAGATAGAATTTCATAGAAGAATGTTGAGAGTTCCTTGGACAAAACAAAACCAACGAGAGCATTCTCAAAGAGGACAACAGAAAAAGGGAGCCCTTAAAAAATCTTCAAAAGAAACAATCGACATTTTTCGGACACATGACAACAGAAAAAGTTGGAACAGCCGTAACAACTGGCAAAATACAAGGAAAGAAAGATCGCAGACGACAAAGATAGAAGATGCTGGATAGCTTTGTGTTAACCAAGGGAGCCGCGATTGCTCAGTGGTTAGTGAACTGGACTACAACGGACAAGAGGTAGGGTTCGATCCCAACAGACGGCTTCCGGGTTCACCCAGCCTTAAATGGGTACCGGATTTTTTTTCTGGGAAAGTAAAGCGGCACGGGCGTAATACCGACCACATTACCCCAAAAATCATATACCGAAGTTCTGAAAAAATTATAGTCACTAACACCATATTCCCTATACGCCACTTGGCGTGACGGGGTACTTTACTTTTTTTTTTTTTTTGTTAACCGGTATGGCACATGATGATGATGAGCCTGTGGAATATGTTATTCTAAGCACGTATTACTGATATGTTTATAATTCACTCGGGCTGTTTATATCTCCGTGAACTCTGCAAACGATGCACTCAATTTTGATTACAGGTCGACAGGTGAGCCTGTAGATTCAAGATAAGACACACTCAGTTTTCTACGTAAACGAGACGGCGTAACAATCAGTTACCCCTGTTAGGACGATTCCAATATTCATCTTCTCTCGTTAGTTATATAATCGACAGGTACAAGGGGCATCAAAAAGAGGCACACATGGGGGACGGCGGTATAAGCAGCTGCAGACATCGCCTTTTTTTCTCCTTTCATTTAAAGTGATAATAATAGGTCAGAACTAGCAGCTGTTACAATATGACAAGGAAAAAAATCTACCCCAAACGTTACAACTTGTTACAATAAAAATATGAGAGTACGTCTGAAGTCGGAGATTATCTACCTGTATGGTGGGGAACACCTCAGCGCAAGGCTGCAGGTGTGTAAAACAGGAAAAGTGATATTCATGCAAGATTTAGTCCCTTGGGACTTCACTGGAGATATAAAGTGATATTCATGCAACATTTAGTCCCTTGGGACTCTTCACTGGAGATATAAAGTGATATTCATGCAACATTTAGTCCCTTGGGACTTCACTGGAGATATAAAGTGATATTCATGCAACATTTAGTCCCCTGGGACTTCACTGGAGATATAAAGTGATATTCATGCAACATTTAGTCCCCTGGGACTTCACTGGAGATATAAAGTGATATTCATTCAAGATTTAGTCCCTTGGGACTTCACTGGAGAAATAAAGTGACATTCATGCAACATTTAGTCGCTTGGGACTTCACTGGAGATATAAAGTGATATTCATTCAAGATTTAGTCCCTTGGGACTTCACTGGAGATATAAAGTGATATTCATGCAACATTTAGTCGCTTGGGACATCACTGGAGATATGAAGCTGGCGAACGCAAAGAAACAAACAAACAAACAAACAAACAAAAGAAAGAGATGACAAAAAGTGATTGGCTGGTGGCTGTGTGTCGTTTCACACTAAGGTCGACGAAGGTCACATTTCAGACAGAATTAATCATTGTTTTTTTTTTCTTCTCAGAGATGATATTTTGAAGACAAGAAAACCGCAATGCTGCGTGTCGACAGCACTAAACCAACGGTCTTTCTTCGCAGTCCTTCAGTTAAAACAGCAAGAGATTCCCCAAGATAAATATATTTGTATACTTTCTTTGTAATCATGAAGCTTATTTGATCACGTTGGCTGTTTGTTTTTTGCGCTCGCCAGTTCTCACCTCCAGTGAAGTCCCTAGAGACTAGGAACTGAATTTGCGTGTTAATCCGTTTTTCCCTTGCAGCCTTGTACACAGGGATCCCTCGCCGCACAGGCAGATAACTCGGCCTTCTGAGCTATTCATATGTTTTCCGTGGATGAAGAATTGACGTTTCAAGCCGGACCTGGATGATAAGATCTCTGGTGGTCGCCGCAGAGAGAAATCACAAATAAAAATTCCAACTGGTGCAGCCGGGATTTGAACTCACAACCTCTCTATCTCGAGACCGGCGTTTTGTCTCGAGACCAACCAGTCCCCATTTTGGCTATAAATCACGCAAACATTAACTTCAAATATTAATAAACCTGTTTACTATAAAGTAATCTTCTATAAATTGCTGCTATAAAGTGGTCAGTTCTATTTTAACGCGGTCCACCTAATAATGTCTATTCATCGACACTAACCTATTTTCAATGTTTTCTAATAATTTTTCATCACTAATCTAATGAAATGGTTCACAAACTTGGTCAAAATGGAACCAAGCGGCATAGATAAGTAGATTTACTTAACAATTTTTGCCCTGACAGCAGGTAATTTGGCTTGCCATTTTCGACTTTAAATTGCCAAGGGTTCATTAACGTGCGCGAGTGCACACGGGACTCCAGTTTTGGGCCGTTTTCCTAGAGGGCTAGAGATCGGGGAATGGCAAAACCACGAAGAAACCTCGGATTCGATTCTTGCAAAATTCATGTCTTATTATTCTATAATAAGAAGATTATAATATATAATAAGATAGATTAATAATAAGAAGATTGTAATACATAATAAGATAGATTAATAAGAAGAAGAAGACGAATATGAAGAGTAAGAAGACAGATTAATAATAAGAAAAATAAAGCAGACTAATGGCAGTAGTAATAAGAATAAGATAGAATAAGAATAAGATAGAATAAGAATAAGATAGAATAAGAAGAAGATAGAATAAGAAGAAGATAGAATAAGAATAAGATAGAATAAGAAGAAGATAGAATAAGAATAAGATAGAATAAGAAGAAGATAGAATAAGAAAGAAGAAGAAGTAAAGGTACCCTCCACTGCCTTGCTAGTCGTAATGGGTATATGGTGTTAGTGACCATGTTTTTCTATGACCACGGCACATTTTTGGGTGATGATGTCGGTATCACGCCAAGAAGGTATCTGGAACAAGTGAAATAACTCTTCTATACATTTCTATTGCAACATGGAGACACAAAACATTCAATTATATACAGGATTCAGCTTTTTGAAAACGGCGTAAATGAACGCGTATTGCGTATAGAACGGTTTTACAACTTTATGTTGACATTAATTTGGTGGGCGCCGCGACATTCATCCCCATCAGGATTATTTATTTTGTTGTTGCGCATTTTAGAGTGCGCGTTTGGTGAAAATACTTCATGAAAATCGATGACTGCATTGGGGATTTACAACACGACACGATGCATGGATAGAAGGCTTATGTTCATATTTTGTTGTCAGGACTGGTTGGCCTCGTGGCAAGACACTGGTCTCGAGACATAGAGGTTGTGAGTTCAAATTGTGTAATTCTTGGGTTAAATACAAAAATACAAATTTTCAACTCAAATGTTAAGGCGGTCTTATTATATGGCTGTGAAACATGGAGAACAAGAAAATTGACAATCACAAAGATACAGACTTTCATTAATGGATGCTTACGCAGAATAAAAGGATGGAAATGGCAGGACAAAATCACTAACATAGAATTATGGAAATGTACCGGTCAAATACCAGTGGATAAAGAGATACAGCGAAGACGATGGCGCTGGATAGGACACACACTACGGAAGCCAACTGAGAGTATTACACAACAGGCCCTTTTTGGAATCCCCAGGGGAAAAGACAAAGAGGAAGAACAAGGAATTCTTGGAGAAGAAAGATGGAAGCAGAGATGAAGATGATGGGGAAGACATGGAATGATCTTAAAAGAATGGCAAAAGACAGAACGACTTGGAAAGTGTTTGTTGAAGACCTGTGCTCCACTGGGAGCTAAAAAAGGTAGAAGAAGAATTCTTGAAGGACCATATGCAGTCAGACATTTGTGTTCTGATGCATATTGCCCATGACTGAATACTAAAGCAATCGAAAGCGATCCACTACTCAGAGCAGACCAATATGGCAGCCTATCATTCCCAACAGATGACACAAAGTGTGCTCGCCAATAGTTCCAGTAGCTAGCTAGTTACACACACGACTACTCCACCGACTGCTTGTTACCACCGCACCACCTAACCGTAGTATGGTATATGGTTAATAGGTGGTTACGTGGTTACTTCAACCCGTCGATTATTGAAAAACACAAAATGCTATTCAAAAAGAAACGAAACATTGTATAAAATAAATTACAATAAAATGGAGGGGAAGGCGACCTACTCAAGAATGTGGTAGAGAAACAAACTCTGGTGAAACAAAAGCAAACATTGTCGCAACTGCTGTGACCTGACATTTCAATCTCCCTGTTGGTATTCACCGGTAATAGCCTGCGTCACAACAGGCTGGCTAATAGAAGATTAGGATCGCCGTGTTCCCTGTAGTGAGGCTCTTACTGATGTAGAAGACCTAGTATTGAGCCTGCGTCACAACAGGCTGGCTAATAGAAGATTAGGACCGCCGTGTTCCCTGTAGTGAGGCGCTTACTGATGAAGAAGACCTAGTATTGAGTCTGCGTCACAGCAGGCTGGCTAATAGAAGATTAGGATCGCCGTGTTCCCTGTAGTGAGGTGCTTACTGATGAAGAAGACCTAGTATTGAGTCTGCGTCACAGCTGGCTGGCTAATAGAAGATTAGGATCGCCGTGTTCCCTGTAGTGAGGCTCTTACTGATGTAGAAGACCTAGTATTGAGCCTGCGTCACAACAGGCTGGCTAATAGAAGATTAGGATCGCCGTGTTCCCTGTAGTGAGGCGCTTACTGATGAAGAAGACCTAGTATTGAGTCTGCGTCACAGCAGGCTGGCTAATAGAAGATTAGGATCGCCGTGTTCCCTGTAGTGAGGCGCTTACTGATGAAGAAGACCTAGTATTGAGCCTGCGCCACAACAGGCTGGCTAATAGAAGATTAGGATCGCCGTGTTCCCTGTAGTGGTGGTTCTTGCAGATATAGAAGATCTATTATTGCAGTACCACTAGACAGGACAAGTCACGCAGGATGTATCACAGAAGCTACGATCCCCGTGTTCCCTGTAGTGGTGGCTCTTGCAGATATAGAAGATCTATTATTGCAGCACCTCTATACAGATGACGTCACACTATTTTCCAGCAATAGCCTGGAACCAGACGAACTCCAACTTCTCCAGTAAACCCGCGAACGTCAAGAAAGCCAATACCACCCGCCACACTCGGTGAGTCAAATAGCGTCTACTCGTATCAACTTGTGACATTACAACAACTACAACAACAACAATTACCGGCCGAGAAAATATGACTAAGCCTCGGGTTTTGGCTGTGTCCGAGAACAAAATAATTGGGCTGTATTAATTTAGAGTCTGAAAAAAACATTGCACAAATAAACAAAGATCACAAGATTGCGACAACAGAGATTACTCATCGATTCCTCCTCCAAACTTAGAACCAAAGAGCAAATTAATAAGGGAAGTAAGTAGAGGGAGAAAGTAACCGAGGAGGTGCTCTTTGTTTTGAACGTCCAGTAATGGTCAATTCGTGCTTCCTAACGTCTGCGGCCATGTAGGACTGGGTTTACGGTGTCACCTCACGCTCAAAGGAATTCCGGTTGAATTCTCACGTGGAAAAATCTCATCCAATAAAGCTGTTTCTATTTCTTCCAAGTTTAGATTGTTAAAATGAATACATAAATATATAAAAAATGCGGCATTTGTTTGTGTTCGTCAGCTTTATCATCATCATCATCAAGTACCGGGCCTACTGGCGTAAGTGATCATGTCTCTCCACAACTTTCGATCTCGGCAGCTATTTATCATTTCTGTTCTTGACCTTTTGCCAAGCCATTCCCTTAAGCTGTCTGTTATTTTTTCTCTTTGCTTCCCTCTATCTCTTCGTCCCTCAATTTTTCCGGTTGTTACAATAGATTCCAGTTGCTCTCTTCTCATTACATGGCCAAAAAATGATGATTGATTCTTCCTAATATTGGAAGTTAGCTCTCTTTTTGCTTTTACCTCACTCAGAGCATCTTCATTACTCTTCTTAGCTGTCCATGGTACTCTCAACATTCTTCTGTAAAACCACATTTCTACACACTCCAATGATTTTCTTGTCTGTTGTCCTATTGTCCATGATTCGCATCCATATGTTAAGACTGGCTATACATAACATTTAAGAACTCTTTTTCTTGTTTCTATTGTCAAAAATGGATTGCATTGTATCTTCCTCATTTTTTGGAAAGCTGCTTTTGCCTGAGCCATTCTGCATCTCACCTCTTTTGTACATTTTCCGTCTGAGGTTAACAAAGTTCCCAAATATTTAAATTCATTTACCTGTTTTAATATTGTTCCACTTGTCTTTATTCTACACTGAGGTGATGCCTTTTTCTTTGTTGTTACCATTACCTCTGTCTTTTTGCTATTAAGGCTGAGTCCTTTATTTGTGCTTTCTTTCACTATAATGTCCAACATTTCTTGTAACTCATTTTCACTCTTAGTGATTAAGAATATATCATCAGCATACCTTAGATTATTTATATTATGACCTCTAATTGTTATTCCAGGCATGTCCCTTATGAATCTTAAAATAATCTCACTATAAATATTAAACAGATCTGGTGACAGCACACAACCTTGTCTAACACCCTGTTTTATTTGTTGAAACATTCCCAATTGGTTTCCAGTTCTTATGGCCGCTATTTGTTGCCAGTACATGTTTTTTATTATTCTTAGATCTTTGCTGTCTACGTTTATGCTTTCTAAAATTGTGATTATTTCTTGGTGCTTTACTTTGTCAAATGCCTTGGTGTAATCTATGAAACATAGGTATAGATCTGTTTTCACCTCTATGGCTCTTTCTACTATAGATCTTATGATATAAATGGCATTGCTTGTTCCTTTATCTCTAACAAAACCACACTGTTCATCGCTAATTTCTGTTGTGATTTTGTTTCGCACTCTTCGCATCATGATTCTTAGTAATATCTTAGTCACATGACTCATAAGGCTTATTGTGCGATGATCATCGCATTCAATCGCACCCGATTTCTTTGGTAGGTCTATGAATATTGATTTCAGCATATTGTCTGGTATTTATACGCTGTTTTAGATATCATTAACTATTTTTGTTATTATTTCTATTCCAAAATCTCCCATGGCTTCAATCTCTTCTTTAGTTATATTATCTGGTCCAGGAGCTTTGCCTGCTTTCATATTGCGCGTCTTCCACTTCTTCTCTGAGTATTTCTGGTTCTTCTCCATTATCCTTAATATTTACTTCCGTTCGTTCATCATTATAAAGATCTTTATTGTATTCTGTCCATCGTTCCCTTATGTTTTCTTGGTCAATCAACAGTTCCCCTTCCTTTGATCTTAGACATCCATTTTTTATTGCGTTTTTCTTCCTGTCAATTTGTGTGTATATATTTTTAACATCTCCTTTTTGTTTCATTTCAATCTCTTTGCATCTCTCTTTTAGCCATGCTTCTTTTGCTTCATTGCATTTTACTACAACTTCTTTATTTAATGTCTTATACTTATCTTTATTTTCTTTACTTCTTCTTCTTGTATTCATTAGCTGCAAAATGTCATCTGTCATCCATTTATTTCTTGAATTTGTCCTCACTGGTGGTATGAACTCTTTTGATGTTTGTTGCATCGATTCTTTTAGCATTTCCCACTGTTCATGAATGCTTTGTATCTTCTCTATTGCATTGTACCGGTTCTGAATTGTGATTTTATATTTGTCTATATATGATATATTTATATATATATCTGTATATTTGTGGATCCACAGATCATCTTCATTGTTTAGTTAGTCCACAGAAACACGGGACCTCATGTTTTTTGACAACTTTATACCTGAAGTTAATTCCCGAGGGACTGAATTTTGCATGAGCATCACTTTTTAAATATCTTCTCTACACACTGGCAGCTGTGTGGTCATTTGTTTCTCGCCAATCAGGTAGATATTCTTCGACTTCAGAGGTACTCTTATATCTTTATCGTCGAGAATTTTACCGTTTTTTGGAGATTTTTACTATTAATTTTGTCTCGACAGCTGCAATTTTTTTTAGCTCACTTCTTTTAGGTTTCCAACTGTCAAGGGCTTTTAACGTGCGCAGAATACACACGGGACCTCATGTTTTTTGCCGTTTTCCGAGAGGGCAAGACGTCGGATCACACTACCCAGAGAGGGCTAGACATCAGATCTCACTACCCAGAGAGGGCTTGACATCGGATCTTACTACCCAGAGAGGAATAGACATCGGATCTCACTACCCAGAGAGGACTAGACATCGGATCTCACTACCCAGAGACCAGGAAAAGGTAAAGCCACGGATCCTATTATATATTTTTTTTCATTTTTCCATCTTTAGTGGCGGGAATCAAACCTGGGACCTTAATGTCTAAATGCCAACGTCTTACTTCTAGACCATTCAGCCCCCCAACCCAAACCAGCGAAAGTCAATCGAAGAAGGCTGTGTGTTTCTATAACAGGAAACAATGCAACTAAAACACACACACACACACACGCACGCACGCACACACGCACGCACACACACACACACACACATTTATGCTTTAATTTAAAATATGATATGAAGTTAGTTTCTGAAAGAAGAGGAGCAATAAGGGAGGAACGGAATTCGTGATCTGTGCTGAGACGTTCCAACGGAATCAACAAAAGATAAAAGTACTAACAGATACCAATGACGCCAGTCTCTGATCAGATGATCTGTGGACTAACTAAACAATGGAGATAATCTGTGGACTAACTAAACAATGGAGATGATCTGTGGACTAACTAAACAATGGAGATAATCTGTGGACTAACTAAACAATGAAGATGATTTGTAGACTAACTGAACAATGAAGACGATCTGTGGACTAACTAAACAATGGAGATAATCTGTGGACTAACTAAACAATGAAGATGATCTGTGGACTAACTAAACAATGAAGACTATCTGTGGACTAACTAAACAATGGAGATAATCTGTGGACTAACTAAACAATGGAGATAATCTGTGGACTAACTAAACAATGGAGATAATCTGTGGACTAACTAAACAATGAAGACGATCTGTGAACTAAGTAAACAATGGAGATGATCTGTGGACTAACTAAACAATGAAGACGATCTGTGGACTAAGTAAACAATGAAGATGATCTGTGGACTAGCTAAACAATGAAGACTATCTGTGGACTAACTAAACAATGGAGATAATCTGTGGACTAACTAAACAATGGAGATAATCTGTGGACTAACTAAACAATGGAGATAATCTGTGGACTAACTAAACAATGAAGACGATCTGTGAACTAAGTAAACAATGGAGATGATCTGTAGACTAACTGAACAATGAAGACGATCTGTGGACTAAGTAAACAATGGAGATGATCTGTGGACTAACTGAACAATGAAGACGATCTGTGGACTAACTAAACAATGAAGACGATCTGTGGACTAAGCAAACAATGGAGATGATATGTAGACTAACTAAACAATTAAGATGATATGTGCACTAACTAAACAATGAAGATGAGTTGTGGACTAAGTAAACAATGAAGATGATCTGTGGACTAACTAAACAATGGATGCGATCTTTGGACTAAGTAAACAATGAAGATGATCTGTGGACTAACTAAACAATGAAGATGAGTTGTGGACTAACTAAACAATGAAGATGATCTGTGGACTAACTAAACAATGAAGGCGATCTTTGGACTAAGTAAACAATGAAGATGATCTGTGGACTAACTAAACAATGGAGATGATCTGTGGACTAACTAAACAATGAAGATGATCTGTGGACTAACTAAACAATGGAAATGGTCTGTGGACTAACTAAACAATGAAGGCGATCTGTGGACTAACTAAACAATGAAGCCGATCTGTGGACTAACTAAACAATGAAGACGATCTGTGGACTAATTAAACAATGAAGACGATCTGTGGACTAACTAAACAATGAAGTCGATCTGTGGACTAATTAAACAATGAAGACGATCTGTGGACTAACTAAACAATGAAGATGATCTGTGAACTAACTAAACAATGAAGACGATCTGTGGAATAACTAAACAATGAAGACGATCTGTGGACTAATTAAACAATGAAGGCGATCTGTGGACAAACTAAACAATGAAGATGATCTGTGGACTAACTGAAATATTAAAGGCGATCTGTGGACTAACTGTGTTAAACATTGTTAGCTGCTACCACTTTCTCCAGTCTTTCTAGGCGCGTCTGACAAAACAGCAAACTGACAACTAAATTAAAGGTCGCAGTTTACAATGCCTGCTTTATCTGTATCCTTTTTACGTGGCAAGAAGCCATGATCAACTTATGCGAAGCAGGAGAGAAGGCTAAATGCATTCCCCATGCGATGTCTGCGCCGTATTTTTGGTATTACCTGGAAGGATAAAGTGGAGGTCCTCACTCGCACAGGCCTCCCGAACATCTACACGCTGCTCAAACAACGTAGGTTACGCTGGCTTGGCCACTTAAACGGTATGAAAGATGACAGCATACCAAAATATATACTCTAAGGACAACTAGCAGATGGCTAGATGCTAGGAGGCACCCAAATCTCTCATGTATGGACGTGTGTAAATGTGACATGAAGACTCTGAACATAAACCCTGCAGCCTGGGAAGAAATAGCTAAAGACCACAATCTTTGGAAACACACTCTAAAGCTCCAACTCAAACAAGAAGAAGACAGATTCAAAGAAAAAGAGAATACACAGTGAAAGAAAAGTTAAAAATTAACATTTGCTAAGGACGCTAGAAAATCCATAGTCAACTATGACTGACAGAGACTACTACTATTAGTGTTCAATGTTGGCATCACAGTATTTGGATGTGTTCGATCGTTCACTGTTTGTATTTGACATGTCTGCTCTGTAGGACTGGACTTAGATGCCCAATTACCTGGCTTGTTTTGCTACATCTGTTGTTGGTCTCTTCTGGTATTTTCCCATCGGATGACTTCATGCTTTCAAAGAATTACAAACCGCACGATTGCTTTAATATTTTGTTCTTGCATTTTTTCTCTTGATTATATGTGTGCTTCCTTTTCTGCTCTTGATTATATCTGTGCTTCCTTTTCTCCTCTTGATTATATCTGTGCTTCCTTTTCTCCTCTTGATTATATGTGTGCTTCCTTTTCCTCTCTTGATTATATCTGTGCTTCCTTTTCTGCTCTTGATTATATGTGTGCTTCCTTTTCCTCTCTTGATTATATGTGTGCTTCCTTTTCTTCTCTTGATTATATCTGTGCTTCCTTTTCTCCTCTTGATTATATCTGTGCTTCCTTTTCTTCTCTTGATAATATCTGTGCTTCCTTTTCTTCTCTTGATAATATCTGTGCTTCCTTTTCTTCTCTTGTCTTATATATATATATATATATAATGACATGCCTTTTTGTATGTTTTTTGTTTCCAGTTTCACTACCTTTAATTTGAATACAAAAGAAACAAGAGTTATCTGTCTTGCTGGAACAGCGTCAATCCGCACGCACTTTGCTGTTTGAGCATCTTTCTGTTGGGGAACTTCTCAAAGTGCTGCTCTCCCGCTATGTTTCTCTCTTTGGAGATTCAGAGATCACTGGCAGATCCTGAAATGTCTGACACAGAGATAGATGTGGGTGTAGTGATGATAACCTGGGGAAATGTCTGACACGGAGATAGATGTGGGTGTAGTGATGATAACCTGGGGAAATGTCTGACACAGAGATAGATGTGGGTGTAGTGATGATAACCTGGGGAAATGTCTGACACAGAGATAGATGTGGGTGTAGTGATGATAACCTGGGGAAATGTCTGACACAGGGATAGATGTGGGTGTAGTGATGATAACCTGGGGAAATGTCTGACACAGAGATAGATGTGGGTGTAGTGATGATAACCTGGGGAAATGTCTGACACAGAGATAGATGTGGGTGTAGTGATGATAACCTGGGGAAATGTCTGACACAGAGATAGATGTGGGTGTAGTGATGATAACCTGGGGAAATGTCTGATACAGAGATAGATGTGGGTGTAGTAATGATAACCTGGGGAAATGTCTGACACAGAGATATATGTGGGTGTAGTGATGATAACCTGGGGAAATGTCTGACACAGAGATAGATGTGGGTGTAGTGATGATTACCTGGGGAAATGTCTGACACAGAGATATATGTGGGTGTAGTGATGATAACCTGTGAAAATGTCTGACACAGAGATATATGTGGGTGTAGTGATGATAACCTGGGGAAATGTCTGACACAGAGATAGATGTGGGTGTAGTGATGATAACCTGGGGAAATGTCTGACACAGAGATAGATGTGGGTGTAGCGATGATAACCAGTTTCTTTATGATTTGTTTGTCTCCGCATAAGACGGCTCCCCAATGACAACAAAGGATGTCTATTTACGCGGATCCCCTTAAGCAATGTTTCAGAATTCGCGGTGCCAGGTACTTAGTTTTAGAAGAAATAACTTAGATTTCAATCTGAAGGTGTTAATCTTTATAGCGACCTAAAAGTTATAAAGCGCATATATAGAGTTTATATATCATCATCATCATCATCAAGTACCAGGCCTGCTGGTGTAGGTGATCATGTCTCTCCACAATTTTCGATATCGACAGTTATTAATTATTTCTGTTGTTGACCTTCTGCCAAGCCTTTCCTTAAAAAAAAAAGTAAAGTGCCCCCGTCACGCCAAGTGACGTATAGGGAATATGGTGTTAGTGACCCGTCACGCCAAGTGACGTATAGGGAATATGGTGTTAGTGACCCGTCACGCCAAGTGACGTATAGGGAATATGGTGTTAGTGATCATACATTTTACACACCTTCAGCACATGATTTTTGGGGCAATGTGGTCGGTATTACGCCCGTGCCGCTTTAATTTCCCAGAAAAAAATCCGGTACCCATTAAAGGCTGGGTGAACCTGGAAGCCGTCGGTTGGGATCGAACCCTACCTCTTGTTCTTTGTAGTCCACTTCAATAACCACTGAGCTATAACGGCTCCCTCCTTTCTCTTAAGCTGTCTGGTATTTTTTCTCTTTGATATCCTCTATCTCTTTGTCCCTCAATTTTCCCAGTTCTTCCTCTTCTTCTTCTATCCTTCCTCCATTGCCGTTGGCGTCAAGGGGAGATACAAACTGCGATTCTTTTCTCTTCTGTTGGCCTCTTCTGGTGTTATTCCTCTTAGTGACTCTAGTATTCCCTTTATCCATCTCTTTCTCGGTCTTCCTCTTAATCTGGCGTTTTCGTAGCGTTTGTTTATGGCTCTTTGAGTCATTGTTAGTTCTTTTTGTCTTGTTATGTGGCCGAACCAATTTATCTGTTGTTTCTTTATGTATCCGATGGCTGGTTCAATTTCGAGTTTCTTCCTCAGGTAGGGTGTTTCTTACTCTGTCCCTTAAGCTGTTTCCTGTCATTCGTCTGACACATTTCATTTCAGTGGTCGTTATCTTTCTTATTGTTCTAGAGTCCAGCGTCCAATTCTGGCACTGATAGCACAGAGTTGGTAGAAACATTGATTTGTATATTGCCCTTTTTGTTTCCGTAGTTATTGCTTTGTTTTTCAATAGTGTTGATACTTGGCCTATAACTTGGCATGCTTTGTTACACCTTATATCTATCTATGTCTCTTGGTTATTGTCTTGTGTTAACGTGCTGCCCAGATATTAAAATTGTGCACTTGCTTCAGAGTTGTATTATCTATTATGATGTTTAGTTTTTCTTTCTTTCTCGCTATTGCCATTACTTCGGTTTTGTTTATGTTGATCTTCATGTTGTATTGTTTACAAGTGTTGTTTAGCCTGTTGATATGTTCTTGCATGTCCTCAGTTGTTTCATGTATCAGAACTTGGTCGTCTGCAAAAAGTATTTCATTTATTTCTTCCTCTCTTCTGCTATTTTCTGGTACGTATATTTCGTTCTCTTTTGTGTTATCGCTTGTTGTCATCCTTGTTGGTATACTTCCTTTGATTGGACATGCTAATTTGCAGATATTGTCCATATATGTGATGAAAAGTAAAGGGGAAAGCACGCAGCCTTGTCTTACTCAGGAGTTAATGGTGAAATGTTTAGAGTAGCCTGCTGAAGATCTTACTGTAGTGCGACTACTTTCATAGAGGCTCTTACATATCTCTACTAGGTGGTGACTCACTCCGTACAAGGGTAATACGGACCACAGTTGTTCCCTGTCGTATCGAACGCCTTTTCTTGGTCAATAAAAGCTGTTTTATTATGCTCTATAGTTTTCTCCGCTAGTTGTTTTATGATAAATAGGGCATCTGTGCAACCTCTGTTCCTCCTGAAGCCCATCTGAGCATCGCTTAGTTGTGAGTCTATAATTGGTCTCAATCTTTTTTCAACTATCTTGGCATATAACTTCCCTGTGTGGCTTAATAGCGATATTCCTCTATATTGGTTGCAGTCTCCAAAATAATGGAGACAAAATCGCGATTTTCCCAGTTGTTACTATATATTCCAGTTTTTCTCTTCTCATTACATGGCCAAAAATGATGTTTGTTTCTTCCTAATATTAGAAATTAGCTCTCTTTTTGCTTTATATATAGAGAGAAGTGTACATATAGAGTGTATATATTCTTCTCCTTCTTTCTTTCCTCATTTGCCTTTCAGCGTCGAGGAGAGATATAATTTGCGGTCTTTTGCTTTTCTGTTCAGCTCTGCACCTGCTATGTTTCCTACTGCTTCTAATATTCCATCCATCCATCGCTTTCGTGGTCGTCCCATGGGCCTGGTGCTCTCGCAACGTTTATTGAAGGCTCGTTGTGTTGTGATCACTCTACCTTATCATGTGGCTAAAGCATTTTATCTGTTGTTTCTTTATATATTTTATGGCGGGAGTTATTCCTCAAGAAGGGGAATACGAGCAAAGAAATTAGAATCAGACTGGCTAAAGCAGCAATGTCTTTCAGAAGCCTTGAAAAGTTGTGGAAATCAAAACTCATTAGCACAAACACAAAACTTAGGCTATTCAAATCAAATGTACTATCAACCCTTACGTATGCGTGTGAAAGCTGGAAAACAACAAGAGATATAGAAACAAAGTTGAACGCATTCGAAAATAAATGTCTAAGGAAAATACTTGGTATAGAATGGAACGAATTCAAAACAAACGAGGAAATTAGAGAAATCGTCAATCAACCACTAATATCTTCAGTAATAAAGAAAAGACGATGGTCATACGTTGGACATGTGATGAGAAGAGATAATAATCGAATAGCAAAGCAAGCCCTCATATGGGAAACAACAGGTAAGAGAAAAAGATGAAGACCCAGGGAGACACTGAGAAAGAACATTGATGAGAGAGGCAAGAGCAGCAGGAGTCGGCTCCCTCAATGAGATAGAACTGCTTGCACAGAACAGAGACAGATGGCGAGATTTGATAAAATATTTTTAAAAGAAAACTGCTAGAACAAAAATTCATATAGGAGAAGGTGTATCTTGGTCTACGCCCTATGGGCCGGTTACGGCTCGAAAGGTCAATAGATAGATAGATAGATCAAGTCTTTCTTTATAATGGTGTTGTATCAAGTCTTTATAATGGTGTTGTATCAAGTCTTTATAAATTGTGTTGTATCAAGTCTTTCTTTATAATGGTGTTGTATCAAGTCTTTATAAAAGTGAGATATCAAGTCTATATAATGGTGTAGTATCAAGTCTATATAATGGTGTTGTATCAAGTCTATATAATGGTGTTGTATCCAGTCTTTATAATGGTGTTGTATCAAGTCTTTATAATGGTGTTGTATCAAGTCTTTATAATGGTGTTGTATCAAGTCATTATAATGGTGTTGTATCAAGTCATTATAATGGTGTTGTATCCAGTCTTTATAATGGTGTTGTATCAAGTCTTTATAATGGTGTTGTATCAAGTCTATATAATGGTGGTGTATCAAGTCTATATAATGGTGTTGTATCCAGTCTTTATAATGGTGTTGTATCAAGTCTATATAATGTGCTGTATCAAGTCTTAATAATGGTGTTGTATCAAGTCATTATAATGGTGTTGTATCAAGTCATTATAATGGTGTTGTATCAAGTATTAATTTCACAATTTACAATAAGCCTCCATGGTGCAGCTTGAGGCCAACGCCTGGTGGCCATGACAAATGTGGATCCGCCCCTGAGAGTGTCAGAAAGTTAATGAAGTAAAACCCTTGCTCGACGATTCCACAGATTCCCATGTCAGTCCTTTCATGTTCTCAACTCACGTAAATAAATGTCTGCCTCTGTCTCGTTTATTTTGTACTTTCCTTTCCATGATGAATCCAGTCAGTTATTATTTCTCTATGTTTCCTTAACAATTGTTTTTGTCTTGTTCGAAGTGGTTAACGGTTCCTTTATTCTTTTTCAAAACCTCATTGCTTTCTTCTCTTCCCATCTATTTCTTCCCATTATTTCTATCTTTCAACATTTCAAGATGCTTCAATTTCCGTCTGTTTTCTTCTAAGTGTCTATGTTACTGTACCATAAGAGAATGTTGGGCCGATATCTATCTATCTATTGACCGTTCGAGCCGGAGATAGCACATGGGGCTTAAATTCTAGTCTCTCTGTGTTCGACGATCTTTGTTATCAAGCATCAGACCTTGCACAAAATCCGCAGTGTTCTTCGACACACGATCTGTTCTTGACGAATTGCTCAATCTCGGGGAGGGAGCACATGTCCGTTGTTCTTTGTTACTGCCTCAGTCTTCTTTTTAGTGTTTCTCTAGGTCGGCCTCTTTTTCTGTTACTCCTAGTTCCTATTTTAGGACCTGCCTTAAGATTCTCTTGTTGTCTTTTCTCATCACATAGCCAACATATGGCCACCTTCTTGTCTTGTTGTCTCTTCTCATCACATAGCCAACATATGGCCACCTTCTTCTCTTGTTGTCTCTTCTCATCACATAGCCAACATATGACCACCTTCTTCTCTTGTTGTCTCTTCTCATCACATAGCCAACATATGGCCACCTTCTTCTCTTGTTGTCTCTTCTCATTACATGACCAAAATATGACCACCTTCTTCTCTAGTTGTCTCTTCTCATTACATGACCAAAATATGACCACCTTCTTCTCTTGTTGTCTCTTCTCATTACATAGCCAACATATGACCACCTTCTTCTCTTGTTGTCTCTTCTCATCACATAGCCAACATATGACCACCTTCTTGTCTTGTTGTCTCTTCTCATCACATAGCCAACATATGGCCACCTTCTTCTCTTGTTGTCTCTTCTCATTACATGACCAAAATATGACCACCTTCTTCTCTAGTTGTCTCTTCTCATTACATGACCAAAATATGACCACCTTCTTCTCTAGTTGTCTCTTCTCATTACATGACCAACATATGACCACCTTCTTCTCTAGTTGTCTCTTCTCATTACATGACCAACATATGACCACCTTCTTCTCTTGTTGTCTCTTCTCATTACATGACCAACATATGACCACCTTCTTCTCTTGTTGTCTCTTCTCATTATATGACCAAAATATGACAACCTTCTTCTCTTGTTGTCTCTTCTCATTACATGACCAAAATATGACCACCTTCTTTTCTTCTAGGGAGCCGCGATAGCTCAGTGGTTAGTGAGCTGGACTACAAAGGACAAGGGGTAGGGTTCGATCCCAACCGACGGCTTCCGGGTTCACCCAGCCTAAATGGGTACCGGATTTTTTTCTAGGAGAGTGAAGCGGCACGGGCGTAATACCGACCACATTACCCCAAAAATCATGTGCTGAAGGTGTGTAAAATTTATGGTCACTAACACCATATTCCCAATACGCCACTTGGCGTGACGGGGTACTTTACTTTTTTTTTTCTTCTTCTCTTCTTGTCTCTTCTCATCGCATAGGCAACATATGACCACCTTCTCTTCTTGTCTCTTCTCATCGCATAGCCAACATATGACCACCTTTTCTTCTTGTCTCTTCTCATCGCATAGCCAACATATGACCACCTTCTCTTTTTGTCTCTTCTCATCGCATAGCCAACATATGACCACCTTCTCTTCTTGTCTCTTCTCATCGCATAGCCAACATATGACCACCTTCTCTTCTTGTCTCTTCTCATCGCATAGCCAACATATGACCACCTTCTCTTCTTGTCTCTTCTCATCGCATAGCCAACATATGACCACCTTCTCTTCTTGTCTCTTCTCATCGCATAGCCAACATATGACCACCTTCTCTTCTTGTATCTTCTCATCGCATAGCCAACATATGACCATCTTTCCCTCTTGTCTCTTCTCATCACATGACCAACATATGACCACCTATTTCTCTTTTTGTCTCTTCTCATCACATGACCAACATATTACCACCTGTTTCTCTTCTTGTCTCTTCTCATCGCATGACCAACATATGACCACCTATTTCTCTTCTTGTCTCTTCTCATCACATGACCAACATATGACCACCTATTTCTCTTCTTGACTCTTCTCATCACATGACCAACATATGACCCCCTATTTCTCTTCTTGTCTCTTCTCATCACATGACCAACATATGACCACCTTCTTCTCTTCTTGTGTCTTCTCATCACATGACCAACATATGACCCACCTTCTTCTCTTTTTGTCTCTTCTCATCACATGACCAACATATTACCACCTGTTTCTCTTCTTGTCTCTTCTCATCGCATGACCAACATATGACCACCTATTTCTCTTCTTGTCTCTTCTCATCACATAGCCAACATATGACCACCTATTTCTCTTCTTGTCTCTTCTCATCACATGACCAACATATGACCACCTTTTTCTCTTCTTGTCTCTTCTCATCACATGACCAACATGTGACCCACCTTCTTCAATTGATTATAGATTATATATTTGGATACTTCTGTCCTTTCTCTTATTTCTGTGCTAGTCTTGAATCCATGCCACGATATAGAAAGTATTTTCCTGATGCAATTGTTTCCAAAATTCATTCGGTTTATTTTATATTTCTGTAATTGTTTTCCAGCTCTTGCATGCATAAGTAGGGGTGGATATAGACATTAATTACCATCAATTTCAGTTATGATGTGCATTTGCTTGATGTGAGTATACGGTTCATGTTAAAATGTTTTTTTATTATTCCTATTTTTTTTTGGTTTATTTCCGTCTCGCGTTTTCCATCACTCGTTATAAATTGCTACTTGTATGTTCTCGATCTCTCTTTCCATCTATTTTATTTTAAATTCACTTGCAGTTTTGTGTGTAATCTCTGTTTATTATCATTGTTAAAATATGCTTCATGTTGACGTGCTATCAATGTCTGCTTGTTTTGTTAACCAAAAGTAGAACTTGTGCACTTTCTGTCTGCAACACAGTGCCACATATCTTTCATTATTAATTATGTATCCATTTGTAGCGGGGTCAATCATCGGGAAAAAGGGACATCAAAGAACAGATGGAGAGAACGTGAGATGGAGAGATTAAAACGAATAAATAGAGATAGACAGACAGAGGCGCACGTTTGGTGTGCACGGTTGGACAGATTAAAACAAATAAATAGGGATCATCATCATCATGTGCCATAACAGTTGGCATAGGCGATCATGTCCTTCCACAGTTTTCTATCTACAGTGCATCGTATCAATTCTGTTGTTGACTGTTTTCCATGCCATGACACCAAGCTATCCAGTATTTTCTCTTTTTGTCGTCCGCGATCTCTCTTTCCTGTTATTTTTCCAGTTGTAACCAAGTATTCCAACTTTCCTGTTCTCATGATGTGCCCGAAAAACGTTGATTGTTTCTTTCTGATGTTTTTTTTAGGAGCTCCCTTTTGTGTGGGCCTCTTTGAGAATGTCCTTGTTGGTGTTTTTAGCTGTACAGGGAACTTTCAACATTCTTCTGAGAAATCCTATCTCTGTGGCCTCTAATCATCATTTCATTTGTTTGTCTACTGTCCATGATTCGCTTCCATGTGTACGAATTGGCTCTATACAGCACTGACGAGCTCTCGTTCTCACTTCTATAGACATTATTATTGGATTCACTGTTCTAAAAGAAATTTTTAAAATGCACCATCCCAAAAGCGTTCATGTTTGGAAGGAATGTCTGGGTTGTGGTCAAGTAGCTGGACAACATAGTGACCTGGTGTCGGGACGTGCCGGTGAACTCATCGTTCTCGAGCTTCTTAGCGAGGGGAAAGAGAGACATGAGTGAGACCGAGTGATTATGATGGAGCATGGAGAATCGAGATGCCTACACTCATAAGTGCTTATTTCCATTTAGTAAGCAACAGCTATGACTGTCTTGCCGAACTTCATATATAGAGTAATAATAAGAGAAAAATATAACAATATTCTGTCTGAGTAATACATTCTCTGAAATATTAAGAGAGTGATAGAAAGTGTAAGAGAATGAGAGTGAGAGAACGAGAATGAGATAAATTGTAACAGAGTGAAAGAATGAATGAGAGTGTGAGAACGAGAATGAGATAAATTGTAACACAGTGAAAGAATGAATGAGAGTGGGAGTTATTGATTGTAAGAGTGGTTAAGTAAGTTATAGTGAGTAAAATAGAGAGAGTGGTTGTACTGAAGACAGAGAGAGAGAGAGAGAGAGAGAGAGAAAGGGAGTAAGGAGAGAGGTGGGACGGAAACCCACTTGGGGTCTAAGCCAGCGAAAGGGAACATTTGTCCCGGGCGTGCCGCTGGTGAGAGTATAACTACATATATGTGTACGCGAGACATAACGAGGGAGGTGTAGCGACAGTGAAGATATCATGTAAAATACATAATGTGTGTGTGATTGATCGGTTGAGTGAGTCAGTGGATATTATTTAGTAACGAATTTAATGACAATCGAAAAAAGAGAAAGGGTGACGAGATAGAGAGAGAGAGAGAGAGAGAGAGAGAGAGAGAGAGAGAGAGAGAGAGAGAGAAGTTAAGTTACCGAAAAAAATACGGTGATTTAACATGAAAGACGGATATTAAAAAGAAAAGAATAGTAAGGCAAAACTAGAGAATATAATTAAATACAAATCTTAAAAATAGAAAACATCACAAGTAGACATGAGAGGGAGAGCATGATTCAACTAAAAGAAAAATGTGTACCTACATTTGTTGTCGCTGGTTCATCACACTGTGTTCTTGGTTAAATAATGAAAGTACAATCCTAGCAGATATTACCGGGTAAACAAACACCTGTCCACACATTTGCTGTCGTATTGTTTACCTCAACGTATCGTGCTCCTCTAAATGTCGTGCTGTGAACATTCAAGGGGAATTAATCATGAATCCGGTTCATTTTTTATATTTAAAAACAAAACAGATATATTTATTCACTTTCTAAGAAAATTTCCAATCCTGCAGAAATAAGAAGTTGAATGTGAACTTTAATTTGGAATAAATCTGGCAAGGTACCACTCGGCTTCCAGAAGACCCTCGCGCGCCCCTCGGGGGTCTAACTTGTAGCAACCTAATGAGTGGCCGCCGGCGCGACACGGTATTTACTTCCCGCGCAGTTTCGCTGGTCACGTGACAGAAACTGCGCTACACCGTGTCGTGAAGTGCTCAGGAGACACGGTCACAACTACTATCTAGTTCAGCGCCTCTTATTATACAAATTTGTTAAGATGTACCCCAACAATCTGGCGGAAACCACACACCATAAAACACGAGGGAGGCCGCCTGGTATAGGAAGGTAAAGCTTGTAGGCCAGACAGCGATCTCATCATCATTGAGTGCCGTCTCCGCAACGAAGGTTGGCTACCATGGAGCGCCATTTTGCTCTATCTCTTGCTTTGATGGTGCAGGTTGTCATCGGTTGATTTGTCCATCTTTTGATGTTACTCGTCCATGTTAATCTTGGTCTGCCTCTGCCTCTTTTACCTTGTATTTTCCCCTCCAGGATCACTTTCAGTAGGCTGTTGTGTCTTTTAACATGGCCTAAGAATCGCATTTGTCTTGTTCTAATTGTGTTCAGAAGTTCTCTTTTCATTTTTAGTTGTTTTAAGACTTTGTCATTTGTTTTCTTTTCCTTCCATCCAATTCTACCTATTCTTCTATATATCCACATTTCAAAGGCTTCAATTCTCTGTTCTGTTTTCTTGTCTAATGTCCATGTTTCAGCACCATATAGGAATATTGAGAAGATGTAACATTTTGCTATTCTTAGTTTTAGCTCTGGTGTTATTTGTTTTGATGTTAGTATGTCCTTCATGACATTAAAATTACTTTTTGCCATTCCTATTCTTTTGTTTATTTCAGATGTACATTTTCCATCACTGGTTATAGTATGTCCAAGGTAGTTGTAGTTCTGAACTGTCTCCAGGTCTATTCCTTCAACTTTGATATCCACTTGTGGGTTTTGAGTATTTTCTTTGTTTATGATCATAGTTTTAGTCTTTTTGATATTCATATCTAGTCCATATTTTTTGCTTGTCGTGTTTATTACATTAAGTAATTGTTGTAGGTCTTTAGGATTTTCTGCTAGTAGTACAGTATCGTCAGCATATCTTAGGTTATTGATTATCTTTCCATTAATTTGTAGGCCTGGCATCTCTATGATGTTTTTAAAGATTTGCTCAGTGTATAGATTGAACAAGCTTGGTGATAGGATGCATCCTTGTCTTACTCCTCTTTTTATATCAATGCGATCTACACTAGTAAATATGGCGATTATGAGTGTTGAGTTTGTGCATGGCTAGGGGTAGGGGACAGGCAAACAACTGCTGTGCTGCGGTAAAGCTAATAGAAAGGAGCAAGTTGTGGGCTGTACCGTACACTCCTACAAGATATGGTTACAGTTTTACAAAGAAGGAGCACAACAAAATACTGACGTTTCGGCTTACATGCGGCATTCTTCAGAGAACGAAAACATAAAATGTACTACTTTTAAGAGATTAAAAGTTTATAATTAATAAATTTCGAAAACTAAAATAAAATATTTTAAAATTTATTAAATAATAAATAATGTGAGACTTAGTTGAGACTCGACCCAGAAGCCTGAGTGTGGACGAATGTGCGTAGAAATGTAGGTGTGATGAGACGCGGGAGGGGGGGGGGTTGTAAATGGTCAAAGAAATTGAAAAAGTGAATGTTGATGAGTGTCGGTGGTGGTGTTGATGGGAGTGTCTTTCGGAGCTGAACAACAGCGGGTACCTGCGCCAAAATAACTACCACCATTCACTCCCCTTCCTCAACAAGAGGTAAGAGTTTCCTAGTAGGCCACACAGTCTCGCTGTTCCTGTGTCCTTCAAGAAAAAAGTAGAGAATCATGGACAATCAAAATCTAAACGTGTTCTTGGGGAATAGTGTTACCTAGCTATTGACAGTGATAGGAAAACCGTTACAGAGAACTTCAAAACTTGAGGCAATCTGATCACCAGAGAAAGACCTGTCCACTGAGTGTTTTGACTCTTTAGCTTCTTAACACTCCAGTGGGGTGGCGCGACTATGTCATGACAGCCTGCCGTAGACCGTACGCTTGAGCCTGAAAGTTCACTAAATGAGACTTTGGTCTTTAGTCTAAAAGATGACTAGATGAGACTTTGGTCTTTAGTCTGAAAGATCACTTGATAAGACTCTGGTCTTGTGCCTCAAAACTTACTAGATGAGACTCTGGTATTTAGTCTGAAAGATCACTTGATAAGACTCTGGTCTTGTGCCTCAAAACTTACTAGATGAGACACTGGTATTTAGTCTGAAAGATCACTTGATAAGACTCTGGTCTTGTGCCTCAAAACTTACTAGATGAGACTCTGGTATTTAGTCTGAAAGATCACTTGATAAGACTCTGGTCTTGTGCCTCAAAACTTACTAGATGAGACTCTGGTATTTAGTCTGAAAGCTCATTAGACGAGACTCTTGTCTGCACGAAACATCTGATTCAATTCACTGCCTACAGACTGGTCGGAAATTTCTGTCACAGCCAAAATTACAGAGAACATTGAGTGATGTTGTGACGTAACAGTCTTAAATGACTTGTTACTTGCGCGTGTTACTATTCAGTTCTTATTTCGATCCCGTGCCAGCCCGACTGTCACGTAAATGTATCTGCTTCCCAGGGCCAGAATCAACATTTCATGAACCGACGTCTCTCAACACAGACACCAGCCAATAAAAATGGTAAGCACCTGGAGCGATGTTGAGAATTTTTTTTTTCTTTTATCACGTGTCTTGCTTCCCCCATCCTTCATCACTTCACATCATCTTCAGCAGCGACAGATTACACTACTCGCAGCAAAAATTTTCCACCTGACAGGATTCATGCCATAGTGCTCTCAGCGACATGTTTAGCCTGCACTTGTATGCTTTCATCCCTCGCCTTGCCATCGTTCTTTATGGAAGCAGACGAACAGACCCATTCTACATGGCCAATCCGTTTGAGCTGTAATTTGCATAACATGTCACGTGTGTGCTTTTGTTCTTGTGCCAGAACACGTCTGTGCTCGTTGAATCATTCTGCCATCTTATCTGCAACAGTGACCCAGTGTGTATGAAGGTGATCGATCGGCTTCTGGGCATGGCACTTGTTAAGGATTGGTCCAGCTGAACATGGGCCTCCGTCCTTCACTTTAGGGTTATGTTGTTGTATCTATAAGTGTTTGTCAGTTGTCTTGTTTCACAGGGCGCTGTGTCTGTCATACATTAGAGGGTTGTGAGTTGCCTTGTTTCACAGGACGCAGTGTCTGTCATACATTGGACGGTTGTGAGTTGTCTTGTTTCACTGGCCGCAGTGTCTGTCACACATTGGAGGGTTGTGAGTTGTCTTGTTTCACAGGGCGCTGTGTCTGTCATACATTAGAGGGTTGTGAGTTGTCTTGTTTCACAGGACGCAGTGTCTGTCACACATTGGAGGGTTGTGAGTTGTCTTGTTTCACAGGGCGCTGTGTCTGTCATACATTGGAGGGTTGTGAGTTGTCTTGTTTCACAGGACGCAGTGTCTGTCATACATTGGAGGGTTGTGAGTTGTCTTGTTTCACAGGACGCAGTGTCTGTCATACATTGGAGGGTTATGAGTTGTCTTGTTTCACAGGACGCAGTGTCTGTCATACATTGGAGGGTTGTGACTTGTCTTGTTTCACAGGGCGCTGTGTCTGTCATACATTGGAGGGTTGTGAGTTGTCTTGTTTCACAGAACGCAGTGTCTGTCATACATTGGAGGGTTGTGAGTTGTCTTGTTTCACAGGACGCAGTATCTGTCATACATTGGAGGGTTGTGAATTGTCTTGTTTCACAGGACGCAGTGTCTGTCATACAACGGAGGGTTGTGAGTTGTCTTGTTTCACAGGGCGCTGTGTCTGTCATACATTGGAGGGTTGTGAGTTGTCTTGTTTCACAGGACGCAGTGTCTGTCATACATTGGAGGGTTGTGACTTGTCTTGTTTCACAGGGCGCTGTGTCTGTCATACATTGGAGGGTTGTGAGTTGTCTTGTTTCACAGAACGCAGTGTCTGTCATACATTGGAGGGTTGTGAGTTGTCTTGTTTCACAGGACGCAGTATCTGTCATACATTGGAGGGTTGTGAATTGTCTTGTTTCACAGGACGCAGTGTCTGTCATACAACGGAGGGTTGTGAGTTGTCTTGTTTCACAGGGCGCTGTGTCTGTCATACATTGGAGGGTTGTGAGTTGTCTTGTTTCACAGGACGCAGTGTCTGTCATACATTGGAGGGTTGTGAGTTTTCTTGTTTCACAGGACACAGTGTCTGTCACACATTGGAGGGTTGTGAGTTGTCTTGTTTCTCTGGGCGCCGTGTCCATCATATATCGAATGATTGTGAGTTATACACAATATATGTGTGTATATTGAGTTACTGAGTTTATTAGCGGGTCATCATTATTGCACTCCGAACATGTCCATAGGTGCTCAGATCCCCTCCTCAGGAAGTGCCGCAGTGTCCAGCGACTGACGACTCCAGTTCTATGTTGGTTGATAAGTCTTCTTACACGGCCACTAAGTTTCTCATTTCTGGCTGTGCCCATCTAAACTCCCATTTCCATCATCCGAAGAAGTGACGTGGGTTTGTGGTTATCGAAGTCCTGTGCTCTTCCCACATCTCGGAGGACAATGATGATGTCGCCCGATCCATTAGTTAACCGTCCTCAACCCGATAGCGCAGCTAGCCAACCTGTCCGCTCTTTCATTTCCCCGTACTCCCGAATTTCCAGGGACATAGGCAAAGGTGACCTTACATACTTTTTACTTCTGCAATGACTCTAACAATTGCGTGCGTACAGAGCCGGCCTGCACTTTTTTTTATCATGCTCATCGAGTATATATATATATATATAAAAGAGAGAGAGAGAGAGAGAGAGAGAGAGAGAGAGAGAGAGAGAGTAGAACAATGGGACATTCACAACGGTTTGTCATGGGATTTTTAGTCATCTCTTTTCATTTGTTTGTTTTTTTAAATGTAAATGTGTGTCTGTGTGTTTAGGTCAAACAAGAACTGCTTAAAAGGCGAAGTGGACGGTGATAGTATGAAGAAGATGAAAATAGATAGGTCACGTTCTCAGGTTGAAGACGCGATAGCTCAGTGGTTAGTGAAATGGGCTACAAAGGACAAGAGGTAGGGTTCGATCCCAACCGACGGCTTACGGTTCACCCAGCATTTAATGGGTACCGGATTTTTTTTGGGAAAGTAAAGCGGCACGGGCGTAATACCGACCACATTACCCCAAAAATCATGTGCCGAATGTCTGTAAAATTTATGGTCTCTAACACCATATTACCTATACGCCACTTGGCGTGACGGGGGCTCTTTACTTTTTTTACTTTACGTACTCAGGTGAGATCCAGAAACAAAATACTGCCATAAATTTGGAGGGAAGGGAAAAGAGGGTCAGACTAAGGAAACCTGGTAGAAGACAGTGAAAATATCACATGTTTATTGCTAGATCACTACACAACGAGCGAACCCATAGGTGTTCCGACATCTCCCTTGAGAATCTCGAGAAACTCAAGGAGAACCCAGGCTACGTGCACAAACTCCGAGTACGACCTGGGATTGGTTATTGGTTATTGGTTATGGAAGGCCTCGGTATCACAGCAAACGAATTAAAATCCATAATTTGCTCAACCGCCCGTGCCAGTGGAATCATCCGAATTACTAACTCATCTCCCAAACAAAGAAAGGTAACTGTAGTCCCCATCGTAACAGTCTCAGCACACGCCAAAAGACATAAGGCGAAACCGCGCAGAAAGTGAACACAACCAACTGTTCCCTGTCATACGATATCATCATTCATCGTAAACAAGCGGGATATCGAAGCAGCATCAAAACGGATGAGACACACATCTCACGGTGTGCACAGAGCACTTAACTCAGTAGCTCCTGCAACAAGCCGGACTTGGAATATGAGGAAACTGCAAGAAGGAGCACTTTTCGAGACATAGCCTTCAATGGTTCCTGCCGCCTATCCACCATATACCATGGGAGTTTACGTCCTCCCGAAATTGATGATCGTCATAGCACTTGATGATGTTAGGCCATCATTGATGACTCCAATTCCAAACATATAGACACACAGTGGTGGTAAGTTATCATTTCCAATCCAACAGAAGCCACATGACCTGTAGTTAGTAAAAACACAATTGATGGTGTTCTCCGCTCCCGTCTTGTCGCTGCCGCCACACGATTCTCATGTCTCATTAACTTGGACATCATTCAAGAACAATGTCAGATGAACATTCCATAGATATGGCTTTGCTGATGAAGTGCTTGGTGCAACAGTTGTATCAATCATACTGGAGGCTCCTGGTCTGTGGTCATTAATATCACAGACGGCACATGATGTTGTTATATTCATATATAACCGTAACGACCTGGGATCTAAACACACACACACGCAATATCACATAAGGGGAAGAACTGGGCGGGCAAGGTTTACCGCACTCTGCCGAACGGGAGAACTTGAGAGAATGTGATCTGAGAGATTAACTGAGGACATTACAAACATGTGATCTGAGAGATTAACTGAGGACATTACAAACATGTGATCTGAGAGATTAACTGAGGACATTACAAACATGTGATCTGAGAGATTAACTGAGGACATTACAAACATGTGATCTGAGAGATTAACTGAGGACATTACAAACATGTGATCTGAGAGATTAACTGAGGACATTACAAACATGTGATCTGAGAGATTAATTGAGGACATTACAAACATGTGATCTGAGAGATTAACTGAGGACATTACAAACATGTGATCTGAGAGATTAACTGAGGACATTACAAACATGTGATCTGAGAGATTAACTGAGGACATTACAAACATGTGATCTGAGAGATTAACTGAGGACATTACAAACATGTGATCTGAGAGATTAACTGAGGACATTACAAACATGTGATCTGAGAGATTAACTGAGGACATTACAAACATGTGATCTGAGAGATTAACTGAGGACATTACAAACATGTGATCTGAGAGATTAATTGAGGACATTACAAACATGTGATGTGAGAGATTAATTGAGGACATTACAAACATGTGATCTGAGAGATTAACTGAGGACATTACAATCATGTGATCTGAGAGATTAACTGAGGACATTACAAACATGTGATCTGAGAGATTAACTGAGGACATTACAAACATGTGATCTGAGAGATTAACTGAGGACATTACAAACATGTGATCTGAGAGATTAACTGAGGACATTACAAACATGTGATCTGAGAGATTAATTGAGGACATTACAAACATGTGATCTGAGAGATTAATTGAGGACATTACAAACATGTGATCTGAGAGATTAACTGGGGACATTACAAACATGTGATCTGAGAGATTAACTGAAGACATTACAAACATGTGATCTGAGAGATTAACTGAGGACATTACAAACATGTGATCTGAGAGATTAACTGAGGACATTACAAACATGTGATCTGAGAGATTAACTGAGGACATTACAAACATGTGATCTGAGAGATTAACTGAGGACATTACAAACATGTGATCTGAGAGATTAACTGAGGACATTACAAACATGTGACTCTGAGAGATTAACTGAGGACATTACAAACATGTGATCTGAGAGATTAACTGAGGACATTACAAACATGTGATCTGAGAGATTAACTGAGGACATTACAAACATGTGATCTGAGAGATTAATTGAGGACATTACAAACATGTGATCTGAGAGATTAACTGAGAACATTACAAACATGTGATCTGAGAGATTAATTGAGGACATTACAAACATGTGTGGTGAGAGATTAATTGAGGACATTACAAACATGTGATCTGGGAGATTAATTGAGGACATTACAAACATGTGATGTGAGAGATTAACTGAGGACATTACAAACATGTGATCTGAGAGATTAACTGAGGACATTACAAACATGTGATCTGAGAGATTAACTGAGGACATTACAAACATGTGATCTGAGAGATTAACTGAGGACATTACAAACATGTGATCTGAGAGATTGAGGACATTACAAACATGTGATCTGAGAGATTAACTGAGGACATTACAAACATGTGATCTGAGAGATTAATTGAGGACATTACAAACATGTGATCTGAGAGATTAACTGAGGACATTACAAACATGTGATCTGAGAGATTAATTGAAGACATTACAAACATGTGGTCTGAGAGATTAACTGAGGACATTACAAACATGTGATCTGAGAGATTAATTGAGGACATTACAAACATGTGATCTGAGAGATTAACTGAGGACATTACAAATATGTGATCTGAGAGATTAATTGAGAACATTACAAACATGTGATCTGAGAGATTAACTGAGGACATTACAAACATGTGATCTGAGAGATTAATTGAGGACATTACAAACATGTGATCTGAGAGATTAATTGAGGACATTACAAACATGTGATCTGAGAGATTAATTGAGGACATTACAAACATGTGATCTGAGAGATTAATTGAGGACATTACAAACATGTGATCTGAGAGATTAATTGAGGACATTACAAACATGTAATCTGAGAGATTAATTGAGGACATTACAAACATGTGATCTGAGAGATTAATTGAGGACATTACAAACATGTGATGTGAGAGATTAATTGAGGACATTACAAACATGTGATCTGAGAGATTAACTGAGGACATTACAAACATGTGATCTGAGAGATTAATTGAGGACATTACAAACATGTGATATGAGAGATTAATTGAGGACATTACAAACATGTGATCTGAGCGATTAATTGAGGACATTACAAACATGTGATCTGAGAGATTAACTGAGGACATTACAAACATGTGATCTGAGAGATTAACTGAGGACATTACAAACATGTGATCTGAGAGATTAATTGAGGACATTACAAACATGTGATCTGAGAGATTAATTGAGGACATTACAAACATTGGATCTGAGAGATTAATTGAGGACATTACAAACATGTGATCTGAGAGATTAATTGAGGACATTACAAGCATGTGATCTGAGAGATTAACTGAGGACATTACAAACATGTGATCTGAGAGATTAACTGAGGACATTACAAAAATGTGATCTGAGAGATTAACTGAGGACATTACAAACATGTGATCTGAGAGATTACTTGAGGACATTACAAACATGTGATCTGAGAGATTAACTGAGGACATTACAAACATGTGATCTGAGAGATTAATTGAGGACATTACAAACATGTGATGTGAGAGATTAATTGAGGACATTACAAACATGTGATGTGAGAGATTAACTGAGGACATTACAAACATGTGATCTGAGAGATTAACTGAGGACATTACAAACATGTGATCTGAGAGATTAACTGAGGACATTACAAACATGTGATCTGAGAGATTAATTGAGGACATTACAAACATGTGATCTGAGAGATTAATTGAGGACATTACAAACATGTGATCTGAGAGATTAACTGAGGACATTACAAACATGTGATCTGAGAGATTAACTGAGGACATTACAAACATGTGATCTGAGAGATTAACTGAGGACATTACAAACATGTGATCTGAGAGATTACTTGAGGACATTACAAACATGTGATCTGAGAGATTAACTGAGGACATTACAAACATGTGATCGAGAGATTAACTGAGGACATTACAAACATGTGATCTGAGAGATTAACTGAGGACATTACAAACATGTGATCTGAGAGATTAACTGAGGACATTACAAACATGTGATCTGAGAGATTAACTGAGGACATTACAAACATGTGATCTGAGAGATTAACTGAGGACATTACAAACATGTGATCTGAGAGATTAATTGAGGACATTACAAACATGTGATCTGAGAGATTAATTGAGGACATTACAAACATTTGATCTGAGAGATTAACTGAGGACATTACAAACATGTGATCTGAGAGATTAATTGAGGACATTACAAACAAGTGATCTGAGAGATTAACTGAGGACATTACAAACATGTGATCTGAGAGATTAACTGAGGACATTACAAACATGTGATCGGAGAGATTAACTGAGGACATTACAAACATTTGATCTGAGAGATTAACTGAGGACATTACAAACATGTGATCTGAGAGATTAACTGAGGACATTACAAACATGTGATCTGAGAGATTACTTGAGGACATTACAAACATGTGATCTGAGAGATTAACTGAGGACATTACAAACATGTGATCGGAGAGATTAACTGAGGACATTACAAACATGTGATCTGAGAGATTAACTGAGGACATTACAAACATGTGATCTGAGAGATTAACTGAGGACATTACAAACATGTGATCTGAGAGATTAACTGAGGACATTACAAACATGTGATCTGAGAGATTAACTGAGGACATTACAAACATGTGATCTGAGAGATTAATTGAGGACATTACAAACATGTGATCTGAGAGATTAATTGAGGACATTACAAACGTTTGATCTGAGAGATTAACTGAGGACATTACAAACATGTGATCTGAGAGATTAATTGAGGACATTACAAACAAGTGATCTGAGAGATTAACTGAGGACATTACAAACATGTGATCTGAGAGATTAATTGAGGACATTACAAACATGTGATCTGAGAGATTAACTGAGGACATTACAAACATGTGATCTGAGAGATTAATTCAGGACATTACAAACATGTGATCTGAGAGATTAACTGAGGACATTACAAACATGTGATCTGAGAGATTAACTGAGGACATTACAAACATGTGATCTGAGAGATTAATTGAGGACATTACAAACATGTGATCTGAGAGATTAATTGAGGACATTACAAACATGTGATCTGAGAGATTAATTGAGGACATTACAAACATGTGATCTGAGAGATTAATTGAGGACATTACAAACATGTGATCTGAGAGATTAACTGAGGACATTACAAACATGTGATCTGAGAGATTAACTGAGGACATTACAAACATGTGATCTGAGAGATTAATTGAGGACATTACAAACATGTGATCTGAGAGATTAACTGAGGACATTACAAACATGTGATCTGAGAGATTAATTGAGGACATTACAAACATGTGATCTGAGAGATTAACTGAGTACATTACAAACATGTGATCTGAGAGATTAACTGAGGACATTACAAACATGTGATCTGAGAGATTAATTGAGGACATTACAAACATGTGATCTGAGAGATTAACTGAGGACATTACAAACATGTGATCTGAGAGATTAATTGAGGACATTACAAACATGTGATCTGAGAGATTAACTGAGGACATTACAAACATGTGATCTGAGAGATTAACTGAGGACATTACAAACATGTGATCTGAGAGATTAATTGAGGACATTACAAACATGTGATCTGAGAGATTAACTGAGGGCATTACAAACATGTGATCTGAGAGATTAATTGAGGACATTACAAACATGTGATCTGAGAGATTAATTGAGGACATTACAAACATGTGATCTGAGAGATTAATTGAGGACATTACAAACATGTGATCTGAGAGATTAATTGAGGACATTACAAACATGTGATCTGAGAGATTAACTGAGGACATTACAAACATGTGATCTGAGAGTATGAGGACATTACAAACATGTGATCTGAGAGTATGAGGACATTACAAACATGTGATATGATAGATTAATTGAGGACATTACAAACATGTGATATGAGAGATTAACTGAGGACATTACAAACATGTGATCTGAGAGATTAATTGAGGACATTACAAACATGTGATGTGAGAGATTAACTGAGGACATTACAAACATGTGATCTGAGAGATTAATTGAGGACATTACAAACATGTGATCTGAGAGATTAATTGAGGACATTACAAACATGTGATCTGAGAGATTAACTGAGGACATTACAAACATGTGATCTGAGAGATTAACTGAGGACATTACAAACATGTGATCTGAGAGATTAACTGAGGACATTACAAACATGTGATCTGAGAGATTAACTGAGGACATTACAAACATGTGATCTGAGAGATTAACTGAGGACATTACAAACATGTGATCTGAGAGATTAATTGAGGACATTACAAACATGTGATCTGAGAGATTAACTGAGGACATTACAAACATGTGATCTGAGAGATTAACTGAGGACATTACAAACATGTGATCTGAGAGATTAACTGAGGACATTACAAACATGTGATCTGAGAGATTAACTGAGGACATTACAAACATGTGATCTGAGAGATTAACTGAGGACATTACAAACATGTGATCTGAGAGATTAACTGAGGACATTACAAACATGTGATCTGAGAGATTAATTGAGGACATTACAAACATGTGATCTGAGAGATTAATTGAGGAGATTACAAACATGTGATCTGAGAGATTAATTGAGGAGATTACAAACATGTGATCTGAGAGATTAATTGAGGGCATTACAAACATGTGATCTGAGAGATTAATTGAGGGCATTACAAACATGTGATCTGAGAGATTAATTGAGGACATTACAAACATGTGATCTGAGAGATTAATTGAGGACATTACAAACATGTGATCTGAGAGATTAATTGAGGACATTACAAACATGTGATCTGAGAGATTAACTGAGGACATTACAAACGTGTGATCTGAGAGATTGAGGACATTACAAACATGTGATCTGAGAGATTAACTGAGGACATTACAAACATGTGATCTGAGAGATTAATTGAGGACATTACAAACATGTGATCTGAGAGATTAACTGAGGACATTACAAACATGTGGTCTGAGAGATTAACTGAGGACATTACAAACATGTGGTCTGAGAGATTAACTGAGGACATTACAAACATGTGATCTGAGAGATTAATTGAGGACATTACAAACATGTGATCTGAGAGATTAACTGAGGACATTACAAACATGTGATCTGAGAGATTAATTGAGGACAATACAAACATGTGATCTGAGAGATTAACTGAGGACATTACAAACATGTGATCTGAGAGATTAATTGAGGACATTACAAACATGTGATCTGAGAGATTAATTGAGGACATTACAAACATGTGATCTGAGAGATTAATTGAGGACATTACAAACATGAGATCTGAGAGATTAATTGAGGACATTACAAACATGTGATCTGAGAGATTAATTGAGGACATTACAAACATGTGATCTGAGAGATTAATTGAGGACATTACAAACATGTGATCTGAGAGATTAATTGAGGACATTACAAACATGTGATGTGAGAGATTAATTGAGGACATTACAAACATGTGATCTGAGAGATTAACTGAGGACATTACAAACATGTGATCTGAGAGATTAACTGAGGACATTACAAACATGTGATCTGAGCGATTAATTGAGGACATTACAAACATGTGATCTGAGAGATTAACTGAGGACATTACAAACATGTGATCTGAGAGATTAACTGAGGACATTACAAACATGTGATCTGAGAGATTAATTGAGGACATTACAAACATGTGATCTGAGAGATTAATTGAGGACATTACAAACATGTGATCTGAGAGATTAATTGAGGACATTACAAACATGTGATTTGAGAGATTAATTGAGGACATTACAAACATGTGATCTGAGAGATTAATTGAGGACATTACAAACATGTGATCTGAGAGATTAATTGAGGACATTACAAACATGCGATGTGAGAGATGAATTGAGGACATTACAAACATGTGATCTGAGAGATTAATTGAGGACATTACAAACATGTGATCTGAGAGATTAATTGAGGACATTACAAACATGTGATCTGAGAGATTAATTGAGGACATTACAAACATGTGATGTGAGAGATTAATTGAGGACATTACAAACATGTGATCTGAGAGATTAATTGAGGACATTACAAACATGTGATGTGAGAGATTAATTGAGGACATTACAAACATGTGATCTGAGAGATTAATTGAGGACATTACAAACATGTGATCTGAGAGATTAATTGAGGACATTACAAACATGTGATGTGAGAGATTAATTCAGGACATTACAAACATGTGATCTGAGAGATTAATTGAGGACATTACAAACATGTGATCTGAGAGATTAATTGAGGACATTACAAAAATGTGATCTGAGAGATTAATTGAGGACATTACAAACATGTGATCTGAGAGATTAATTGAGGACATTACAAACATGTGATCTGAGAGATTAATTGAGGACATTACAAACATGTGATCTGAGAGATTAATTGAGGACATTACAAACATGTGATCTGAGAGATTAATTGAGGACATTACAAACATGTGATCTGTGAGATTAACTGAGGACATTACAAACATGTGATCTGAGAGATTAACTGAGGACATTACAAACATGTGATCTGAGAGATTAATTGAGGACATTACAAACATGTGATCTGAGAGATTAACTGAGGACATTACAAACATGTGATCTGAGAGATTAACTGAGGACATTACAAACATGTGATCTGAGAGATTAACTGAGGACATTACAAACATGTGATCTGAGAGATTAACTGAGGACATTACAAACATGTGATCTGAGAGATTAATTGAGGACATTACAAACATGTGATCTGAGAGATTAACTGAGGACATTACAAACATGTGATCTGAGAGATTAACTGAGGACATTACAAACATGTGATCTGAGAGATTAACTGAGGACATTACAAACATGTGATCTGAGAGTTTAACTGAGGACATTACAAACATGTGATCTGAGAGATTAACTGAGGACATTACAAACATGTGATCTGAGAGATTAATTGAGGACATTACAAACATGTGATCTGAGAGATTAACTGAGGACATTACAAACATGTGATCTGAGAGATTAATTGAGGACATTACAAACATGTGATCTGAGAGATTAACTGAGGACATTACAAACATGTGATCTGAGAGATTAACTGAGGACATTACAAACATGTGATCTGAGAGATTAACTGAGGACATTACAAACATGTGATCTGAGAGATTAATTGAGGACATTACAAACATGTGATGTGAGAGATTAAAGGAAAACATGGGTAGAATGTGATGTAAAAGATTAAGGGAAGACATGGGTAGAATGTGTTGTGAGAGATTAGGGGAGGACATGGGTAGAATGTGCTGTGACGATCAAGGGAGGACATGGGTAGAATGTGCTGTGACGATCAAGGGAGGACATGGGTAGAATGTGCTGTGACGATCAAGGGGGGACATGGGTAGAATGTGTTGTGAGAGATTACGGGAGGACATGGGTAGAATGTGCTGTGAGAGATTAGGGGAGGACATGGGTAGAATGTGCTGTGAGAGATTAGGAGAGGACATGGGTAGAATGTGCTGTGACGATCAAGGGAGGACATGGGTAGAATGTGCTGTGACGATCAAGGGAGGACATGGGTAGAATGTGACGTAAAAGATTTATGAAAAACATGGGTAGAATGTGCTGTGACGATCAAGGAAGGACATGGGTAGAATGTGATGTGAGAGATTAATGAAGGACATTGGTAGAATGTGAAAGATGAACCTAGGACATGAACTACTAACAAAGAAGAAAAAAAAATGTTGATTTCTGATCCGCCAACTCTTAAATACTCTTACCTATTTGTTATATGTTGTTATTTTGTATCTGTTTATTGTTTATTCTCCTAACTTATATCTTTTAACCTTAACAGTTGCCGTTTCTACCTCAACATTTTATTTACTTCTGAAACCATTAAACCTGTGCATGGTTTTATTACTACTTCGTGATTTGTATTTTTTGGACGCACCAATTTTTTTTTGTAAATAAATGAGATTTGATGAATCGATGCCTACATTCCACATGCAGATACACTGGCATCGAATCTGGCGTGAAAAATTGATTTCCCATTTTCATGATCGCTGAGCTTTTTAAAATGGTTTTTATCTTAATGCCGTTATCGTGAGATGCCCATGAGTTATATAATAATGGAACAATTAACGAGCTCAAGGTTTTGCTGAACAAATCTTTTTTTTTTATCAAAACTCAAGAAAATAGAAACATTGAAACATCGAGAATAAAAATACAAAGAAGATAATTGGATAGAAGATAAAAGTGGCACAGGGAAAACATGGATTGAATTGTAAAATATGATTTATGGTAGGATTGAGTTTGCATCATTTGTTCACGATATGTGTTATACATGAAGCATAAATGACGATTGTAGGACGTTCTCGATTTCTCTATATTCAGGTTTGTATGACCAATGTCACGGGAATATTTTGTAGATCGGGTACAGCTAAATCTCCGGGACTCCATTCTTATTAAGGACTGTAGGATTGTCATTTAATCCTGGGTACTGCATATTTGTAAAAAAAAAAAAGGAAAGAGCTCATTGTATCAAAGATTGTTTACAATCTAAACTGTCTGGGAGAGAAGACATAGCAAGAAACAGAATGAGCAGTAATATCAGGGGAATGTTTCTTGGTGATGAGTGGCTCTTGATGGAGGGTGATGAGTGGCTCTTGATGGAGGGTGATGAGTGGCTCTTGATGGAGGGTGATGAGTGGCTCTTGATGGAGGGTGATGAGTGGCTCTTGATGGAGGGTGATGAGTGGCTCTTGATGGAGGGTGATGAGTGGCTCTTGATGAAGGGTGATGAGTGACTCTTGATGGAGGGTGATAAGTAGCTCTTGATGGAGAGTGATGAGTAGCTCTTGATGGAGGGTGATGAGTGGCTCTGGATGGAGGGTGATGAGTGGCTCTGGATGGAGGGTGATGAGTGGCTCTGGATGGAGGGTGATGAGTAGCTCTGGATGGAGGGTGATGAGTGGCTCTGGATGGAGGGTGATGAGTGGCTCTTGATGGAGGGTGATGAGTGGCTCTTGATGGAGGGTGATGAGTGGCTCTTGATGGAGGGTGATGAGTAGCTCTTACTGGAGATTGCGCAGCTTCTTCTCACTAAATACAACATTTAGTCAGATTGCTTCACTAAATACAACATTTAGTCAGATTGCTTCACTAAATACAACATTTAGTCAGATTGCTTCACTAAATACAACATTTAGTCAGATTTCTTCACTAAATACAACATTTAGTCAGAATGCTTCACTAAATACAAAATTTAGTCAGATTGCTTCACCAAACACAACATTTAGTCACATTGCCTCAATAAATACAAAATTTAGTCAAATTGCATCATTAAATACAACATTTAGTCAGATTGCCTCATTAAATACGACATTTACAATGATCGTATATATAACTCCAAATACAACATTTAGTCAGATTGCTTCAATAAATACAACATTTAGTCAGATTGCTTCACTAAATACAACATTTAGTCAGATTGCTTCACTAAATACAACATTTAGTCAAATTGCCTCAATAAATACAAAATTTAGTCAGATTTCTTCACCAAATACAACATTTAGTCAGATTACTTCACAAAATTCAACATTTAGTCAGATTGCTTCACTAAATACAACATTTAGTCAGATTGCCTCAATAATTACAACATTTAGTCAGATAGCTTCACCAAATACAACATTTAGTCACATTGTTTGTCTCACAAAATACAACATTTAGTCAGATTGCTTCACAAAATACAACATTTATTCAGATTGCTTCACCAAATACAACATTTAGTCAGATTGCTTCACCAAATGCAACATTTATTCAGATGTCTTCACTAAATACAACATTTAGTCAGATTGCTTCACTAAATACAACATTTAGTCAGATTGCTTCACCAAATGCAACATTTAGTCAGATTGCTTCACTAAATACAAAATATAGTCAGATTGCTTCACCAAATACAATATTTAGTCAGATTTCTTCACCAAATGCAACATTTAGTCAGATTGCTTCACTAAATACAACATTTAGTCAGATTGCCTCAATAAATAGAACATTTAGTCAGATTGCTTCACCAATACAACATTTAGTCACATTGTTTGTCTCACAAAATACAACATTTAGTCAGATTGCTCACTAAATACAACATTTAGTCAGATTGCTTCACCAAATGCAACATTTAGTCAGATTTCTTCACTAAATACAACATTTAGTCATATTTCTTAACAAAATACAACATTTAGTCAGATTGCTTCACCAAATACAACATTATTTAGATTGCTTCACCAAATACAACATTTAGTCAAATTGCCTCAATAAATACAAAATTTAATCAGATTGCTTCACCAAATACAACATTTAGTCACATTGTTTGTCTCACAAAATACAACATTTAGTCAGATTGCTTCACAAAATACAACATTTAGTCAGATTGCTCCACTAAATACAACATTTAGTTAGATTGTGTGTCTCACCAAATACAACATTTAGTCAGATTGCATCAATAAATACAACATTTAATCAGATTGTCTTACCAAATACAATATTTAGTCAGATTTTATGTCTCGTCAAATACAACATTTAGTCAAATTGTATGTCTCAACAAATACAACATTTAGTCACATTGTTTGTCTCACAAAATACAACATTTAATAAGATTGTCTCAATAAATACAACACTTAGTCAGATTGTATGTCTCACCAAATATAACATTTAGTCAGATTGTATGTCTCACCAAATACAACATTTAGTCAGATTGACTCACCAAATACAATATTTAGTCAGATTGTATGTCTCACCAAATACAACATTTAGTCGGATTGTCTCAGTGAGCACAACACTTTAGAGAAGTTGTCCTATCTAAGCATCTACAATACAATGTTGTAACGATAAACTGTGGAGGTTGGCCTCAATGTGTGTGCCTAGAAACGGAAATGATATTCAAGTATGTTCAAGTAAGTATGTTCAAGTAAGTATGTTCAAGTAAATATGTTCAAGTAAGTATGTTCAAGTAAATATGTTCAAGTAAATATGTTCAAGTAAGTATGTTCAAGTAAATATGTTCAAGTAAATATGCTCAAGTAAATATGTTCAAGTAAATATGTTCAAGTAAATATGTTCAAGTAAATATGTTCAAGTAAGTATGTTCAAGTAAATATGTTCAAGTAAATATGTTCAAGTAAGTATGTTCAAGTAAGTATGTTCAAGTAAATATGTTCAAGTAAATATGTTCAAGTAAATATGTTCAAGTAAGTATGTTCAAGTAAATATGTTCAAGTAAGTATGTTCAAGTAAATATGTTCAAGTAAATATGTTCAAGTAAATATGTTCAAGTAAATATGTTCAAGTAAGTATGTTCAAGTAAATATGTTCAAGTAAGTATGTTCAAGTAAGTATGTTCAAGTAAATATGTTCAAGTAAGTATGTTCAAGTAAGTATGTTCAAGTAAATATGTTCAAGTAAGTATGTTCAAGTAAGTATGTTCAAGTAAATATGTTTAAGTAAATATGTTCAAGTAAGTAAAGTTCAGGAACACTTTTCTTGGTAAACAAGGAAGAAAGGAAGGAAAGAATGAAGGAAAAGGGGAAATCGAGGGAAAGGAGAGTAGGAAAGAAATGTATGAACCGGGAGAAGGTGAAAGTTGGAGGGAAGGAGTGAAAAAGGAGCGGAGAAGAAAGAAAAGAAGAAGACAAAAGAAATGAAGGTAGAAAACAAAAAAAAAAGAGTAAAATAAGAAAGCGAAGCCAAACACAATTTGAGCCCCACCCACCCTTCTCAATTTTGCGCGTGGGAGCCTCTAGTACACACACACCCTAGTTGGTTATTTTCCCGCTACACTTATCAACGGTAATGACCCATACATCAGACTGGTCCGTATAACGACCGCGACGAATCTGTTGACAGTAGACGATATAGGAGATCCATAGTTGAAATTGAAGACTCAATCAGAGAGATATATTCTCGATAACAGATACACAAACTGATCCCAAAGCCGCCCAATAACTTCTCATTCATCGCATCAGGAAGAGCTCGGGGCTACTTCCTGTCCACAAAATGGCGCTTTTCCCGTTCACATTGATTTTTATTAACTAAAGCTGTCTTCTCATTTGACATAAATGATTACAGCACGAGAAATTGTTTCTCTTGTCTCTCTTATTTTTCACTTTCTCTTACATCCTTACATTTGGGTGTCGAGAGTAACACAATGTTCTAACTCTCGCACTCTAGTAGCCTCAACCATTGTCAACATCCGAGGTCCTTCCTTTTTTCAATTTCTTCGAGGATTCCAGAACAAGGCCTGTTTACCACCGTTTGAGCTATTCTATTCTATCCCATTCTATCCTATCCCATTCTATCCTATCCCATTCTATTGTATCCCATTCTATCGTATCCCATTATATCCTATCCCATTCTATCGTATCCCATTCTATCCTATCCCATTCTATTCTATCCCATTCTATCCTATCCCATTCTATCCTATCCCATTTTATGGTATCCAATTCTATCCTATCCTATTCTATTGTATCCCATTCTATTGTATCACATTCTATCCTATCCCATTCTATCTTATCCCATTCTACCCTTTCCCATTCTATTGTATCCCATTCTATCTTATCCCATTCTATTCTATCCCATTCTATCCTATCCCATTCTATTGTACCCCATTTTATCCTATCCCATTCTATCCTATCCCATTCTATTGTATCCCATTCTATACAATCCCATTCTATTCTATCATATCCCTTTATATTCTATCCCATTCTATCCTATCCCATTCTATTGTACCCCATTTTATCCTATCCCATTCTATCCTATCCCATTCTATTGTATCCCATTCTATACAATCCCATTCTATTCTATCATATCCCTTTATATTCTATCCCATTCTATACTATCCCATTCTATTCTATCCCATTCTATACTATCCAATTCTATCCTATCCCATTCTATTGTATCCATGGAACCAGTTTCATTGCAGTCAGAAATTCCCCATATCCGCTCCAACACTTGTCACAGCATACCCCGTGTGGCTACCTGGGCCCCTACGGTGAGGGGGGAAAAGAAAAGAGCCCTCTGTTACCTGCCATGCATGTTGTAAGAGGCGACTAAGGAGTTCTGGAATTGTCGTCTCCGTAGTCGTGTAGGACGTGCACGGAGCGACCTTGTCACCGGAATTTTCCGAATTGTACTTTCCATTTCGGTCACCGCTCTGCTGTATCAAAGTTTGATTGATTCTGACAGTCAGATGATCACTCTTGCAGCAGTAACCGATCTTACGTTGTTTCCTGTAATCAACACAATATGAATTACTTTGACAAGTTTCTCGAAATACAGAGACATTCCATGAAACGATCACCATCATCATCGAGTGCCGTCTCCGCATCGAAGGTTAGCTACCATGGAGCGCCATTCTACTCTGTCTCTTGCTTTGATGGTGCAGGTCGTCATAGGCTGACTTGTCCATCTCCGCATCGAAGGTTGGCTACCATGTAGCGCCATTCTGCTCTGTCTCTTGCTTTGATGGTGCAGGTCGTCATAGGCTGACTTGTCCATCTCCGCATCGAAGGTTAGCTACCATGTAGCGCCATTCTGCTCTGTCTCTTGCTTTGATGGTGCAGGTCGTCATAGGCTGACTTGTCCATCTCCACATCGAAGGTTGGCTACCATGTAGCGCCATTCTGCTCTGTCTCTTGCTTTGATGGTGCAGGTCGTCATAGGCTGACTTGTCCATCTTTTGATGTTACTCGTCCACGTTAGTCTCGGTCTGCCTCTGTCTCTTTTACCTTGTATTTTCCTTCCAAGTTTACATTCAGTAGGTTACTGTGTCTTTTAACATGCCCCAAAATGTCATTTGTCTTGTTCTAATTGTGTTTAATAGTTCTCTTTTCATTTTTAGTTGTTTTTAAGACTTCTATCGTTTGTTTTCTTTTCTTTCCATCCAATTCTACCTATTCATCTATAAATCCACATTTTAATGTCCATGTTTCTCCGCCTTACATGAATGTTGAGAAGATATAACATTTTGCTATTCTTAGTTTTAGCCCTCATGTTATTTGTTTTGATGTTAGCATATTTTTCCTGACACTAAATTGCGTTTTGCCATTCCTATTCTTGTGTTTATTTCAGTTGTGCATTTTCCATCACTGGTTATAGTATGTCCAAGGTAGTTGTAGTTCTGAACTGTCTCCAGGTCTTTTCCTTTAACTTTGATTATCCACTTGTAGGTTTTGAGTATTATCTTTGTTTATGATTACCGTTTTAGTCCTTTTGAAATTTACATCTAATCAATTTGTTTATGTTGCTGTCCGTCATGTTTGTTTTCATTAAGTAATTGTCGTGAAACAAGCAAACAATGATTTAAATTTGATGAAACATGCAAACCAGATATTTGGACAGCAAGCCCCTATACTCTAGCACAAGACGCTACCTTTCATCACAAAGAAGGGAGATTTTCTTCACATTTTGATGCATTCATTTGCACCTCTTCCCCTTGGCCCCTTTCATCACAAAGAAGGGAGATTTTCTTCACATTTTGATGCATTCATTTGCACCTCTTCCCCTTGGCCCCTTTCATCACAAAGAAGGGAGATTTTCTTCACATTTTGATGCATTCATTTGCATCTCTTCCCCTTGGCCCCTTTCATCACAAAGAAACATCGTATACGAAGTATATTCATTCCCACCTTGTGCTATCAGAGCCAAACATGGCCATTCACAAATAAACATAAACAATGGAAATTAGTCACCAAAGATGAGAAATTTGTGAAAAACGCTTCGATTGACCAGAAGTGACAGAATCAGAAATGATATAACAGGAGAGAGAGAGTAGGCGTGGAGTCAATTCTAAACTACATACAGAAACAACAAATGGCAACGTTGACGTATCTAGAAATAATAACACAAAAAGGCTTTTTACCATAGGAAACATGGAGGATGGACGGTCAACTTCTAGAGAAACGCTACAACAACATCCAATGACAATGGTTGAGGCTGTTACAATGGTAAGAACAAAAATTGTGTATCTCCCACGGGTAAAAGAGAGAATGAAGAAAGAGAAAGAGAGAGAGAGAGAGAGAGAGAGAGAGAGAGAGAGAGAGAGAGAGAGTCAGAGATGTTTCTCATCATATCTTCATTATACTGTAAACATTTGATCTATCACATTCAATACAATAAATGTAATTATCTTATTTGTTAGTTTTCTAGTATATTATTGACCTAATACGCTCAGTGACTGACAGGCAGGGTCTAACTTCCAGGAAACCTTTCCTAATACTTGCCCTCCATAATCATTTTCTGGAATTTCTGGCATTTTAATATCAGGCTGTTTAGCCAGCAGGCGTTGCGTGTTTGGCTTATCAGAGTTCGTTGTTCGCTAACAACCTCTCTGAGATCTCAATAGGTGGTCCAGGTATACACAAGTCTGTCCTCATTATATCATCTTCACTATTATATATATATATATATATATATATATATATATATATATATATATATATATATATATATATATATATGTGTGTGTTTTTAACAAAATATAGATCAACCAAATTTTAAATAATATAGATATCAACTTTAAGTGTGAAAACGTCATTTGATGTTTCGTTCACAATTGTAGTCCTTCTTTGATATTGTTTTTGTTTTTTGCTGTCGACTGCTAACTGGCGGAGCAGTCTGTAGCTGATATAGTCTGTTGTTTTAGAGGCAAAAAACAAAATATCTCCATCGGGTTCGTGGCGTGGTGCCCGAAATAAGGTTCACGCTATATTTTTCTGGCTCTACCGCACTCCATGAGATTTTCTTTGCTTCTCGCTTTATCTCTCTGTTACGACCGCAGGAGACAGAAAAGTTGACTGTAAGAAATGTTGGCTCTAAGAAATATTGGTTTGTAAGAAATGTTGGTTGTAAGAAATGTTGGTTGTAAGAAATGTTGGTTGTAAGAAATGTTGGTTGTAAGAAATATTGGTTGTAAGAAATGTTGACTGTAAGAAATGTTGGTTTGTAAGAAATATTGTTGTAAGAAATGTTGGCTGTAAGAAATGTTGGTTTGTAAGAAATATTGGTTGTAAGAAATGTTGGCTGTAAGAAATATTGGTTTGTAAGAAATATTGGTTGTAAGAAATGTTGGCTGTAAGAAATGTTGGTTTGTAAGAAATATTGGTTGTAAGAAATGTTGGCTGTAAGAAATATTGGCTGTAAGAAATGTTGGTTGTAAGAAATGTTGGTTGTAAGAAATATTAGTTGTAAGAAATGTTGACTGTAAGAAATGTTGGTTTGTAAGAAATATTGGTTGTAAGAAATGTTGACTGTAAGAAATGTTGGTTTGTAAGAAATATTGGTTGTAAGAAATGTTGGCTGTAAGAAATATTGGCTGTAAGAAATGTTGACTGTAAGAAATGTTGGTTTGTAAGAAATATTGGTTGTAAGAAATGTTGGCTGTAAGAAATATGGCTGTAAGAAATGTTGGTTGTAAGAAATATTGGTTGTAAGAAATGTTGACTGTAAAAAATGTTGGTTTGTAAGAAATAATGGTTGTAAGAAATGTTGGTTGTAAGAAATGTTGACTGCAAGAAATATTGTCTGTAAGAAATGTCAGTTTGTAAGAAATGTGGCTGTAAGAAATATTTGCTGTAAGAAATGTTGGTTGTAAGAAATGTTGGTTGTAAGAAATATTGGCTGCAAGAAATGTTGGCTGTAAGAAATGTTGGTTTGTAAGAAATATTGGCTGTAAGAAATGTTGGCTGTAAGAAATGTTGGTTTGTAAGAAATATTGGTTGTAAGAAATGTTGGCTGTAAGAAATGTTGGTTTGTAAGAAATATTGGTTGTAAGAAATATTGGCTGTAAGAAATGTTGGTTGTAAGAAATGTTGACTGTAAGAAATGTTGGTTTGTAAGAAATATTTTTTGTAAGAAATGTTGGCTGTAAGAAATGTTGGTTGTAAGAAATGTTGGCTGTAAGAAATGTTGGTTTGTAAGAAATATTGGTTTGTAAGAAATGTTGGTTTGTAAGAAATATTGGTTGTAAGAAATGTTGACTGTAAGAAATGTTGGTTTGTAAGAAATATTGGTTGTAAGAAAGGTTGGTTTGTAAGAAATGTTGGTAGTAAGAAATATTGGTTTGTAAGAAATGTTGGCTGTAAGAAATGTTGGTTTGTAAGAAATATTGGTTGTAAGAAATATTGGCTGTAAGAAATATTGGTTGTAAGAAATGTTGGCTGTAAGAAATATTGGTTGTAAGAAATGTTGGCTGTAAGAAATGTTGGTTTGTAAGAAATATTGGTTTGTAAGAAATGTTGGTTTGTAAGAAATATTGGTTGTAAGAAATGTTGACTGTAAGAAATGTTGGTTTGTAAGAAATATTGGTTGTAAGAAAGGTTGGTTTGTAAGAAATGTTGGTAGTAAGAAATATTGGTTTGTAAGAAATGTTGGCTGTAAGAAATATTGGTTTGTAAGAAATGTTGGTTGTAAGATATGTTGGTTTGTAAGAAATGTTGGCTGGAAGAAATGTTGGCTGTAAGAAATGTTGGTAGTAAGAAATGTTGGCTGTAAGAAATGTTGGCTGGAAGAAATGTTGACTGTAAGAAATGTTGACTGTAAGAAATGTTGGCTGGAAGAAATGTTGATTGTAAGAAATGTTGGCTGTAAGAAATATTGACTGTAAGAAATGTTGGTTGCAAGAAATGTTGACTGTAAGAAATATTGGCTGTAAGAATTGTTGGCTGTAAGAAATGTTGACTGTAAGAAATGTTGGCTGCAAGAAATGTTGGCTGTAAGAAATGTTGACTGTAAGAAACGTTGGTTGTAAGAAATGTTGGTTGTAAGAAATGTTGGCTGTAAGAAATGTTGGTTTGTAAGAATTGTTGGTTTGTAAGAAATGTTGATTTGTAAGAAATGCTGGTTGTAGAAAATGTTGACTGTAAGAAATATTGGTTGTAAGAAATGTTGGTTGTAAGAAATATTGGTTGTAAGAAATGTTGGTTGTAAGAAATATTGGTTGTAAGAAATGTTGGTTGTAAGAAATATTGGCTGTAAGAAATGTTGGTTGTAAGAAATGTTGGTTGTAAGAATTGTTGACTGTAAGAAATATTGGTTGTAAGAGATATTGACTGTAAGAAATTTTGGTTGTAAGAAATGATGGTTTGTAAGAAATGTTGGTTTGTAAGAAATGCTGGTTGTAGAAAATGTTGACTATAAGAAATATTGGTTGTAAGAGATGTTGGATGTAAGAAATATTGGCTGTAAGAAATGTTGGTTGTAAGAAATGTTGACTGCAAGAAATATTGGCTGTAAGAAATGTTGTTTTGTAAGAAATGTGGCTGTAAGAAATATTGGGTGTAAGAAATGTTGGTTGTAAGAAATGTTGGTTGTAAGAAATATTGGCTGTAAGAAATATTGGCTGTAAGAAATATTGGTTTGTAAGAAATATTGGTTGTAAGAAATGTTGGTTTGTAAGAAATGTTGGCTGTAAGAAATGTTGGCTGTAAGAAATGTTGGCTGTAAGAAATGTTAACTGTAAGAATTGTTGGCTGTAAGAAATGTTGGTTGTAAGAAATGTTGGCTGTAAGAAATGTTGGTTTGTAAGAAATGTTGATTTGTAAGAAATATTGGCTGTAAGAAATGTTGGTTTGTAAGAAATGTTGGTTTGTAAGAAATATTGGCTGTAAGAAATGTTGGCTGTAAGAAATTTTGGCTGTAAGAAATGTTGACTGTAAGAAATGTTGGCTGTAAGAAATGTTGGCAGACACTACAGTTGGCTTCTAGCAATATCCTAACTTATTAGACCTTCTACACAGACCATAACAACCCACTCTAGTACAACAATAGTGGTTCAAACTCTATGTCATCAGTGTTGCAACAATCTCAATTTCTGTAACGATCGTCATCACTTTTACAACAGAACTCATCATCGTCATCATCATGTGTCAAACCGCTTGGTGCAGGCGGTCACGTCCTTCCACAATCTTCTATCACCGTGCATCGAATCAGTTCTGTTGCTGACTGTTTTCCATGCCAAGACACCAAGCTAACCAGTATTTTCTTCCTTTGTCGTCCGCGATTTCTCTTTCCTTGTATTTTGTCAGTTGTAACCAAGTACTCCATCTTTCATCTTCTAATTATATGCCCGAAAAATGTTGATTGTTTCGTTATTGTTTCTTAGGAACTACCTTTTTAGTGCTAGCCTCTTTGATAATTTCCTCCTTGATCTTTTTAGCTGTCCAGGGAACTTTCAACATTCTTCTGAGAAATCCCACCTCTGTGGCTTCAAATCGTCTTTTAATTTGCTTGTTTACTGTCCATGATTCGCTTTCATAGGTTAGAATTGGCTCTATAAAGCACCAATGAACTCACATCTTAACTACTTCGTGCAAAAGTTCCCGGTTTATCTCGTCACTTGACATAGAGTCCCTGTTAATCTTAATAGTGTTTTTTTATTTTTTTTCCGGTGAACAACGTTAATCTCGAACACAAAAGGGCCGTTGCACAGTTATGAAGTTTTCTATTTTCAGTATAAAAATAATTTAACAAAAAACTATTTGACATTTGACGGGAAACACCAGAGTGTAAAACAGATTCATAAGCAAGAAGTAAAGGTGGCAAAACAGCACTGAACTGCTTGCTCAATAAAACATTGCCTGGAACCAGTAATTTGATATAAAAACATGGCTACTGCCAATAGTATCCTACCTAGAAAAGCTCAATATATCTAAATGTAGTAACATGAAAGTGTAGCTATAGTTTCGATGATTATATTTAACTTGGTAGGTGGTTATAAATAGCAATGACACACGCAGGATATATGAACCTGTACACGGAGAAATAGAGATTGCTTGCTGTTGTTATCCAGAGTCGTTCACTTCTATAATTATGAAGAATAGATCTGCAGAGAAACCGTCACCAGAGAGGGTCTAAGTGGTTGGTGGAATCATGACTGCCAGTTAGAATAACAGACACATACAAACAGCAAGTACAAACGACATTTCATTCATAAAAACAGCAGGGACAGACGAGATTTCATTCATGAAAACAACAGGGACAGACGAGATTTCATTCATAAAAACAGCAGGGACAGACGAGATTTCATTCATGAAAACAACAAAACAAACGACATTTCATTCATGAAAACAGCAAGGACAAAAGACATTTCATTCAGAAACAAAGCAGGGACAAACGACATTTCATTCATAAAAACAACAAAACAAACGACATTTCTTTCATAAAACAGCAAGGACAAACGACATTTCAATCATAAAATCAGCAAGATAAAATTGCCCCTTTATGGGGCGGATGATTTTTAAAAAAAATAATAAATCAATCAATGAAATAAAATCATAAATCATTCAATGAAATAAAATCATAAATCAATCAATGAAATAAAAAGAAACAAGGGATAAAATGGTTTGGTCACGTGATAAGACAACATGATCACAACACAGCGAGCCTTTGATAAACGTTGTGAGAACAGCACACCCAAGGGTCGACCACGAAAAAGATGGATTGATGGAATATTAGAAATAATAGGAAACATGATTGTAACAGAAACAAATAGAAGAGAGAAAGTAAATAAATTATAGGGGGCCTATCTCCCTAGACGCTTAGAGGGAAATGAGGAAGGAAAGAGGAAGAAGATGATGAAGACGATGATGATGATGATGATGATGAGTAAATAAATTAACTGTTGATTGTTCTAACAGATGTCAGCGCAGTAAACCTACCTCTTATCTTGAGTTAGTAGATGTGTGTGTGAGTGTGTGAGTGTGTGTGTTTGTGTTTGTGTGTGTGTGTAAGTGTGAGTGTGTGTGTAAGTGTGTCTGTGGAGGTGGATATGGATAAAGTACTTTGCTAAGGGATGACCTTTGACAGACTTCCACGATGACACACTGGCACGTTGACTAGCCAGACCCCCAAACTTCACTAATCAGGAAAGTGTCAATGTGCCTGTTTCTTCACTTCTTTGTTTCCATCTCTCTATCCTTGAACGTTCTACACTATATAGTAATCACTTTCTACTGAGTTTCTCTTTTCTATATTATCTTCTATCTCTCTCTCTGTCTGTCTCTCTTTGTCAGTCTCTCTCTGTCTGTCTGACTCTCTGTCTCTCTCTCTGTCTGTCTCTCTGTGTCTATCTGTGTCTGTCTGTCTCTCTCTGTATGTCTCTCTGTATATCTCTCTCTGTCTGCCTCTCTCTGTCTGTCTCTCTCTCCATCTCTGTCTCTCTCTATCTGTCTGCCCTCTCTCTGCCTCTCTCTCTGTCTGTCTCTCTCTCCCTCTCTTTGTCTGTCTCTCTCTGTCTGTCTGTCTGTCTCTCTCCCTCTCTCTGTCTATCTCTCTCTCCCTCTGTCTGTCCGTCTCTGTCTGTCTCTGTCTCTTTCTGTCTGTCTCTCCCTGTCTGTCTCTGTCTCTCTCTGTCTGTTTCTCTCTTTGTCTGTTTCTCTCTCTGTCTGTCTGTCTCTCTCTCTCTCTCTCTCTCTCTCTCTCTCTCTCTGTCTCCCTCTCTCTGTCCTCATATATGTTCTTTTCGTTTCTTCTTCACTTTCATATTTTCTCTTCACCCACCTTTCTCTATTTCCCCCTTCTACTTTCTTCCCCTTTCACATTGCTATATTCTTATATCATCTTTCTTTGTATCTTATCCTATTCCATTTGTTATACCTTCATGTCCATCCATCATGCCTTCATCTTCTTGTCCTGCACCTCCCACCTCCCCTTCCAAGTTATTTCTCAAATTAATCATTCGTTCATCATGTACACACCACCTCCCCTTCCAAGTTATTTCTCAAATTAATCATTCGTTCATCATGTACACACCACCTCCACAAATCCTTCTCCATTAAAATCAATCAATGAATCGATTAGCGTTAATTATCTCAGATCGATGCTAAGCAGCTAATGTTTAAGTGCCATTTCGCTGTTCACGGAACATCGTTGTCATGGTAACAGTCACAAGAGCGGGTACAGAATTATTAAAATATTGAAACTTCGATTTAAGGAATATGACCGCATAGACATGATGGTGATGTTTCCGTTATTCTTAAGGAAGAGGCTGGTCATCTGGAGTGAGCTGATCGATTTCCAATCAGGTGAATTAAGAGTTCAATTTCCCATAGATTAAAAAAAATTTTTCCAATTGAGGTCATATTTCAAAGTCAGACCAGCACACCACGTGACGACTGACTAAAGGGCATGTGATCTTCAGTCCCCACAGAAACTATTGAGGCAAAGCTCAGAAAATGTGACAAGCATGTGTTGGCAGAAATGGGTACCAGGGTATTATCCTGGGAAGGTGAGGAATGTTGTCTCGCATCTGAGTTTCGATGCTTGAGGCGACACTATCCAGAAATCTCCGAACATTTCTGGATAAGCTGTCGAGCACATATAAGTGTACACTCGCGTGCTAAGACGCCGGTTCAAGTCTCGTACTTTACTTTTACTTTATGTGACACGCTCCGTAACAATGTTCCCTGTTTGAAGAAAATTAGAGGGAATGTAGTGGGTGTGGGCGGGGTTAACTACATGTCAATCACAATATTGACACCGTAAAAAAAAAAAGATGTTGAGAGTTGCCCGGACAGCTAAAAAGACCAACGAGAAAATTATAAAAGAGGCCAACGCATAAAGTAAACTCCTTAGAAACATCAGCAATAAAACAATCAATATTTGTTGGTGCATCATGAGAAGTGGAACATTGGAATACTCGGTTACAACTGGCAAAATACAGGGAAAGAGAGATCGCGGACAACAAAGAAAGAAGATACTAGATAGCTTGGTGTCGTGGCATGGAAAACAGTCAAACAACAGAAATTATACGATGCACGGTGGATAGAGAGAATTGTGGTAGGACATGATCGCCTACCCCAATCGGTATGACACATGATGATAATAAAAGAAATATGAGGAAAATTGTTTTCTATGTTCAGATGTTAACCTTGTCACCTTATTGAAGTAACAGCAACAGATCGGCCAAACAGCCCGCTGTTCGTTGAGGTGGCAAACACAGTCATATAGGGTGCTGTGAGAGTAAAAAAAAAAGTAAAGTACCCCCATCACGCCAAGTGAGGTATAGGGAATATGGTGTTAGTGACCATAAACTTTACACACCTCCAGCACATGATTTTTGGGGTAATGTGGTCGGTATTACGCCCGTGCCGCTTTACTTTCCCAGAAAAAAATCCGGTACCCATTAAAGGTTGGGTGAAGCGGAAGCCGTTGGTTGGGATCGAACCCTACCTCTTCTCCTTTGCAGTCCAGTTCACTAACCACAGAGCTATCACGGCTCCAGCTGTGAGAATAGTCAGGAGAAAGGGTGGATAGAGAAAAAAGTGATGTATTAAAATCAAGTAATAGATAGGCCTCGACTCAGACATGGCACAGACAGCACCGGGAGATAATATTCTAGGGGGAGAAATAGTACCCGGAATGGGGGAGGTGGGGGGGGGGTGTGTGGTCGGGAATGGGTTTCCAAAGACAAACGAGTGATCAGAAACGGAAGGCTCATATAGTCTTACATACATACAGACATATGTATGCATATTGGAGCTCATATGTATGAATGTATGTGTCTGAATTAGGGTTGCCAGGTTTTTGTAAAGTAACAAATGTAGACTGCTAACAAATGTAGACTGCTTGTCAGCAAAAAAAGGAAGAATTTATGTTTTTGCCAGCAAAAGAAGGAAGAATTTATGTTTTTGCAGCAAAAGAAGGAAGAATTTATGTTTTTGCCAGCAAAAGAAGGACGAATTTATGTTTTTGCAGCAAAAGAAGGAAAAATTTATGTTTTTGCCAGCAAAAGAAGGAAGAATTTATGTTTTTGCCAGCAAAAAGAAGGAAGAATTTATGTTTTCGCCAGCAAAAGAAGGAAGAATTTATATTTTTGCCAGCAAAAGAAGGAAGAATTTATGTTTTTGCCAGCAAACGAAGGAATATTTTCTGGGGAGTTTTTTGTCTGCAAAAATAGGAAGATTTTTAAATTTACCATAAACCTTTTATGTTATGGCACTGGCACTGCACGTCATGTGCAAACTACTACTACGACCATACAATTATCACCGCTACTAATACACTACTACTACTACCACTACTACTTCTACTACTTTTACCACCACCACACCATACAACTACTACTACTATCACTACTACTAATACTACTACTGCTATTACCACTACTACAACCACCATCACTACTGTTACTAATACTAATACCACTACTAATGCTACTGCCACGGTAGTCTAGTTGGTAAAACCACTCGACTCGACTACCGATGTTCGGACAACCCGTGTTCGATTCCCGCTGGAAGCAGTGTGATTGTACTGGTGGTTGGAGAAAAAAAATACCCCCACGGTCGGCCCAGCCGTTGGCAGAAATGGGTACCAGGGTATTACCCTGGGAAGGTGAGGAATGTCGCCTCGCATCGTGAGTTTCGATGCTTGAAGCGACACTGTGCAGAAATCTCCGAACATTTCTGGATAGGCGGCCGAGCACATATGGGTGGAGACTCGCGTGCTAAGACGCCGGTTCAAGTCTCGTACTTTAACTTCACTAATGCTACTACTAATGCTACTACCACTATTACTACTACGGCTAATGCCACTACTATTACTACTACTACTGCTACTACTTCTTCTTCTACTACTACCACTACTACTGCTACTGGGATAGTATATAGTCAAGGAATAGAATAGATCATAGAGTGAGAAATATAGCTTTGGTCGCAATGTTAGTAATTACCTATAAATTATAGTCCGTTCACATTCGTTTGCCTAGACATTAATTTATTTTTTTCAAAAACTTATTGTTCATTTGCATTGATCTTTTGAAGTTATGTTTAGAATACTAATGTCGCTATAAAAATATTTTTTTATCAAAGAAATGTGATCCAGTTTCAAAGATGCCTTATTTAACCTATATTAAAAAAAAGTTAATCGATATTATAAACACCGGCGGGATTATGTAGATGCTTACATCTCACAGCTGATTCTTTAACATATAGGCATGACCTTCACGGCTGAATGCGCACCGTCCTAAAATAGTTATGTTTCCACTATACATTTTTATAAAGAAATGTTACATATGAAATTTCCCGTTTAGCACAAAATGACATTTTAGCCGAAACCGGAAATTATGTGACGTCAAAATCACGGCCGTAGACTCGAGTTCGAGTCATAATTCAGAGGCAAATCTCAATATTTACAGAAAGGAGGCGGCACTATCCATAGTATCTTCTGCAAGTCTATGTGAGAATGAATATAAAGGCAAAATATTTTACTGAGCATAACATTAAAGGAATGGCAGTTAGCAGATGGAAGTATTAAAAGATCAGTACCAAGCAGTAAAGGGCAACGTTTGATAGTTGCACATGCAGGTAGCAGACATAATGGGTTGTTGCAGAATCCTCATCTCGTTTTCATTTCAAAATCCATAGACAATAGAGACTACCACTCCGAAATGAATGGGCACATATTTAAAGACTGGATCGAGAAAAGTATCCTTCCAATATTAGATCGACCTTCTTGTCTGATAATGGACAATGCTTCATACCATAACGTAGGTAACGTAGAAGATAGAATCCCAACATCATCAAGTACAAAAGATGCAATCAAAACGTGGCTCATAAAAGAACACATACAAGTTAACGACAGCTACTTGAAACCCGAATTGCTTAGCCTTGTAAAACAGACACAACGTACAAAGATATTTAAAATAGACAAGTTAATTCAAGAACATGGCCATAGATGTTTGAGACTACCTCCATATCATGCACACTTAAATCCTATAGAACTAGTTTGGGCAAAAGTTAAAGGACACGTAGCATATACAAATAAAACTTTCAAATTATGCGATGTTGAGACACTTACAAATCAGGCTCTATCAAATATAAATAAAGACTACTGGGTAAAATGTGAGGATCATGTGTTACGACAAGAAGAGGAATATTGGAAAAAGGATGGTTTGTTGTTTGTTCAGCCGAAAGCAGTAATCGACCTATTTGACTCGTCTGATTCTGAATGATCATTACTCTGATTAAGTCTACAGATAAATAGTTTGATTTGCAAAATTTCCTAGTTGATTTGTTAAACAGTTTATTGTTCAAGACCACCCAAGCAATCAAAAATATGTTATAAGCAAACCAACAACCATTACTTTGAATGGAAGCCTGCTTGAGTCAGTACAGAAGTTCAGCTATCTTGGATTCACTATTACAGCCACACTTTCCTTAGATGAGGAACTAAATGTACGTATTTGAAAGGCAGCGACAACATTTGGGAAACTCACACCAAGAGCATGGAACTATATCAAATTGACTCTACGAACAAAAGTTCTATATATAATTTAAAATTTGTATACTTGCCACCAAGTAAAATTTTATGGACACGCCTATGGGTCATCGTTGCACTAGATTACTGTAAAACATTTTGATTAGGGTCAAAATAATAGTTACATGGGCAAAGATCAAAGGAATTCGCCGCTTTAAGAAAACCGTTATAGCTAGACATCGAGTAACACATATTTTCTCGTGACATGGACATTTTAACACCGTATGCCAAAAATCATGTGAAATCATCAAGAACTTTTTGAATTATAAATCATAACATCTCGGCAAACGATTCTGAACGGACTATAATTAGATGATAACAGTATCATACAAAATAAAGCAGTCACAGAAATAGAAGAACAATAGAAAGTTTTTGGATTGAAAAACTGTGGCTGTTATTGGAAAGGTGGGGGAAGAGGTGTAAACTTTATTTGTCTTAGTCACATGTTGAGAAGTTTGTGAGAGAGATGTCACTCTTAGGTTGATAAACAAACTTGGGGTCAGGTTAGGTTTGTGAGAGAGATGTCACTCTTAGGTTGATAAACAAACTTGGGGTCAGGTTAGGTTTGTGAGAGAGATGTCACTCTTAGGTTGATAAACAAACTTGGGGTCAGGTTAGGTTTATGAGAGAGATGTCACTCTTAGGTTGATAAACAAGCTTGGGGTCAGGTTAGGTTTGTGAGAGAGATGTCACTCTTAGGTTGATAAACAAACTTGGGGTCAGGTTAGGTTTATGAGAGAGATGTCACTCTTAGGTTGATAAACAAGCTTGGGGTCAGGTTAGGTTTGTGAGAGAGATGTCACTCTTAGGTTGATAAACAAACTTGGGGTCTGGTTAGGTTTGTGAGAGAGATGTCCCTCTTAGGGTTCATGTTAGGACTATTTTTAAAACTCAGAGGTTAACTAAAATGTTAAAATGTGGATTTTTAAAAATTGAGACACAAAAATCATCCAAAGTAGAATTTCGTATTCTACCATTGGTTGAGATTATCACTCGCCATCGACTAAGTATATAAATTATGCAAATAAGACAGGTGTAATTAGGCACATAAAAGTAGTAAAGTTCCCCGTCACGCCAAATGGCGTATTGGGAATATGGTGTTAGTGACCATAAATTTTACAGACCTTCGGCACATGATTTTTGAGGTAATGTGGTCGGTATTACACCCGTGCCGCTTTACTTTCCCAGAAAAATACCCGGTATCCATTAAAGGCTGGGTGAACCGTGGGCAGTCGGTTGGGATCGAACCCTACCTCTTGTCCTTTGTAGTCCAGTTCACTACCCACTGAGCTATCGCGGCTCCCTTTAACCTCATGCAGAAGCAGAATTATACAAATTTAGACATAAAATCGAGAAAGAGAAACGTCCAGAAATATCAAATATAGAGAGAAACATCAAGTTAAACAGAAACACCGAA